>CM028326.1:9514400-10084400 GCA_016647705.1 Eucommia ulmoides
TGATTGTTGTCCTAGGTCTGTACTTGATGAAAAATTCACAAAGTTTAACAATCCACTTCCGGAGACGACCATAAACTTCTGGCCTGTGCATTACAGCTCGGAGTGGGTAAGAGGTCAGCATGTTAATCATGTGTGCTTGGAAATACGATATGATCTTTCGTGTTGCCGTTACCAGGGCCAAGACGAGTTTCTCCAACTCAGTGTAGTGAGTTTCTGCCGGAACTTAAAGACTTGCTGATGTAGTAGACCAACATCTGCTCCCTGCATGATCTTTGACCAAAGCGGCACTCACCGCTACAGGCGTCACAGCCAGATAGAGATAAAATTCTTCTCCTGGATTTACTTTGGCTAGTCTCTCTACTGAGCCTAAGTAATCTTTGATGGATTAGAGAGCTTATTTACAGTCATCATCCCACTGAAATGTTTTACTCTCCTTCAAAATCTTGAAGAATGGGGCACACCTGTCAGTAAATTTAGAGATGAATCTGTTCAGCCCAGCCAACCTTCTCGTTAACACTTGAACTTCTCTTATAGTTGCAGGGGATTTCATGTTCTTGACAACTTCTATTTGACCTGAGTCCACCATGATGCCGGTCTGGTTCACCACAAAGCTCAAAAATTTCCAGATGCAACTCCAAAAATGCATTTTTCTAGATTCAGCTTCATGTTGTACTTTCTCAGGATGATAAAGGCCTCTACCAAATAGCTGAGGTGGTCCTCTTTCCTGGAGCTTTTGAAAAGAATATCATTTATGTAGACTTCCATAGTTGCTCCAATCTGATCTTGGAAAATGCGGTTCACTAACCGCTGATATGTGGCTCCTGCATTTTTTAAACCAAATGGCATTACTTTGTAACAGTAGCTACCTTTTAGTATGATAAAAAATATTCCCTCCTTGTCTTGTTGGTCCATGCGAATTTGATTATAGTCTACAGAAGTATCCATCATGATCAGCCGTTGAGGCCCTACTGCTGCATCTACCATTTGGTCTATCCTTAGCATTGGATAACAATCTTTTGGGCATGCTTGATTGAGGTCAGTGAAGTCCACACACATTCTCCACTTTTTATTCTTTTTTTTTACGAAAACTGGGTTAGCCAGCCACCTTGGGTACATCACTTCCCTTATGTGGCTGATGGAGAGAAGTCTTCTCACTTCGGCTTCAATTACTTGTTCTTTTTCAAGGTTGAAAGTTCTCATTTTCTACCTGACTAGAGGGTAAGACTTGGAGATATCAAGGCGGTGTACCATAACGTCTGGGCTAATACCCTTTATATCATCTAATGACTCACTGATCATAAGCTTCTGATCCCCATCATTGAATGCGATCTGCTTTACTTGCTCGGCGGGCTGAATTACACTTGCATGCTGATATTTTTTTTTTCTTGCACTTCATGCTTCTTCTGTTTTTCTTGCATGTACTGCTGAATGAGATCCCCAAAAACACCTCTCTATTCCTCCTCCCTAATAACACTCATATATGATATATATAAAAATATTAGTGGGGCCCATCGCTCATTTCTTTTTTCTTTTTTTCCTTCCCAAATTCCTCTTCCATGTCTCCTTGTCTCTCTTGATCGTGAGATATCCCCAATCCCAAAACCATGTGTATAGATATATATGTGTGGTGTAGGAATGTTGTCTTCTTTAGGAAGGCAATAATTCTTAGTCATTATTTATTTATTTGTTTATTTATTTACACAAATATCCCTTTTAAAATAAATAAAATATTAATTATACCCCAAAATTCTTAAAATTATATTTTAAATAATACAATAGTCCCAAAACTTTTAAAAAATCAATTTAAAATTAATATTTAACTCCAAAAATTATCAAATACTATTTATACCATAAATTTACAAAACAATCCCAAAAATATTAAACTTATATAAAATAATATTTTCAAAAATATAAATTTCTCAGAGTATTACAATCTACCCCCCTTAAATAAATTTCATTCTCGAAATTTTATTCAAAACAATAATAACTATGAATCACACCGCACGGTCATATTAGTCACACTCGATTCTAAAATAATCATTCTCTATATAGAGTTTCATAACCGAAAGTCACCCATAATTCATAACCGTCAAAATCCATTCTACACATCGCGACATCCCCATTCGTAGTGGCCTACATTATATCCAACAACCTATGGACATGGTGCACTTTGATCGGTAACACCTAACATAGATAACTAATTGTCAAAGAATCTTATATTTCTAAATGCTTCCGCTGCACTATTCTGATAAATATAGCAATAAATAACAATATATCTTTGAAATATCATGATAGTCTCACTAGATTTGGGTCTATCTCAATTTCAACAGGTTTACGACCTCAATAATTTTTCCACTTGGCATGACTTTTCAAGTCCACTGTCATATCTCATAACCAGTATTTATCAATTCCATCCTACATTCAAAGCAACAAGTTCGTAGCCAGTATCATAAACAGTAGATAGCCTAATTCCTTGTGGAATGTCTCGTGGGACTAATATCAATTTCAATATTCACATTAAAATTTCAATAACCTCGTAAACTTTTCATAAATATCACCACAATCCAAACTTCAAATAATAAATTCTCCAAAATACGTCTGAAAACACATAAATACCTCTCATCTACATAAATATGTCCCAAAATATATAAATACTTATTAACCGTATAAATAAATCTCGAAACACACAAATACGTTTCAAACTGTATAAATATGTCTCAATCACATAAATAAGTCCTAACACATGAATATATCTTAACCATATAAATACATCTCAAAACACATAAATGTGTCTTAACCACATAAATTCGTCTCAAAACACTTAAGTACGTATCAATCACATAAATACATCTCGAAACACATAAACTTATGTTAACCCCATAAATACGTCTCAAATAAATAAATACGTCTCAAAATACTTAAATACCTCTCAATCATATAAATACATCTCAAACACATAAATGTGTGTCAACCACATAAATACACCTCAGAACACGTAAATACGTATCAAACTGTAAAAATCAAATACATCTCAAATCACATAATTACGTCTCCAAAGTCACGTAATATAACAGGTTCAATACTGAATTCAATACTCACGTAAAGTATATAAACAAAAAAAAATATTACATAAAGCTCCCAATCGCATTTTTACAACACCAATTAAGTTCAAAAATTCAAATTAACATTTTCAAGTAACAATTAGCTCTCAATAATCTCATAATGATCTCACACTCCGACTCCACTTAATGCTAATAGTAGACTAATATCTATCTGAGTTATTTTTATCGGTGTACTGTCTTCGTAGTATAAAAGCATTTTATGAATCAAGTATTTTTATCAAAATCCATTTTCCAATAAAATATAGCTACTCTGGACAATATCCAACCCCAACAAAAATATCATCTCAACAGAACAATCGAATTTAAATTAACTAGTCAACTCACTTGTATATAATAAAATAACATACTTCATTGCCAGCCATAGAATCGTTAACCTCACGATCGGGAGTTATAACGGTACTGTAACATGTCCAACTGTGTCATCTAAGGTGGCTGTCAGTGTCAGGGTCATTTAATATCTCTAATAGTATGAGCCAACACGTGGCATAAACCATCATATCATGATGATAATCATCATCATCATCAACAACAACAGATATCAACTACCTACAAGAATTTCTCTCATGTTAGGTCACAACATATCATCCTACAAGATATGTCCTTTTGTTAAGACTAACAACATCCCTCATGATATGCCCTCTTGTCAGGATCATACTATGGCATAGTCGGATAATAAAAATTACTTTTTGCATTTAAAAATTTACTTGATCCACATAATGTTATAAAAGCGTCCATTTTAACAAATTTTTTCTTTTCCCATTTTAGTACGAAAATATAATTTGACAATTTACATAGAAGACAATGCAACGCCTTCTTTATAATATAAAAAGAATTTATGGATCAAATATATTTATCAAACACCACTTTTCAGAATACAGTATAGATCTAACCGCACACTGAGCCGAACTAAAATTCCACTGTTACCATCACAATAAACTGATGCTTTTAAAATAACCAATCAAATTATTTTGATATATAATGAAATATCGCACACATATTTTCTTATTAGCCATATGATCATTTTACCTTATGATTGAGAGTTACGATAGTACTGTAACCTGTACAACTGTATCATCTAAGATACTATCAATATCAGGGCCATTCAATATCTCCAATGGTAAGAGTAACAAATGGTATAACTACCATATCAACACAATCCATTCCATACTCGACTTTTCCTGTCAAATCAACAATAATTTTTTTTTTTACAATCAATTCCATATTCGACTTCACCATATTATATCGCCAATTTCATATCCAACTCCAGTATATTACTAGCCAACAACAATAATAATAACAATAACCACCTGCAGGACTTGCCCTCCTGACAGATCTCAACACAACATATCAACATACGTCCTACAGGACATGCCCTCCTGTAAAGATTAAGCACATCTCGCAGGACATGCCCTCCTAACGAGACGACTATGGTATAGTAGGATAATAAAAATAATTTTTCCACTTTTAAATTTTTTCTTGATTCATTTAATATCATAGAACTATTCATTTCCGTCAATATTTTTTTTTTTCGTATTTTAATACGAAAATATAATTCGACGATTTATGTAGAAGATAGTAAATAACTTTAAATTAATATTTTTAGTTTAACGATAACCCTATGGTTCACGACTAACACGACATCCACCCACACTTATTTAATTTATTATTGGTAAGTTGCATCAATCAACCGCCAACAATATATATTCTTACAATATTATAATAATCGATAATTATAATATGTTATTTAATATTATCCATAAATTTTTCAAACTTGATATGGTAATATTCCATAGAATAAATATAATAATACATCGATAATTGAATATTAGTAAATATGGAAGAATATTTACAATATTAATACTATAATTGATAAATTATAGTGATACTCCACATTAGGAGTATACTATGGAAATAGTTGAATATTTTGGAGTATACTATTTGAGAACTGGCAAACCCATATTATAATAATTTATTTAATAATCAACTAGAATATTCCAACCTGATATGGTACGGTCAATAATAATAAATTGAAATAGTAGGTACCAAAGTGAAATAATAGTAAAAACACATGGGTGCAAATTGTCAAACCATCAAAACCTTACACATATGCATGCAAACCCCTATCCTTAACGACCAACGTGAAATAACGGAGTTACACAAGAATTATTTGATTTTGTTTTTAATTAACGAGTTATACGAAAATTATTATTTTTTAAGTATTACTGCATTTTTATGACTAACGGGTTCCATAACCCAAACTTGGAGTGATTGTCACCCGCTCTAATACCATTCTATAACGGTTCGATTTTTCAAGTCTGTCACTAGGTTTCTCCTACAAAGAATTTTATCCCAAATATTTCACAATTTATAAATAAATTAGTATTACTATAGTTTCGCTCCGATACCACTTTGTAACAGCCCAATTTCTCAGAACTGCCACGCAGTTCCTCCCTTTGGAGAATTCATATCTAAAACCGAATACCAATATTTCATTTTATATGAATCAGACAAATTTTACAATCATACGGCGATAATTATAATTATTGAATTATTCACATTTAATTTCTCCATGTATTTCATAAATCCACGTATTATAAATTTTACAATGCGAAGGAAGTTGATTTGATAAAAGTTGATTTGTAATTATAATTTCATTTGCATGGGGTTAAATGATTTCATTTCATGCTAAATTAACATTTCGCATATCATATAAAAATGACTTATAGAATTCTCCTTCGGATTTATAAAGATGTTAATCATGTAGAATTATAATTACATAATTAATTATAAAATGATATATTAATGCCACAAATTAGTAATTTGTAAAATTATTATGATTTATCACCCTATATATTACAAATTTTATAATACGACAGCGACAATTATAATTATCGATTTCACCGATTGCAATGGTAAATAATAATTACAATTTTTTTTACAACTAGAAATTTAAATAAAATTACTATTGTCGTTTTATTCTCACCGACCCTACAATCAAAACTGTGGGGTTGTGAGCCAACGCTCAGTAGAATTTTAACCCCTTTAATACGTGTATTTAATTAATATACCAAATAAACGCCCAAGCATGATTTTCATATAATCATAATTATTTAATAAAAATTAAAAGTTAAAATTCAATAACAATAATAATATAAATCTCACAATAGAAAAATTAAATACATATATTAAAATAGTTAAAGATTCTACCTGAATTTATAATTGTTAATCGATCATGAGAGAAAACTAATTTCTCTATTGCCAAGGTTTTTTTTTTTTTTTTTTTCTACACTGCATGCTCTTCATCTGTTTCTCCTGCGTGTACTGCCGTATGAGATCCCTAAAATCACCTCTCTCTCCTTCCTCCCTAATAACACACATACATGATATATATAAAAATATTAGTGGGACCCACCGCTCATTTATTTTTTCTTCTTTTCCTTCCCAAATTCCTCTTCCATGTCTCTTTATCTCTCTTGATCGTGGGATATCCCCAATCCCCAAACCATGTGTATAGATATATGTGTGTGGTGTAGGAATGTTGTCTTCTCTAGGAAGACAACAATTATTAGCCATTATTTATTTATTTATTTATTTACACAAATATCCTTTTGAAAATAAAAAAAATAATTAATTATACCCCAAAACTCTTAAAATTGTATTTTAAATAACATAATTGTCCCAAAACTTTTAAAAATGAATTTAAAATTAATATTTAACTCAAAAAATTATTAAATACTATTTATATTATAAATTTACAAAATAATCCCAAAATATTAAACTTATATAAAATAAACTTTTCAAAAATAAAACTTTCTTGGGGTATTACTTTTGTGTATCCCTGTTCTTCCTTATTTGAGGTGACGGATAATGTGATCTTTCCATGTGGCAATGTAAGATCGCCAATAAATTCCACCATAACTATCTGAGTAGAAATGATATTCGAACTGGGTATTCTCATATACTTCAGAGTATCCACACAAATAATATTAGCGGAACTGCCATTATCGATCAAAATCTGCCTTACTTGGAAGCTGAAAATCCATAAAGTGATGGCCAGTGCATCCTCACGGGAATGAACTATCTCTTTGCAATCCTCCTTAGAAAAAGTGATAACTGGTCCTGGATTTGTTGTTATTGCCATTGCTTCTCTATGGCAGCGTTCCAGTGCTGCCTTGCGGACCTTTCTTTTCCGTTCACGATTGGATTCTCCGATTGATGGTCCAGCAGAGTTTATCGTGAAAATTACTTCACGATTCTCGTTGGGACACTCCTTTTTGCGTTCCTTTTCACGATTTTCTTCGTGGCGATCTTCATTCCTGGGCCTTTTTTTTTTTCCTTGAGTGTTCTTGGAGGTAGTTACGCAGTTGACCCATATCAACCAGCCGTTTGATTTCTTTTTTGAGCTCTTAACAATCATTTGTGTCGTGACCATGGTCCCTATAGAAACCATAGTACTTCAATCGGTTTTTCTTATTGGACTTGGCAACCTGCCTGGAAGGCCATTGGATTACCTTAGATGTACGTATCTCATACAATATTCTTAAGATCGACATTCGTAGACTAGGCAAGCTTGGCTCTTGCCGAACTTCTGGTCTGGAACCTGAGCTGCGCAATCGATTTTTGTGCTTGTCCGAACTGTTGGCTTTGGCCTTGCTGTGGTCCTTCTCGCTTTGTTTGACGTGATATTTAGAAGATCCCCTGCCATCTCTTACGAGCTTAACTTCCTCCACCTTCATGTAGGGCTTAGCTTTTTCCATCAGCTCCGCCATACTTTGAGGATTTTTGTTCGTGAGAGAATCTTGAAACTGGTCGTGGCATAATCCCGACATAAATGCATTAATGATGAGATTTGTATTACAACCCTCAATGCATGTTAGCTTCTCGTTGAAGCGACTCATATACTGTTGTAGAGTCTCTCATTTTTCTTGACACAATGCCAGCAAATAATCGAGACCCTTCATCAACCTTTGGCAGGTTATGAAGCGGTTGATAAACATATTTCTAAATTCCTTGTAGGACGTGATAGAATTTGGTAGGAGTGTATGTAGCCACTCAAGGGCTGAACTTTTTAAGGTTGTGGTAAAAGCTCTGCAAAGTGTGGAGTCGCTTGAACCATATAGGTTCATGACATGTTTGAACTGGCGGATATGGTCCATAGGATTCGCTTTCCCATTATATTTCTCAAACTTTGTGGGATCAAATTTTTTGGATAACAGTTCAGCCAGGATATCTGAGGAGAAAAGTATTTCAGTACATTTCAATAGCGTATCCAGCTTGTCTAAAGGCTGGCCTTTTTCCACCTTGCTTCTAATCTGTTGACTGGAATCAACAGTCTCAGTTTGGCTATGCATCCTCCTTTCACGTTGCTGATTACTTGTATTTCCCTGGGCAGCTCGTTTATCTTGGAACCGTGAATCAACGTATCCTAGAGACTCTGATTCTTCTCTTACCTCGTTGATGGTGGCTGGGGAGTGCAACCTGCTATTAGCGATTATCTGCGCCATATACTTAATCGTATTTGCCATCTCAACCGTCTTTGCTGTGAGAGCATCGATCTTTGCATCAATGCTTAGTATCACGGGGGGAGGATCAAACTGAACTTCCTCATGTTCTTCCATCGGTACTTCCATATCAGATGGCGGCAACAAGTTGTTACTTTGACTCATCGCTGCTCCTCTTGCTTGCAGTTGCCTCACAGTTGTTACGGAAAGATTTTTACGTTAGCATTCCCACAGATAACACTAAATGATGTTACCAGAAATTCTCAACACGTGTAGCGACTCTACACATACTGAAAATATCTCTGCCTTCTTCTATAACCTACAAAATCGTGAATTCTCAATGGATACAACGATGTGGTGTCGGCCAAAGAATCTCGGCGTGAGAATAAGTTAATTTGGTAATGGAAAAAATAATACACAGATTGAATCGTAAATCATTACTAGTGATACCTGCCCTTTTTATAGGCTTGGACATATTATGTTGTTTCATTGGAGAGGTCGCCTGTTACGTGATACGTTCCTAACGGCTTGGAAGATAACCAATATCTCCATGATTTCAGGAGAGATCTTGGTAACGATCCCCATTAGATATGGGTCGTTATAGTCAATTTAGCTCATCATGCTCTTCAAGTGTAGGTGAGACATTCATGGGTTGACCTATTCGTTCTTTGGTCCTGAACACCGTGGGCTTAGATATACCCAAATATGGGCCTCTTCATGAGGCCGTTAGTCTTGCACAGAAGATTGCCGAAGTTAGTACCCAGTTGGGCTTATCATTCTTTGGCCCAGATAACCCATTGGGTCTGTCTGTCCTGGATAAGATTTTAGACCTGATCCGACCCGTTTAAGGCTACACGCCTATATCAATTATGAGCAGAAGTTTTTCCATATCAGATCTTGTACAAGTTCTTACAATTGTAATGAAATATCAGTAGTGATCACTTTTCTACAAAACATTTTCACTCTTGAATATCCTTCGATTTTTTGTATGTGACATTCAAAATTCAAAAGCAATTTTGCGTACAAATATGTGTTTTTCTACAAATGTGCATTTCATGTGTATGTGGCACACATCATCTTTCAATTCTTAATTCAAGCAACATTATATGGCCGACCAAAAGAAATTATGAAGATGACAAACAAACATAGATGTTAGTAACAATTTACAATATAGAACCATTAGATGTTAAGGTCCTTTAATGGGAACAAAATTTAGTTGTGACTTTTGATTCGTAGATTATTTAGGTAAGGTCCCAATTATGTATATTTTTCTATCCTAATTTTAGTGCCAAATTGTTGGACGTAAGTCTTATAGTCAATCTTGTAATTTTATATTTACGGCTTGTATCTGTAAAACGTTTCAATTTTAATTATTAATAAAATGTATTTAATAATATTATTCTTGCAATTATATCTTTATTATTGTAGACCTTAAATATTGAGTAGAATATCTTACCATTTAATGTGATTAAATATGAGTAAACCAAAAATATTTGAAATCTCGATATTCTAAATGTTTCTAGTCGGTATTGGATTGTTGAAAATAGTCTTCAATAATCTAGACTAGTTTGATCTGATGTTATCTTAATGAGTATGGTAAGTCTCAATCCACTAGTATGAGATGCTGGAACATCTGTAAAGAGACTTGCTAAGTGGTAGTAAGACATGTATGGGTTATTATATTTTGATAATACAAAGTGTTGTTCTCTAACCATGAAACTTTAACACTACGTTTGGTATGCTGGAATGGAATGGAATGAGTGTGGTATTAGAATGGAATGACCATTGCCATTCCTATGTTTGGTGACAAACAAGATTAAATATGGTATTGGAATGATCATTACTATTCCTACGTTTGGTTACAAAATACATTAAACATGGTATTAGAATGACCAATAAAAACATAAATATGAGAACAAAATCTGGGAACAAAAGCAGAAATCTGGGAACAAAACAAAAACAGAAATATAGGAACAAAAACAGAAATCTGGGAACAAAACAAAAACAGAAATATGGGAACAAAAATAGAAATCTGGGAACAAAACAAAAACAAAAATATGAGAACAAAAACAAAAATAGAAATTTGGGAACAAAAACAGAAATAATCTGGGATCAAAAACAAAAACCAAAATCTGGGAACATATTTCTATTTTTGTTCTCAAATTTCTATTTTTGTTCCTATATTTCTGTTTTTGTTCCCAGATTTTTCTTTTTCTTCCCGATTTCTATTTTTCTTCCCAGATTTCTGTTTTTGTTTTTGTTCCCAGATTTTTGATTTTGTTCCTATATTTCTATTTTTCTTTTATTCCCAGATTTCTGTTTTTGTTCCCATATTTCTGTTTTTATTTTGTTCCCCAGATTTCTATTTTTGTTTTTGTTCCCATATTTCGATTTTTGTTTTTGTTCCCAGATTTCTGTTTTTGTTTTTGTTCCCATATTTATGTTTTTCTTCCCATATTTCGATTTCTGTTTTTGTTCCCATATTTCGATTTCTATTTTTGTTCTCATATTTTTATTTTTGTTCCCGATTTCTGTTTTTGTTCTCATATTTCTGTTTTTGTTCCTATATTTTTGTTTTTGTTTTGTTCCCAAATTTCTATTTTTGTTCCCATATTTCTGTTTTTCTTTTGTTCCCATATTTCTGTTTTTGTTTTGTTCCCAGATTTCTGTTTTTGTTTTCGTTCCCATATTTCGATTTCTGTTTTTGTTCTCATATTTTTGTTTTTGTTCCCGATTTCTGTTTTTGTTCCCAGATTTCTGTTTTTGTTTTTCTTCCCATATTTCTATTTTTATTTTGTTCCTAGATTTCTGTTTTTGTTTTTCTTTCTATATTTCTATTTTTGTTTTGTTCCTAGATTTCAGTTTTTGTTTTTGTTCATAGATTTCGTTCCATATTTTCTGGGAACAGAAATATAAAAGCAATACCACCATATTTTTATTTTTGTTCCCAGAATTTTATTTTCTATCGTGAAAAATACGGAAACACAAGTATAGTTTATTCTTCTTACCTAATACTTCATTTTATTTTGAATTAGGTAATCCCGAGATTACCTAATACCTCATTTCATTTGGAATTGACTAATCCCAAGAATTGTGAGATTAATCATTACTTGAGAATGAGAATAAAAATCAATCCCTCCAACCAAACATAGAAATGGAATGATCATTCCAATCCCATCTTGAATCTCGCGTACCAAACGTCACCTAAATGTATTGATTGGGTATAGTAGGATAAACATGATAATATACAAGTATGAAAGAATGGATCTATCCTATATGTTTCATTTTAATATAATTCACCTAAATCTTTGATCAGAGCAGTATGATAATTGAGATGAGATTCCAATCAAGTATCATAATGAATTATATTATCAATCAAATACATATTATTGGAGTAGGGATTTTTGACTTAACTATATCATATTGGTCCTTTTGGGTTCATAGATAAAGAGATCGCGGAATACACATATCACACCTAGAGAGATTCTCTTGATTAAATTCCTACCAACTGGACATGGCTGCGACATGGGAGACATCGTCAATCATAGTTGGAGAAAATCCTTAAGGGGGAAAATAGTTTTCTTCTGAAATGGCAAAATTGGAATTGTTTGAATTTTTATTAGTTAATTTATTATTAAATTAATTAATTAATTTCACCACTCAACTTTTGGTATGAACCTAATGAGTCAAACACCAATAGGGAATTGAATTTAGAAGAGTTCTCAAAAAAGAAATACAGTAATATTGAACTTAAGAAGTTCAGGGGCCAAAGTGCAAATAAAAAAATATGGGGTCCAAGGTTTTGAATCATGGACTGTATTAATGAGAAGAAGAAGGCCACTTGACTGCCCAATCCCATATAGATTCGGCCAAGGAAGTGGTCGTCTCTCTTATCTCTAAGTTCTCCGAGTTCTTTTATTTGTAAGATCTGTTTCCTAATCTGCATTATTAATTTTGAATATGGCTATCTCCTAGGTTCAAAATAGGAGTTGCCTTATGTAAGACTCGATTTCATATGTACATATTTTTTTATTGCATTTTACAATATCTAGAAAATATTTGCGTCTAGTACATTATTTTAAATTTTACTTTAAAACTTTGAGGGATTATTATAATATTTTAAAAAAACTTAAGTGGAGGAGGGTATGTGTATTTCTTTTCCATTGATAATCCATTATGAGGATTAGTGTATTACTATGTACACGTGGCATCTTTAGGAACAATTCATACAAAAAAAAAAAGGGTCTATACATGTGAAAGTGGTTGAGGCGGTGATGATCATCCTTGAATAATAATAATAATGATAATGATAAGAAAGAAAGAATTGTCTTGATTTCATTTTTGTGCCTCTTCAATTCGTCTTCATCCGAAAGGTAATTCTTAGTGTTTTTTTTTTTTTTTTTTTTTTTTTTTTTTAACTCTGCATGTGTGTGTACACACACACACACACACACACACACTCTAATATATATAAGTATATTTTGAATTTATAATTTTAATGAAAATATTTAAATGATGAAATTTTAATTTACAGTAGAAATTTTAATTTTTTATTAAAATGATAATTTTTAGTATTTCATAGATTAGATTTATTATTTATAGTCAGTTAATATTTGTTTCATCAATAAATATTATGAGTGTAACTATAATATTTTAGTTGTGAAATTAATATGGAATTGAGAAAATAAAACATTTAATTTTAAAAAAGTTCATATAATCAGAAAATTTGAAAATAGGAAATATTGCATTTTAGGGTTGTGCATTACATATTAAGGTTATTTAAATAAATTATCAATTTAAGCCCTATCGTTATTAAGTTCACAAGCGACGCCAACCACGCCTGCATTACGACAGTAAAGTATTTAGTAGCTCAAAAATCAAGGTGATTGTATTGTCTTCTATGTAAATTGACAAATTATATTGTTGTATAAATTATGAAAAGAAAATATTTATTAAAATGAACGATTTTATAACTTATGCGGATCAAGTAAATTCTTAAATATGGGAAGTGGTTTTTAGTATCCGATTATGCTATTGTTGTCTTCTCGTCAGGAGAATATGTCCTGTGAGATGTGGATATGTTGTTACCGGTCAGGTAAGTCTGCAGGGTAGATATATGTTGTTACATGTCAAGCGGGTGAATATTTGTTATTACCTGTCAAGCAAGTTCTGTAGGGTGGATATTTGTTGTTACCTATCAGACAAGTTCTGCAGGGTGAATATAGGTTGATTTGTCAGGAGTGTAAATCCTGCAGGTGGTTGCCTCTACCATTGGGGATATTGAATGATCCTGACACTGACAGCCACTTTAGATGATACAGTTGTATAGGTTACGATACTGTCGTAACGCTCGATCGTGAGGTGAAACGATCCTATGGCTAGTAGGGAAATACATGTGCAGTATTTTCTTATATATCGAAATGTATAGATTGGTTGATTTAAATACATTATCCTATTATGATGATGGTTGTGGAATTTTATTTCGGCTCAGTGTGCGGTTATATTTATATTATACTTTGAAAAGTGGTATTCGATAAATATACTTGATCTAAAAATTATTTTTATATTATGAAGATAATATATCGATAAAATATTTGGTTTCAGGTGCCGCAGTTAGAGACGGGTCTACTACTAGCGCTAGGTAGAGTCAGAGGAGGAAGTAAATTTTATTTTGGAAGGCTGTCAGGACAATTGTTGGGAGTGGGCGGTTGAAATATTTTTGTAATCTTGTTGCAAAATAGACGGTTTCGTATAGAAGCTAAAATTTTAAATTGAAAAAATATATTATTATTATTTTATCAAAGTAGCGCAACAGAATCGTGGTGGTGGAGTGATTTGTGTTTAACTCTATTTCTTCTTGGGAGAAATCGAGTTGTGGCCTTGAGAAACCGGGTCGTTACACCTTAGATTCTTGAGATTAGATTAAATTTTAGAAATCTTGAGAACACTCTTCTTACTGGAGATTCTTTATGTGAATACTACTAGAGGTAATACACGTGTGTCACTTCTAAGAGAATGAGCCTCCTATAATTGTTTGTACCTGATTATTCTTGTTTAGACGCTCTTGGAAGAGACTATTCAAATCATGCATCGAGAATTATCAGCTTCGAGGTTGAAGTACCGAAAGAGGTATATATTTAAAAGATTTTTAATATTATCTATTTTTATTGTTTTAATGGTAATATTGGTAAAGTCGCCTAAGGAAATTGGATATTATGTTTAGATTTTTTTATTTTTTATTTTTATATTCTGCTAAGTAGATCTGATGGTTTTAATATCTAATTCCCTTCACAAACGTCCAATTAGTGGTAAGAAACACATTTGAGACATGTTTGGGCCAGCGAATCGTTGTCGTTGATTTTCAGCTCAGATTCTTGGGTTGGTTCCCTATTACTGCTCCTTTTGTTGTCGCGACTAGAACTGCAAATACTACACCTACACAGGAAGGAGATGAGGTATAAGGGGTAGGCAGCGGGCGGTTTGGGGCGGGTTAGCTAAACCTATTCTTGGGCTAATTGGAACCATAGGTCACCCATACTGTTCATGTTGGGCTGCCTAATAAGAATTGGGTTGGGTTAATTGGAATCGTGGTCGTCCATATTGTTCAGATTGGGCCTATTTTCGGGTTTTCAGGCCTGTTTTCAGGTTGGGCCAAGAAATAGAATATAAACTCTAACTACCCGATTTTTCAAGACCGCCACGCGATTTCTCCTTTTGGAGATTTAATACTAAAATCGAATAACCAATATTTCATTTTATAAAAATCTAAGAAATTTTACAAATTACGGCGATAATTATACTCAATTCATCAAGTTAATTTTACAACAGTAAATAATAAATACATTTATTACAAATAGAAATTTCTATATAATTCTTGGTGTGGTTTCATTCTCACCGACCCTGCAATAAAATTATGGGGTTGTGAGCCAGAGCTCAGTAGAATTTCAAACCTCTCGAATACGGGTATCCAATCAGTATAACAAATAAACACATAAACAAATATCACACATAATTTTCACATAAGCATAATTATTTCATGAAAATTAACAATTATAATTTAACAATAATAATAACATAAATCTCACAATAGAGAGATTAAATACATATATTAAAAGAGTTAGAAATTATACCTGAAATCCAAACTGGAATCTACGTGGTATAATTTCACTTTTGCTTACCTTGACCGCAAATTAAAAGAGACATGTATATATAGGTGTCGTTTGGCTAGTGTTTTTGTTCCCATATTCCTGTTTCTATTTTGTTTCCAAGACCAATACGCCCCCCATTACTTCTTGATATTACTCATGGACTTATATGATTATGAGACCTCTGAGACCAACAAGTTATAAGGATATATATATATATATATATATATATATATATGCTTATATACTGATAACTTTTTCTTAACATTATTATTATTATTATACACGTGATTATCATATATATATGTGTGTGTGTGTGTTTTAATGTCCTGTCTTCATTATATGAAGACAACACATTTTAATATATATTATTATTTATATTTTTCATCCCTCTTAAAATAAAAAAAAAATATTAATTATATCTCAAAATTCTTAAAATTTTATTTTAAATAATACAACGGCCCCAAACCTTATAAAAGTTAATTTAAAATTAACGTTTAACCCCCAAAAATTATCAAATATATATTTATACTATAAATTTTTATAATATATAAAACAACCCAAAAATATTAAATTTATATAAAATCATATTTTCAAAAATATAAATTTTTGGGGTATTACAATCTACTCCCTTTAAATAAATTTGGTCCTCAAATTTTCGTTCAAAACAATAATAATTCAGAATCGCATTACACGGTCATGTTAGTCACACTCGATTCTAAACAATTGTTCTCTATGTAGGGTCCCGTGACCAAAAGTTACCACCAATCCACATCTCACCAAAATTCATAGTACGTATTGCTACTTCCACATTTACGGTGGCCCATACTTTTTTAACTAACAACATCACATAGTGCACTTTGGTCGGTAACACCTAACATAGATAACTAATTACCAAAGAATTTTATATTTTCAAATGCTTTCGCTGCGCTACTCTAATTAAAATAGCAATATATATATTTATATTTATAAACAACAAATATATTTTTAAAATATCACAGTAGTCTCACTTGGATTGGGCTTATCTCTATTCCAACAAGTCCATGACCTCAATAATTTCTCTCACTTGACAGACATTTCAAGTTCACTGTCATATCCCATAACCAACATTGATTAATTCCATCCAATGTTCAAGCCAACATATTCTCAACCAACATTATAACCAGTAGATAGCTCAAATTCCGCGCGGATTGCCCCGTGAGATTAAAAATAATCATTTCCAATATCCATATTAAAATTCCAATTAACGAATTTTTTGAAATACGTCTGAAAACACATTAATACGCTCCAATCGCATAAATACGCTCCAAACACATAAATACAAGTCAACCACATAAATACATCTGGAAAAACATCTCGAAACACATAAATACGTTTCAAATATATAAATATGTTTCAAACCACATGTTCAAAACTCACGTAACATGTATGAAAATATTACATAAAATCCATCCGCTTGAATTTTTAAAATATCATTTAAGCACAAAGTAAAAATTAACGTAAAATATATATAAAACTATTATATAAAGTCCTCCCAAAATCTCAATAATTACCCTACACTCTAACCCTACCTATCGCTAGTAGTAGACTAATATCTATCTGAATATTTTATTGGTGTACTGTCTTCATAATACAAAAACAATTTATGGATCAAGTATTTGTTTTTATCAAAACCTATTTTCAACAAATATTACCACACTGGGAAATATCAAAATTCTGCAAATATTATAGAACAACCGAATTTAAATCAACAGATCAACTCACTTTTATATAATAAAATATCATATTTCCTTACTAGCTATATGATCGTTTTACTTCATGATCGAGAGTTATTATATCAACTACCTGTAGGACTTACCCTCCTGACAGGTCTCAACACAACATATCGATACTCAATTCCATATTTAACTTCTCCTGTCAAATCAATAATTTTTTTTTTTATCACCTGCAGGACTTGCCCTCCTGACAGGTCTAATAATATATTCATAATCAAATTCATATTTAACTTTATCAAATTATATTGTCAATATCATATTCAACTCTACCATATTAATAATCAATACTATATTAAACTCCACCATATTAATAGTCAATAACATGTGGTAAAAACCACCATATTATACCGATAATCATCGTCAACAACAACAATATGTATCAACTACTTGCAGGACTTGTCATCTTATCAGGTCACAACATAATATCCTACAGGACATGCCCTCTTATAAAGATCAACAATATCTCACAGGACATGCTCTCCTGATGAGACAACTATAGCATAGCAGGATAAAAAAAAAAAAAAAAAAAAAAAATCTTCACCTTTAAAATTTTACTTGATCCATTTAACATCATAAAACTGTTTATTTCCATCGATACTATTTTTTTTTCAATTTAATACAATAATATAATTTGATAATTTATATAGAAGACCGTAAACACTTTTTTTTTTAAAACCGATAACCCAATATATGCCAAGTACATAAACTAATATCTAATATTAGTTAGATAACACCTTTAAAAATTCAAATATTAGTTTAGTCTATTATTCGTTACTTTCAGTGTATGCGTTTTTTTTTAATGTTATTTAACATTTAAGATAACACCTTTAAACCCAATATATATTTAAATTTTCCTACGTCCAGGTCTCACGTATTTTAATATTAAAACACATGTTTTAATATTATTATTTCAAGGTCCACTTTTCCTGTCGTGTTTAATATCTATCACTCAAAGTCTTAACGGATATCATAACCCAAGACCAGGGTACTCGCTAACCTAAACTCTGATACCACTTTGTAACGGCCCTATTCCACAGGGTCGCCACTCGATTTCTTCTTTTGGAGAATTAATATTAAAATCAAATAACCGATATTTCATTTTATAAAAATTTGAAAATTTTTACAAACTATGACGATAAATATATTTAATTCATCGAGTTAATTTTACAACAGTAAATAATAAATACAATTATTATAAATAGAAATTCCTATATAATTCCTAACCCAGTTTCATTCTCACTGGCTTTACAATAAAACTGTAAGGTTGTGAGTTGGAGCTCAGTAGAATTTTAAATTCCTCTAATACGTGTATTTAATCAATATAATAAATAAACACGTAGGCATGTATTACACATAATTTTCACATAATCATAATTATTTCATGAAAATTAACAATTATAATTCAATAACAATAATAACATAAATCTCACAATAGAGAGATTAAATACATATATTAAAAGAGTTAGAAATTCTACTTGAAATCCAAACCGGAATCGTCGTGATATAATTTCACTTATTTATTTGAGAGTATTTGCTTCCTTTGACCGCAAACTAAAAGAGACTTGTATATATAGGTGTCGTTTGGTTAGTGTTTTTGTTCCCATATTCCTGTTTTTGTTTTGGTTTCTAGACCAATACACCCTTCATTGCTTCCTGATATTACTCATAGACTTGTGTGATTATGAGGCCTTCGAGAACAAGTGGTAAGAATATATATATATTGATATATGCTTATATATTGATAACTTTTTCTTAACATTATTATTATTATTATTATTATTATCATCATCATCGTTATCGTCATCATCACTTATACACGTGGCTATCATATATATATATATATATGTTAATGTGTTAGTGTGTTAATATATATTATTATTTTTTATTATTTACATTTTCTATCATTTTTAAAATAAAAAAAATATTAATTATATCTCAAAATTCCTAAAATTATATTTTAAATAACACAATAATCCCAAAACGTATAAAAGTCAATGTAAAATTGACGTTTAACTCCAAAACATTATCAAATATATATTTATATCATAAATTTTCATGATATACAAAATAACCTAAAAATATAAATTTTCGGAGTATTACATAAAGTACTTGGAAAAAAATACTGTTGTGTTGGGTTCACAATGACATAATAAAAAAAAAGACTATTGTGATTTTTAATTGCTTCACAATTCACACAACCATTAAATAAAATTTATTATTACAATCCAAATAATATTCTACTAAACAACCAAACATAGGCATTGAAACATAAAAATAAATAAATAAATAAAATAAAAAATTATAAATACTTTTTTGGAACAAAACAAACAGAACAAATTTCTTGGAACAAAACAAATGGAACATAACAAATCATCAGTGTTTCAGTTCCCCGATTATCTATTTTCCCCAAAAAATATAAACATGATAATTTTTCAGAACAACAATTGCTCCCAATCCCAAATTCTTAGAACAAATTTTTTCCAACAGATGGTTTCACTAAGAAGTAAGGAAATAAAGTTCTAAACACTTTATCGGAACATAACACGTGGAACAAAGTAAATTACACGCAATATAAATAAATCTAAAACTATATTCGGACAGAACAAAGGGCACAAAGTAAATTAAACGCAATACAATTTTATTTTATTTTAAATCCATATGATAGAAAATCAAATAAAATAATAACTAAATACAAATGTTCAACTTTCCACCTACTCTTCATCATTTTCAACTTTTTAAAAATAAAATAAAATCTAATAATCATCCTAGCAATCTAGCATTATTTTTATAATATCAAAAAATAAACTAAAGTGCGAATCAAAGAAAATTAAAATTAAATGGAATAAAAGAGATGAAAATGATAAAATCCCCAAAGGTCTCTTCAAATTTGTAGAGAGATGGAGACAAAGTTTACTTGTCACGACCCGTCCCGGACACTCGTCATCCCACGACCGACGTGACGACAACATGACATCACCTATTACATTCAATCAACTAACATATTTTTTTTTTATAATAATATGCATACAATATTATACAATTCACTATATAGGAATCTCTCATAAAATTCACCTCTGACAGCTCAACTCAATACTCTCAAATGACTCCACCTAGTGCCAATAGGGGACCGACTTCTATCTGTTTCACCTGCGAGTATACTGCATTTTTAGTAAAACTATTTTTTTAATAATAATAATTCATTGTACAACATCTAAACGGATCAAACGTAAATATATAAACATCACATAGCTAGTAAAAATCTCCGTAATATAAGTAGTGAAAATAAAACAGCAAGTATAAATTTCCATTCAAACCTATCCAGTATATGATACCAATCACCGTATAAAATAAATCTCCAAATATAATAAATTAAAACACCATATCTCAAAACACCACAACACCACACCACTCACTGTCTAGCTATAGTGATCGTTTAACCTCACGATCGGGAGTTGCAACGGTACCGTAACCATCCGTAGGATATGCCTTCCTAGCGGATCTAATTGCGCAGATCACCGCCTACCAGACGTCTCCGGAGGCCATAATATAAATTACCACATAATATCTATCACCACCTGCCAGACCACCCTCCAGACATGACATAATATAAAACACCACTTGCCGGACCACCCTCCGAATAGGACATAAACTATAGCATAGTCAACTCAATAATATCATCATCAAATCACAAAACAATATCCATCTGCCGGACCACACTCCGGATAGACCATAATATAAATCACCACCTCATCAATACCGTAAAAAACGCCAACGTCCACCTCTTTTTTGCAAAACCAACTTTTAAATCCGAAAATCATATTTTTCCTTTTTTATTGAAAATCGTTTAATTTTAACATAACCATTTTCCCCCTCTCTATTTTTATGAAAATCAAATATTTTCTATCATCTTTTAAAACCACCAAATTCAACAAAACTCATTTTTCAACTTTCTTTTAAAACCACCATATTTTAACGAAAATCCATTTCCGTCGACTCACCCAAAATCCAACGAAAATTATTAAATATCTTCTTTTCAGAAACCAATATAATTCCTCAAAAATTTGTTTCACCAACTCACTCCAAAAACCTGCTTGATCCATTATCATTTTGAAATCATATAGTGGAAGTAAACACAGATTTTATCATATATATATATATAAAAAAAAAATAATTTGGCAAGAAGACAGTACACTCACCTGATAATCCGCTCTCAGAAGCTCTACCGACTACCCGCTACTGAACTTCCGGTAATTGTAAACCTATTTGTGACAGAACCTAAATTAATATTATAGAGATAAATCACCTATTTATGTAATACGAATCCTACGACCATTAATTCCCTACTCTCCACGTTTGTTATGCGAACATATAATTTAGCAAGTTTTAATATCGTTAATATTATTTTGTAGTGTTGTTACTATTTATCTTATTAACTCAATTCATATAAACGATCCCCTTATTTCTTTGTTAAAAATTCTAAAACTAAACAAACTAAGTTTAGAAGTCACAAATGTAATTTAGAGCGTTACCCATTCCGAACCAATTGTCGATCTCTTCCAAAATTCAGTTATTATTGTCTCAGTGTCCATCGTCTCGGCGCCAAACCCACTGCCGCGGCAAACCAGCTTCTCCCTTTCTCCAAATTTCACACTGCAGTTTCACCGCCTAGGCGAAATTCCCACCGCCTAGGCGATGGATCACCCTTCTGCACACTGACCACACACTGCCTAGGCGAACACTCCTCTGTCTTTCTACCCTGTTTGCACCCCACCGATCGTCCTCTCTTTCTTCTCTCCCCTAACTACGGCAACCACTACCACCTATGGCTTACACAAAAAATAACACACACAAAACATACCCACGAACCTCACCATCATCACCACGACTGCAACACACACACACACACAGCTCATACACACACATGCATACTTGACAGACCACGCTGACACCCCACCACCATCCACCGTCGGTCCCTCTACTACTACCCAAAACCAACAACATACACTCACACACAAACATTTCAACACATACACAAGACTAATTTCATCTCCAATTCATAACAGAAAACAGGGGGGAAAAACACACCTTTATCGGTGATGGAGCACATTGACACTCGCCGGACTTCCCTCTCTCTTTTCGTCTTTTTGTTTCCGTCAAATGTCAGCTGACCAGTGGCGACTCACAAACCGCCGCCGGCTGCTTTCTCTTCCTCTTCTCTGCTCGGCTTCTCGATTCTTCTTCATCCACTCCTGATTCTCTCTCTCTCTCTCTCTCTCCCTCTCTCTCTCTCTCTATATATATATATATATATATATAAGTGTGTGATGAGTTCTAGAATTGGCCAAGTGGCCCTCCTCTCTGCCATTCAATTTCTGCCATTCATATATATATAATATAATATTTACATAAAGATTTTAATATATTTTGAATTTACACAAACCTCCTTCTTCTTTTGAAACATCACACAATTTGATCCCCAAACTTCTAATTTTCTTAATTTACAGTATCCACCCCAATATTTCCGAAGCATTTTTAAAATACGGTTTAAATCATACGCATATTCATATTGGGGTCTTACATTACTAGTTATATACCAACGCCATTATGGTAAGATAATTAGTTGGAAATTGAATTGGAGAGAAGAAAATGGAAGAAATCAAGCCTTTCGGCCTTGGGAAATTGAGATCTTGTTGAACTTCAAAGGAATCGAAACGTATGCCTAACAGAGGAATTGTGAAATTGAAGAAATGGAATCAGGAACAACGGAAGAAGAGAGGGCTAACTTAGGAGTTAGAAATTGAGAATCAAGAAGAAGAATGAAGAAGAATTGAAGAATTGAGAAATGAGAGGGATCTACTGAAACCCTAGAATATATATATGAACAACATAAAACGACATCGTTTTACACTATTGTTCGGATGGATAGGGCCAACCTGCCGATAGATGATGTTTAACCGTAGTCCGCCCATTCATTTTTGGGTTTCAAGGTTTATTGCACGGGTTAGTGATGAGCGGCTTTCGTAGTTAGGGTGAGTTTGGCGGATTGACCCGATCCGATGCACACCACTAGTAGGGCATGACTTGATAATAACTGAATAATCCATAAAATGAAGAACATTGATAGTGGTTAAACATCATAAATTTATAGGGTTTAACCAAATATGGTTTGACTAAGAAAACGTGGACAAACCAACTGTAGACAAAAGTAAATCGGACACAAAGATGACGTACCACTTAAATTTGAATGTCACACCAGTAAATATTGCTTCTTATGATAAAGCACATCTATTGTCATCCTAAAATGTACAAGCTAACCATGTAAATAATTCTGCAAAATAGGTTGTGAGATTATCTCCTGGTTTTCCTATGATTTTGATTTTTTCATATGCTCTAATAGCTTTGGGTGAAATGGAATGCAAAATATAATAAGTCTTCAAAGAATATCACAAGCCGAAACAACATTAGCTACCCTCTCCCTCCTATCCTTTCCTTCCTCATCAAGTTGTCGTCAGCTCCCCCTCATTCCAAGCCATCATTGTCTCTGAGTCGGCCGTATGCCTAATCTCAAACTATCACCTTCCCTTGCTCTCTCACAGCCACCCTATCCTTGCTCGGAGCTCCGGTGTAGTCGGTCCCTATCTCCCTGCTCAGTGTTCAACCGTTGTTCCCTTTCTCCCTTCGTAAGTTTCCTTATTTAATATTATTTTTTATTTTATTTATTTGTTTATGCTGAAAACTTGAAAACTAACCCGACTCAAACCGACCATGATCGAGTGTTTGGTCTTGTGGGGTTTGATCAGTTTTGTACCCATATATAAGTTTCGTTTCGGGCTAAAAAATCTCTCTTACCCGACCCACCCATTTGCAATAAAACTTCAACTTTTGCAAACTAAATAACTTTTTTCAAAAAAATTCCTACCATACATATGGAAGGAGGAACAATGTTCATTATCGGTATCGAACAATTATCTAAAGAAAAATAAATAAATAAATACAATTATTTTATTTGAACTCCCAAGAATCTCTCCCATTTGACCCAATCACAGCCGTTGATTGGCCAATCAGGTCAGCTAATCTCATCCAACGGCTGCCAGGCAGAAGCTGTCAACAAGGACAAGTCTTTCCACCCCAACTTCAAGCACCCATTTTCCTCCACCAATGTGTAGCCCTTCCATGGGAACATCCCTAGCAGCAAGCTGGCCTGAGCTGCCGGGTAACCCGCCAACGAAACGGGTCTAAACCCGACCCGTCTAAGCTCCTCCCCCCATCTCTCCACCTTGATCTCACCGGTCCTCTTGGGCCCACCGACGGCCACGATGTTCTTAATCTCGCAACCAAACAGCTGCTGCTCCACCGCATGCCTCTCTGCGCTCTCCGCACCCAATCCGTCCCCCAGCGCGTCGAACAGCGCCGCGTAGTAATGCAGCGCCTCCACGAACCGCCCCAGGAAGCTGCCGGCGTGGCTGAGGTCCTGTTCGACGGTGGTGATCAGTTTTGGTCTCAGCAAACTCAACAGCCTCAACGTCCCAAGGTCGCTCCCGGTTATGTCGTACAGGCAGTGGTGCATCCAGTGGACGACGATGGCCTCTCCGGCTCTCACCCCGAGTTGACTCGGATCGGTTACGCTTCCGATTTTAGCTTCCAATGGCTGAAACTCGAAGGGCAATCCGAGTGAGCCGGCGAACTCCGCGAGTCGCCGGCCGGTGGAATTCAAAAGCTCGAGCGAGGATCCGAATCCGGTGATGCGTATCGAGCGGATCTTACGAGTCCGGGAAGCGAGGATGTGGAAAAGTCCCGGCCATTGGAGGCCTTGCATAATGTCGAAATCGACGACATGGACGCGATCTTCCTTTTCCAGCGCTTGGAAAATGGCTTGATTGGCGGTGAAATGGGAGAATTTGACGAGGGGGCTGATGGAATTGTAGGACTGGAGGGCGTTGAAGAGCTTCTGTGATTGGGTTAGGGTAACGGATTTGATGTTCAGCGGGCCGTAGGCGCCAAGGCACGAGCTGATGATTCGGGCCTGCAACGCCTCCGCGAAGTAGGCCGCGACGCGCTCCGGCGACGAACCGAACGGAGACGATAGCTCCGCAATTTCCGGCAGCAAACTGTTCGCCTCCTCCAGTTTGTCCATGGCTACACACTCCGCGCTCTGTAGCAGCAACCCCAGCAGCCGCAATCCCATCGACTCCGTGTCCACCGCGATTTCGCCCCGTTCTTCCGTTTTCTCGCCGGAAACGGTCGCGTCGTCCGAAAAGTTAGCGCGCTTGCGAGAAGGATCATCTTCGTGGTCCGCAGAGGACTCACCAGCGCCGGCGACATCGATTGAGCGCTTTGCTTTCATCGAAGAACTCGGATTAGGGTTCGAGTTGATGGGCGATTGGGGGACTGCAACTAGACTCTGAAGCATGATCGGTGGAAAATTGTGAAAAACAAAGCAGATTTACAGAAACCCTTTGCGAATTAATTGACAAAATTAAGAAGAAGAAGACAAGATAATGTCAAAAATTCATTGAGGAAGAGATTGAAGAAGAGGTTCGGTTGTTGCAGATGTCAGAATCGTGCCTCGAGGAGAGAGAAAGTGATTTGTGGGTGAGAAAGGGTGGGAGCTTTTTGGGAGGTATCGAAGTGGGGGAAAAAAAGGGGGTTGTTTGTAGTGTTGAGTGTTTATGTATGGAAAAAGGGTTTAAAATTTAATTTTTTAATTAATATTCTCTAATTACGTCATCTTTGGATTCTTAGACCTAATGTTTTGGCTAGTTTTAAGAGATCACTTTTGTCTTATTCTTGATGAGATTGATATGTCTCTTTATTTATTATTTATGGATAAATTTCACTTACATCCCTGTATTTAAAATATCTTATTATAATACTTAAAAATAAAAATAAAACTTTAAAATCAAGTATGACTAATCTCTTCAATCTCCTTATTCTTATTAAATCAATAGCTAAAATATTCTCTTCTCATTATCAATAACATTAAATAAATAAAAAATTATTTTTAATATCAATTATTAACATTAAAAATGAATAGAAAATTGCTTACAATTCCAATTCTATATATATTTGCATAATAAATAAATTATTTTTTAATTAATAATTATATTTATTTATTTTTGTTTTATTTTTTATTATCAATTCAAAATTTCATTCTTTTTTTTAATATATTCATAATATTGTATTTTTTTTAAAAAAAATTCAAATTAAAATATTTTTAATTAAAAATTCTATTTATTTATTTATTTATTTTTGTTTCGTTATTATTTTCAATTCGAACTTTCACTCATTTAAAAAAAAAAATCATAATATTGGATTTTTTGAAAAATAATTAAATTAATTTTTAATTAAAAAAAAAAAAAAAAAGGTTGAATGATGTAGGCTAAAGATGATGGTCTATTAAAGACATTTTTTTCCCTAACAATCTGTTTTAGCATTAATCTTATCCTAAATGAATGTATTTTTTCCATAATTGAAAAAAAAAAAAAGTTCTTGATGAGTATTTCATAAATTAAAAATGATTTTATTTTTTCTTTTAAATCTAAATTTTACAATTAACTATTTATCTAATTCATTTTGTGCAGTAATTTTTTTTTAAAAAAAATAATAATTCTCTCAAAAGTTAGAAGCCATTATACGCCACAAAAGTTATTGTAATTTTTATATGAAAATTGTAGTTATTTTAAAGTATTATAATAATTTTGGATTCATAAAAATATTATTGTACCAACGTGGAATACATTAATTAAAATTTTAAGTTCATATACTATTCAAAAACAAAACTTTAAATTTATGTCTATATAGTCTACTAGCTTATAGTAATTTTACAAAACTTGAAAAACACGCATTGTTGATATTTTTGTGATTTTTTTGGCTCCGAGGTCAAAAATCAATTTTGTCATTTCATAATTTTGTGTTTTTTATTTTGTTTATTGTTATTTTATAGCTTCTAACTTTTGTTTTATTTTTTCACAACAGATCTTGCTATAAAAAAATTAGGTATTCGACCAATTTATTAAGAGTATCAAATGCATGCAAACATCATGAAGAAGAAAATACAATTTCTATTGGTTTGACATCCAAATAGTAAAGAACTATTTTGTATTGTCATAAACAAATCTAATATGATTTTTCTTTATTTTTATTTGTATTCGCGCATTGTGCGGGCTAAAACTAGTATCTATAATATAAATCACATCCCAATTTAAAATGTCTGCTACAGTACCAAAGACATTTTTGGGAGGGAAATTTTTTTGGCCTTTGGATCTCATATCCAAGGGCTAAGATTACTCCATCCATAAGAGACATTTTTGGCCTTTAGATCACTTTTGATCCAATGTTTGAGATCAGCGTTCTATCTCTCACTCTACAGACATTTTTTGCGCTCTCTCTCTCTCTCCCAAACCGGTTCTCCTCATCACTAACGCTATCTTTCTACAGACCTGTGCTCCGCTCTCTCTCACTCGCACTCTCTCTCTCTACAAACTGGTGCTCCGTTCCGTCGCCATCAGACACTACTGAGATCGTCGCCATTCGCCATTTCTTCGCCACGTCGAAGACCGCCGCGGCGGCCAGTTCCATTACTTGAACCAACCGATCTAGGTACATCTCTCGCTCTATTCTTCTATTTGGGAACTGATTTGGTTGTTGAATCTAGCCCTAGCACCGTTGATTTTGGGTTTTCAAATCAATTTTGGAACAGAACACGGCGATTGATTGAGATTGAAGAGCCGCCAGTTCCATCGCCTGAACTAACCGATCTAGGTACATCTCTCGCTCTATTCTTCTATTTGGGAACCGATTTGGTTGTTGAATCTAGCCCTAGCACCGTTGATTTTGGATTTTAATATCCCAATCAATCTGGTTGTTGAATTAGTTTTGTATTTGAGTATTAGTTTTGGAACAGATTTTGGGTTTTCAATCTCCCGATTTTGGGTTTTCAAATCAATTTTGGAACAGAACACGACGATCGATTGAGATTGAAGAATTAGTTTTGTATTTGAGTATTAGTTTTGGAACAGATTTTGGGTTTTCAATCTCCCGATTTTGGGTTTTCAAATCACTGTTTAAATCCCGATTGGAACAGAAATAGAACAGTACTCAATTTGAATTAGTTTTGGGTTTGAATATTGGAACAAAAATAGAACAAACGAAGGTGATGGTCGATTGTCTGCACGGTGAGGGTCAATTGTAGTTCATTGGTGGTTGTTGAATCTCCCAATCGACCTACCCTTACCACCGTCGATCGATCGCCGAAACCTTCACCGTCGCCCTATATTGAATTAGTTTTGGGTTTGAAATTGAAATCAATTTTGGAACAGAAATAGAACAGAAGACGGTGATGGTCGATTGTCTGCACGACGAGGGTCGATTGTGGTTCATTGCTGGTTGTTGAATCTCCCAACCGACCTAGCCCTACCACCATCGATCGATCGCCAAAACCTTCACCGTTGCCCTAAATTGAATTAGTTTTGGGTTTGAAATTGAAATCAATTTTGAAACAGAAATAGAAAAGTATGCTTCAAATTGAAATCAATTTTGGAACAGAAATGGTGATGGTTGATTGTGTGCATGGCGAGGGTCGATTGTGGTTCATTGGTGGTTGTTGAATCCCCCAACCGACCTAGCCCTACCACAGTCGATTGATCTCCGAAACCTTCACCGTCGCCCTAAATTGAATTAGTTTTGGGTTTGAAATTGAAATCAATTTTGGAACAAAAATAGAAAAGTATGCTTGAAATTGGTTCATTGGTGGTTGTTGAATCTCCCAACCGACCTAGCCCTACCACCGTCGATCGATTGCCGAAACCTTCACCGTTGCCCTAAATTGAATTAGTTTTGGGTTTGAAATTGAAATCAATTTTGGAACAGAAATAGAAAAGTATGCTTGAAATTGAAATCAATTTTAGAACAGAAATAGAACAGAAGACGGTGATGGTCGATTGTCTGCACGGCGAGGGTCGATCGTGGTTCATTAGTGGTTGTTGAATCTCCCAACCGACCTAGCCCTACTACCATCGATTGATCGCCGAAACCTTCACCGTCACCCTAAATTGAATTAGTTTTAGGTTTGAAATTGAAATCAATTTTGGAACAGAAATAGAAAAGTATGTTTGAAATTGAAACCAATTTTGGAACAGAAATAAAACAGAAGACGGTGATGGTCGATTGTCTGCACGGCGAGGGTCAATTGTGGTTCATTGGTGATTGTTGAATCTCCCAACCGACCTAGCCCTACCACCGTCGATCAATCGCCGAAACCTTCACCGTCGCGAGAAATATATAATATACGCTCATTCATATGTCTTTGCTTTAGAGAGAGAGAGAGTGTAGCTAGAGAGAAAGTAGACAGAGGTGACAATGATTATTTGGAAAACAAAAACATGTTTAAAGTGGATTGATTAGCTATCTTGAACAAGAATAGAATCATTGAATAAGAATAGAATCATTGTTACACTTCTTATTTGGCAAAAAAAACTACTCCTATAGAGAGAGAGAATCATTGTTACACTTCTTAATGAAGATTAGTTTCGCATTTTTCTTTTTGTTGATATGTAAGAGATATTTCTGTCATTTTGAGAAATAGCTTGCAAAATATTGTCTTTTATTTTTAATTTTTCATTATCTATTTTTTTGTCTTGTTTTTTTTTTTTTTCTTTTTTTTCTTTTTCTTTTTTCTTTTTGTTTTTCAATTACTTTTGTATTTTGAAATTGAATTAGTTTTGTTTTTGAAATCACCGTTGATTTTGGGTTTCAAATTGAAATCAATTTTGGAATAGAAATAGAACAGTATGTTTATCCTTCACCTCCTCGCCGTGAAATATAACAGAAATAGAACAATATGTTTATCTTTTTTTTTTTCCCCCAGATTTATCGCCTCTCTTACTTGGATTTATTTGGTTTACTTGGTCTATATATTTCACCTCCTCGCCGTCTAGATTGAGTCGACTTAGATAGAACAATATGTTTATCTCTCTCTCTTTTTTTTTTTTTTTTTCTCTCTAGATTCATTGTCTTTCCTACCTGGGTTTATTTCGTTTATATTGTACAGTGACCATACCAACATACTGTTCTACCTGAATTTCTTTGAGTCCATTATGTTGGTTTACTTCAAATTTGGTGTTTTCTCTCAGTTCATTGCTTTGGTTTGCATTCTATTTCGTTGATCATTTGTAATTTGGTTTGAATCTTTCGCTATATTTGTGTGTAGACTATTTATAATTTGGTTTGAATCATTCAAGGATGGGTAGACAGCCATTTTCCCCAATGGTTTATCTGTAAATCAATTTTCAAAAGATAACGGTTGATTTCCGCCATTGAAAGGTAATGACTAATTTATTGCTTCCTAGGGTTTTACATAAATGTTTATCTACCAAATTTGTCAATCATTTGATTCTTTTCTTTGCTCTTACTTTTGAAAGATATCTTAATTTACCTGCATTAGTGACCAATATTATCTTTATTTCTGTTGGAATATAGGACTAATTTGTTTTATCTTGATCTCCATGAATGTGTTAGATTATGAATATTGACTCTTTCAAAAGGTAACGAAACGGTTGATTTCTTCCGCCATTGAAAGGTAACGGCTAATTTACGGCTTTTTACAGTTCTATATCAATGTTTTTTTTTTTTTACCAAATCTATCAATCGTTTGATTATTTTCTTTACTTTAACTCTGAAAGATATCTTAATTTACCTGCATTACTAACCAATATAAGATTAATGGTTTGTTTTATCTTGATCTCCATGAATGTGTTGGATTATGAATATTGTTATATTAGTTTTAGAACTATCCATGTTTTCGTTTTTCAATTGTCCATTTTTTTAATTTTTTTTATTTGGTTTTATTTCAGTTTCTGGTCCAAGTTGGTAACGATGAAGTCAATTAATTTTTTTTCCTTGAAAGTTTGCTTGAAATTGTTTTTTTATCATCTATCTTATATATTATAGCTTTCTATCCTAAAAGAAATCAAACACTGTTAAAAATATATAATTATTTTAAATCTCTTTTTTATATCTTTGCGATTCTACAGTTCATTCTTTTAAGGATAATGGAATAGCCATATAAAATAAAGATGCAAATTGCAAAAGAAAGGAGAAAGGAAAAGAGAACGTTCCTCCCAATTTGGTATGAATATTTTAGTTATCAAACTACCTTTACAGCTTTTATTGATTGAACATGTTTAAATCTAATTTCATACATCATTATTACGTCAATAATGTAAATATATAGTTTTCATGATCGTTTTCTAAAACATTTAAACACTTGAAATACACTTCAACATAGATAAAAAATTAAACATGTCATACGTTTTTTCCATATCTTTAGAATGTATCAACCGCCTCCTTGGCCCAAAAAAAGAGAAGGGAACGAGAAAGAGTAAAACAAGCTCATAAAAAGAGAGTACGCATACACTCCGCTGTGCAATGTGAACAGGTGTGTAATCTTTCTTTAATTTGTTTAACCGAATCGTAAAACAATTTTTCACAAACTTAATTGCATGGCCAATGATCATTTTGATCTCAATAATATATAGAACATATCAAAAGTTGCCATCGTACAACGAGCTCGAAGAGAGAGAGAGAGATAATGCCATACTAAGCCTGCAACTGGCCCATCTATCATACATGTTCCACAACCGCTAACGGTCATGGACATTAATAATGATATAACTAATACACCAATGGTGGATGCCGAAATGATTCAAGATGAACAGGTGTGTCGCCTACTCTTTAACTATATCTTGCTATAGTTAAATTCAAACAAATGATATTTGTGTTGCTATAGATCGTATCAAAAGCTGCACTAGCACAACGAGCGAGAAGACAACGTGAGAGAATTAGTCATCAGGTTTTGTGTCGTACAAATGGTGGATTTATGACTGAAGATCTGCAACGATCCATGACTGTGGATACCGAACATGCTACAAATACAAACTTATCTCCTATGCTCATTATCGATGAAGAGACAATTTTGCAAGATGAACAGGTGTGATCCAGTTAATTATCTAAACTAATGTGCATTACATTTACTTTGACTATGTTAATAATTATTTGACGATAACCACTCAGAACATATTGAACGTTGCTCCTGCACAACGAACGGGAAGAAAACGTAATAGAGTGGAATTACAACTAAACGTCTTAGATTCCAATCATATATGGTAAAATTATCTTCTCTTCCTAGATCATTTAAGTTGTTAGGATTAAGAATTATTTTCTTCTTTGGTGTAGGCCAACATCTGCAGGTGAATGTTTTGATGAAAGCCAAACCAATGATGACTTGCAAAATAAACCAATTAGTCATTTGGATAATACAACGTCGAATCGTCATTGTCTAGGTAAAATGGATGTCATGTGCACTTATTGTTCTGCTTTGCATTGGATGGACGAAAGATTGTCCAAATCAACAACAATACGTCCTTTATTTGGAACATGTTGCTTATAAGGTAAGGTTAGATTACCTTTACTCACAATGCCACCTCTACAAATCAAAGCGTTATTTGATGGGATAGATGAAAGATCTATATTATTCCGTCGTTACATTTGAGAGTATAATGCAACAAATGCTTTTACAAGCCTTGGAGCTAGATTGGATCAAAGAGTATTTACTGGAAGAGATCCAACATCATTTACTATTCATGGTGAACTACACCATTGAACAAGATCATTAATTCTTGAAGACGGACAAGATCCTATTTATGCCCAATTGTATATTTATGATCCAGCGCACGCTCGTAGTATTAGATGTCGCGGAAATCCTTTTTTGAGAAGTGATGTTCTACAAATTATTTAAGATAGTTTGTTGTAATACAATGCATTCACAAATAAGTTTCGGCAGGCTCACGCAATTCTAAATCAACTGGATTTGAATTTTCAAATGTTGCCTGCAATTCTTCAATACAATTCACGTGCAGATCAACGACGATACAATTTGCCTACAACGGATGAGGTTTCAGTCATATTACCAGGGGACGGAACTCATTTTGGCGGTATGAGGGACATTGTTCTACACTTAAGGGCAGGTAACGAATTATTGAGAATTAATGAATGTCATCCTGCATATTTACCATTGCATTATGTTCTATTCTTTTCTTTTGGTGAGCTTGGATGGGAACCTGGATTTAGACAGTGGGATGTGTTAAATGGTCAACATACAGATGATCGGTTAACTCAGATGCAATTTTATAGTTATCGATTGTTTGAACAACCGACTGAGTACTCATCAATTCTAAGGGGTGGAAATTTATTCCAAGAATTCTTGGTTGATGCTTGGGCTGCAACAAAGCAAAATCGATTGAATTACTACAGACTCAATCAGTTAAATTTACGTGCTGAACTATATCAAAACCTTACCGACGTATCATTTGACGGGTTGGGACCTGATCAAATAGGTAGACAAATAGTTTTACCTTCTTCATTCATCGATGGATTAAGGCATATGTTTGAAATATTTCAAGATTCAATGGCTATAACGCGTCACAACCATCATCCAAATGTTTTTCTAACTATGACTGCAAATTCTTATTGGAATGAAGTGACTTCAGCCTTACTTTAGAATCAGAAGCCAAGTGATCGCCCAGACTTAATTGCTTGTGTTTTCCAACAAAAGAGAAATGCTTTGATGAAAGATATTGAAAAAACACAAGTTTTTGGGAAAAAAATTGCCCATGTTTTCACAATTGAGTATCAAAAAAGAGGATTGCCACACATGCATTTGCTTATTTTTCTTGACGGGCCACATAAAATTCGAACATGTGATCAAGTGGATCGAATAGTATGTGCAGAATTCCCAGATCAAGTAGAAGAACCAGAGCTTTTTCAGACTGTAAAAAAATGAATGGTTCATGGGTCATGTGGTATTCGAAATCCAAAATCTATTTGTATGAAAAATGGCAAATGCACAAAGAGGTATCCAAGGGTTTGGGCAAATGAAACAACAATGGATCAAGATGGTTATCCATTTACCGTCGTCGTAATAATGGTAAAATTTATATTGTTAGGGGACACCAAGTTGATAATAGGGATGTCGTTCCTTACAATCTGCACCTTTCAAGAATGTTCGATTGTCATATTAATGTTGAGGTTTGAGCCGGAATTCGATGTGTTAAATATATTCACAGGTATATCTATAAAGGTGGGGATCGAACAACATTGACTTTGGGAGAAATAGATGAAATCAAGCAATATCTTGATGCAAGATACATAGGGCCATCGAAAGCGGCTTGGAGACTTTTTAGTTTCCCTTTGCATGACAAAAGTCCAAATATTGTACGATTGGAAATCCATTTGCCTGGAATGCGTTAAGTTCTCTTTAATCCTAATGAAAGTATGGAAACTATTGTTTCCAGGGACAATCACAAGTATAAACTCTTACAGGTTATTTTTCTTATTGCGCAACACATGAGGAGGCGCGTGCATATACTTATCAGGAGTTTCCCCAATACTTTGTTTGGATGAAAAATGAAAAAAAATGGAAACCAAGACAAAACGGGTTTGCTATTGGTAGAATGTACTATGTGCCTCCTAATTCGGGTGGATGATTTTATCTACGTCTACTGTTAATAGTTACCAAAGGACCAAAGTCATATAAGTGCCTACGTACCATGAATAACTTTGAACATGTGACATTTAAGGCTGCATGTGTGGCAATGAGACTCTTAGAAGATGATGATGAGTGGATACAATGTCTTCAAGAAGCGTCCATCATTAGAACTGGTCATCAGTTAAGGAGATTGTTCTGTGTACTTCTAACATATTGTGCACCGATAAATCCACATGAATTATGGGATCGATTTTTATCGTATTTATATGATGATATACCATATAAATTACATATATCATACAAAATTTCTGACCCAACTGAAGACCAGATTAAAGATTATGGTTTGTATCTTTTGAATAAACTATTGCAAGAATGTGGCAAAAGTTTAATCGATTTTTCGCCAATGCCACTACCTGTAATGGATTGGAATACAGTTGTAGGAAATAGGCTAATATGGGAACACATACAATTACAACATAGGGCGCAACGATTGGATGTTGAAACTAACATCGATTGCCTTAATGATGGGCAACGTAGTGCTTATGAATCAATAATTTCTTCCGTGTTTGCTAACAAAGGAACTATGTTCTTCCTCAATGATGGTGCTGGTACTGGAATCGCATTTGGTAACGATTTTATCCTAAAATCAAATATTTTTTTTTTTGAGAATTTTTTTTTTTTTTGGCCGGACGGCAACGGCGATCGGCGGGTGGGTGACGGCGGCGGACAGCCGGAGGTGACTGGCAACGGTCACCGGACAATGGCCGGCGGCTAAACAGTAACAGATATTGGGAATGAAATGGGAATAATGAGAAACAATTTTTTTTGTTTCTCATTTCTTAAGAAAAAAATGGACACAATTCCCAAATGAGAATGGAATGGGAACGAGAACAAAAATTACCAAACGCTATTTCCAAACAGAATTTCCAAAAATCTAAGAATGGAATGAGAATTTTTGAAATGGAAACAGTTACCAAACGGGGCCTTAATGTTTCTGCTTTTCTATTTCTACTCCTAATAAAATGGGATGATAACTTTGTTTTCATTCTGAAGTATTTCGAGAACATAATCATGTTTGGTAAAGATAATTATTCTTATTTTTTTTTACAAATTCTGAGAATTAAAAAAAAAAAAAAACATTTGGTTGCAACTAAGTTTGGATTAGTTATATGTGTGTGTGTGTGTGATAGAGAAAGAAAGAAGATGCGAAAAGAAGATAAATATGTATAGTGGTGGTTGTGGATCGGTGTGCTGGTGGTGGTGGCCGATGTGTTGATGGTAACCAGTGTGGGGGTTGGTTCTCAACATTTACTTTTATGAAATAGATTGAGAATAATTGTGTGTTGAGTGAATAAGAATCAAATGTTTTTTTATTTATCAAATTCTTAAAGAATTTCGAAATTACTTCTAAAATTTGGAGATATTTAGGAACAAAAATATGTCTACCAAACGCAATTGTGTACATTAATCTCAAAATCCTGAAAGCAAGAACAGAAATCAAGGAGTGTAAACACTAACTACACGGGGGGCTACAATGTTTGAAACTTTGAATTACAATTAATTATGATGAGGGTAAAAACCTACCATTCCCAAATCATTCAACCTAAGTTTTCCATGTAAATTAAGCGTCTGACATGGCAGGAAGTACCAACAATGTGAAAACTAAAATTTATGCTTTGGTTGGTACAATCTCTTGGTCGGTCTCCTCGACTCAGTTGATTCAGGTAGGCCAATTCTTAAACATAGACGATTATATCCGAAAACCTTCTACAGTCAAGAGAGGTTTGACCGGTGATATTCTGGTCGATACATCTTCCTCAGCGTTCATACTCATGTCTAGGCCAGTTTTCCCTCTACGTTGGCATAACGGCCCATGGACTTCTCCATCAACGGTAAAAAACACAGGCCCATGACTCTAATCCCTTCACGCGCTCTTTTTCTCGACCATGCGCCGTGTTAAGATCGATAACTGAGTTTAAGGATCCTAATCTCTAAAATTCTAATCAATTTTTCTCCTATAAAAGTGAGGGTGAACAATGTTGAAAATTGAATTGCTTTTAGAATATTCAAAGTATTTGTGTAATTTTTTCCCTAAAGCTCTTACTCTCAAGTCAGGGGGGTTTCATTGAGCACAATCCGGTGGGTCTTGTGCAGGTACATGTTTGGAGTTTAGGTCGAAAATCGCTTAGGTCAGCTTGGTCATATAAAGGTTTAAGAGCATGAAGTTCATGGGATCACCACTCAAAGCAAAGCATTTTCGGATCGCCACCAACAATCTAGGTGGACTCTGATCAGATCAGTTGCGGATGCTAGCCATTTCCCCAACACCATCAAATTACATTGAATTTTGTAATGACCAAATTAAGCTTGAAAATATTAAAACAAAACTAAATTTTAGTGAGATTTTTTTAAGAAGGTAGTTCAAAAGAAAGATGATGAGTCTATAGTGGTGGGTCGAAAACCTCTAGCTTTAATTGGAGTGCAAGTAGAGATAGAGGGACCCCCCCAATAGCATTTCCCTAAAAATTGAAAACTAATTCCCAAACACTTCTTTTGCGAACATAGACATCGAACACGGACGGGACTTGTTAATCCTATTACCAAACAGATCGTGTTCATGGATAAAATGAAAATGCTTCAAATTGATATCAAAGAAGAAATATCAACTGAAACACCAGTTCCCGTCTCTCCCCCCCCCCTCCGCCCGCCCCTCTCTCCCGGTATGTTTGCGTGTACGTACAACGAACCTGAGTAAGAAAGGCCAGAGGAAAACCAGTTCTGTTGGCCACAATAACTAAGATGCCACAGACCATGATGTTCGTAAAGCCGATAATTCCAGCTCCATCCACTGCTAACAGGAGGTTTGTCCCAAGTTTTCTGCTTAATTTTCCCTTATTGGGTTTCCGTAGAGCTAATCAACCCACTTTTTTAGAAGCCACACAGTTGCATTGAAGTTCTTCGAAACTGGGTTCCTTTATCTCGTTTTTTTTTTTTGGAGCGAATTATGATGATTTCTACTACTTCAATTGCTGTATTTTCTTTATTAATTGTTGTTTTTCATGGCTTCCTTGTCAAGCATCTCCAACCATGGTTCATCATATTGGGTATGCGAAATAGGTTTTGCGTACTTAAATACTATATTCGGTTGTCCAAATGTTCAATATATTCTAACCTTAATTGTAAATTAGAGGTTTGGAGGAAAAATCTAGAGTCTAACAACATGTTTGGTTGGAGGTAATGAAATCGCATTTCGATGGAATGGAATTCAATTTTAAATGGATGTCCATTCAAATTCAAAGTTTGATTCCATCTCATTGAAATTTAAATGGAAAACATGGGTTGTAATTTTAGTAACATTCAAAGATAGTATACATTTGAAATCATGAGGGTCATAAGGTTAATTAGCTCAGATACTTATGTGCTATATTCATGACAATAAGAACTCGAGGACATATTACGGATAGAACCAAGACGTGATTATTAAAGTGGAGAAATACGAGTGGGTGATATGCGATCATCGAGATTGAAAGGGACATTTCAAAAGATTGTTATAAGTCTAGTGCTTTTATATGGATTGGAATGCAGCACCACAAGCAAGAAGTATGCTTAAAGTAAGTGTAGTTGGATTGAAAATGTTAATATGGATTTTTGGTAATATAAGAATGGATAAAATTAGGAACGAGTTTATACGAGAGAGATTAGGAGTAGTACACATTGAGGATAAACTGATAATAATTGTTTAAGATTGTTTGGACATTTATATAGAGAACTTATGGATGCACCAGTTAGAAAGTGTGATTTGATTAAGATGAAACATAGACCTAAGAACACTTTGGAAGCAACAATTTGGAAGTATTTGTTAGCATCCAAAATATATTTTTGCTAGAACATGCTATTTGGTACAAACAAATATTCATGTAGCCGACCCTATTTGATTGGGACAAAAGCTTTGTTGTTGTAGCTGTGTAGTGTTGTACGTGCACTCTTTTAGAAGTCTTCAGTAATTTTTTATTTTTTTTGTGTGTGTGTGTGTTTTTTTTGGGGGTGGGGTGGGGTTGTAGTTGTTAATTGGGATAAAATAATGTTTTTAATGCAGGATTTGGGGAGATTCAATTGATGCCAGCATCAAAATCCATAGAAAAGCACAAGTAGTTTGCCTTGGTATGCTGGTGCCAAGGAAGTTCATGCAGAAGAGGAAGAAAGTAGATGTTTTCAAAGATGACAATGATCGGATGGACCAAACTAATTGGAGGAGATTGATGAACGAAATTGACGAAACGGGTTCTGCAGTTTCGGTGCTCAGAAATCAAAGAGCCAAGAATCAAGCTCTTCCAAAAGACCTTATTCTCGGCACATTGGTTAGATTTAAGCAGCTTAAGAAATGGAACCTTGTCAGTGAGGTATGAAAGTTTTGTTTCGTTCTGAATATTGTAATACAAAAAAGCATTATTATCTTTCTAAAATAGTGTGAATCTTCTTGAATTTTGTCTGATGATTGGATATGGGAAGGTTGCTCCATTGTGACTTGAAGTCTGGGTTAAAATTTTGGAAACAGCATCTTTGTATACAGGGGTAAGACTGCGTACATTTGACCCTCCCCAGATCTCGTAATGGCGAAAGCTTTTGTGCACTTGGCTGCCATTTTTTATTGTTTAAATGCTTCATGGAGTTACTGAGTAGAAGGTCAATTGTTTCAAGGCACTCCCATATATTCTGCAAGTTGTCTGATCTTCAAACATATCTCGTATTTAAGGGAAAAATTATTCATGAGTGAAGATTGACTAGAAGAAGTGAATTTTGGGTTATTGATGCATCTTTTCATACTTACGTGTGAAGAAAACAATTTCGCTTTTCAACGAGCTAGTCGCTTTAATGCAATTGGCGTTCGGTTTTCCTTAAAATGTGTTTTTTTTTTCTTCCTTTTTTTTGATGTTGAAGACTCTTGAATGGCTTCGGACTCAGCATTGGTGGGATTTTAACGAGATGGACTTTTTGATGCTTATTACGGCTTATGGAAAGCAAGGAGACTTTAACAAGGCTGAAAGAGTTTTAAGCTACATGACCAAGAAGGGTTATCCACCAAGTGTCATCTCATATACTGCTCTTATGGAAGCTTATGGTAAAGGAGGCCAATACAATAAGGCAGAAGCAATATTTCGAAGGATGCAATCTTCAGGCCCCGAACCTTCTGCTGTCACATATCAAATAATTCTTAAAATATTTGTCGAGGTAATTATTATTTTTCTTCTCAAGCTTCTTTTTGTCCCTTCTTGGAATGGGTTATTGCCAATGTAATTATAAAAAGCTAATTTTTCGGGATTATTTTTGGAGCACGCGACGTAAATAAAGAACATGTAATGCTATAACATTAAGCTATTGTTATAATTAACTTTAAAAGCATGCTTTTAGAGCTTTTTGGACATTGCACCCTTGAAATTTCAGAGAAATCCCACTTGAGCCTCTGTTTTCAATTTAAATACATTAAATCCTGAAGTATCCAAATTGTGTCAAGTCAGTCCTTCCGTAATTTTTTATGACCGAATTCACCCATGTGGGCAATGCCGTGTCTGACACATGACTGATTTTCATCATAAAGAATAACAGAGCTAGCAATTTAGATTGACTTGACATGATTTGGATAATTCAGGGTTTTATGTGTTTAACTTGAAAGTACATGGGTTAAAGTGGGATTTTTCCAAAACTTCAGGGGTACAAAGTGCAAAAACCTCATGATTTTATTTTTATTTACATAAAATTGAAATCTAATATATGCTGCTGTAATCAATGAAGGGAGACAAATTTAAAGAGGCTGAAGAGCTATTTGAAACACTTCTGAACAAGGAGGTGTCACCTCTCAAACCCGATCAAAGAATGTTCCACATGATGATTTATATGCATAAAAAGGCTGGAAGCTACGAAAAAGCTCGTAAACTCTTTGCATTGATGGCTGAACGAGGAGTTCAGAAAACTACAGTTACTTATAATAGCTTGATGTCATTCGAAAATAATTACAAGGAGGTTGCGAAAATCTATGACCAGGTAGTTTATCGATTTCCATGTCAGGAAAAAGGAAATCATTTTATACCCATGCAGAAGTAGAAATCATTTTATTCAACTTAGCTTCTAAAATAGCTTGTATTTAGATGCAAAGATCTGGTCTTCAACCTGATGTTGTGAGCTATGCCTTACTTGTAAACGCTTATGGAAAAGCTAGAAGAGAAGAAGAGGCGTTAGCAGTGTTTGAGGAGATGCTTGATGCTGGTGTCAGGTCTGTAACGTATAGTTGTTATTGTGATATATCAAAGCACAAAGCCATGATAACTCAATAGTTGAATTCAACTTTTTTTTTTTTCTTTCTATATTTTTTATTGTAGTCGGTAATTCCAACTCTTTTTAAAACTTATTACCCCTGTAATGAGTCTTGGCAACAACCTCTTTTTTGGTTTCCGTTTCAGGCCAACACATAAAGCTTATAATATATTGCTTGATGCCTTTGCAATTTCGGGAATGGTGGAACAAGCTCGGATTGTCTTCAAAAGCATGCGAAGAGACAGGTCAGATTTCCTTCGTCAAATACTTCTTCACTTGTTGGGGAAATTATTAGATTGTCCTCACTTTTTAATTTTTTATCCTCTTTATCTTTCGAGTTCGAGTCGAATAATTTTTAGTCTTTCACTTAATATCAAGTAGATTGAAACTGTCGAGTTGATATTAACTCAATGCTGAATTTGTATTTGATATCTTAGTTAAAGTTAACTAAAATAGATGTAAGCATTAAATAAAAGTTGCTCTATATGATAAGAACCCCAAACTTATTTTTTTTGGCAGATGCACCCCCGATCTTTGCTCTTATACAACTATGTTATCAGCCTATGTGAACGCATCTGATATGGATGGAGCCGAGAAATTCTTCAGAAGAATAAAGCAAGATGGACTCATACCCAGCGTAGTCACCTATGGAACTCTGATCAAAGGGTATGCGCAGGCAAAGAATATTGATAAGATGATGGAGAAATACGAAGAAATGCGAGTTTCTGGTATTAAACCGAATCAGGTTGTGTTCACGACGGTGATGGATGCATACGGTAAGAACAGAGATTTTGGAAGCTCTGTGGTTTGGTTCAAAGAAATGGAATCTTCTGGGGTTACTCCTGATCGAAAAGCAAAGAATATTCTTCTTTCTTTGGCAAAAACAGCCGAAGAACAGATGGAAGCTAATCAGCTTGTGGGAAATCAAGAAACGGTTAATGGGTTTACCAGTTATGTTTCTGATGATGACGATGAGGATTATGATAGTAGCGATGAAGAAGAAGGCAGTGATTATGCAGAAAAGGCTGTGTTATTTGAAGAAAAAGAAGACGATCCGATAGTTCAGGGTGATGGTTATCAAGGGAGCGAGCTTGTACTGGATGTTGTTTAAATTTTGTAGGAACTGCAGATTTTGGAAAGTATAGTATGTGTTTTGTACACTTCCATAGATAGTATCCATTCTAATTCTTGTGGAAAAGGAATCATGTTGTAATATGCACAAAAATCATCAGCCTGCTTTAGCATGCGTGTATGTATATACGTGCATGCATATACATATACATCTTCTACAGGCAACATCTTTTACAAGCAATCTCCTCTTCCAAGACGTCTTTTGAGAGTGAGTTAGGCCCATTGCCTTCAACTGTTCAACAATAAATGTATATGTATGCATGCATATGATATGGGATGAATCTTAATCCGGTGTTATCTAATATTTTCAGGGAAGAGATAGAGGAAGCTCAAACCCGTATCCTGACTTATTCACTAGCTGGTGATGTTGAGTTCGTGCGACTATTTTAAATATGGTAACTTCTTCTCCTCTTCTATGGGCACCATTTGGTAACATTTTTTTTTGGTAATTTGTTTTTGAATAAAAAGGTAATTTATTTTGAAAGTACATGCTTTGCATTAAAAAAAAAAAAACAATTTGAATGTTTTTTTTTTTTTTTTAAATAAGTAAAAACAATATTTTAGTATTCAAACTGGGAATTAAAAGACACGAATGAAGAAAAGTTCGAGAGAAGTCAAATTTCTTTCTTCTCATTGATGATCAATATCGAGTACAAGCAACCATTGTACACAGGAGAACTCAAATTAACTGCTCTATGATTCTTCCATCCATAGCTTGTGATTGCTCAGGAAGTGTTTGTTGAAATGCCTCAGTGATCTGTTGATGTGTAGCCATACGGTCATCTTTTAGTTTTTGTTTCTTTAAGACTGGGTACATCTAATCCTCCCCAAACTCCGTAATGGTGGGAGTTTTTGTGCGTTGGGTTGGCTTTTTATATTTTCATATTATAAGAAATAGATGGAGTAGGACTTCTTCACCCATTTTGTTTCTGTCATCTATGAATTTTCGAAATATAGCAGTGATTTTCATTTAGTGTAGAGACTTTTGAATTTTGATAGAATTACTGGGTGTTAAAATCTTACATCGAATTTGTGAGGTTTCCTAAAGTAGTCTATATACGAAAGAAGCTACTCTATTAGATACCATATGGTTTTAAGTTGAAACTTCCTAGTAACAAAAAAGGATTTTGGAGATAAAGAGAATATTTTGTTATTTTGTTATATATTTTGTACAATAGGGCGCTAAACTCCCAATCATATACCCATAACGGTGGCTTACATACTAAATAATAAATAATAAATAACAGAATAAAGGAAGCTACCAAATAAATGAATTAATTAACGGAATAAAGGAAACTACCAAATATGGCAACTTGACCTTAATAAAAAATATTAAATAATAAATAATGCATTAATAGAAATATTAAATATTCCAGCACTACTACTCAAGTTGGGGCGAAGATGTTTCGGAGTCCCAACTTGAGAAGAGTTGAGTAGAGGTCTACTTTTTTTTTTGATAGTCATGAAAATGGATGGTACTACAAAAAAAAAAAAAAAAAAATGAAAGAACAACGGTTACCGGAAACAAAGACATGACTAGTTTTGCCAAACACTCAGTTGCCTAGAAGATGACAAAAGATCGTTATGTTGTCGATTGCTGATGTGTTTTGTGGTTGCCGGAAGACCAACAATTACAACTGGAACTCAGGCCACCAATGACAATACTTGAATACCGAGCGACCAACGACACCAACTAGAATTTCCGACAACCGTTGTGAGAGAGTTAACTAGAGAGAAGGGCCAACGTGAGATGAAGGAGAAGGCAATGATACCGTGGCAACAGGTGGCTAGGGTTTTCCTCCTCCCACTTGCCTCCTATTATTTTTCCCTTTTTAGGCTTTGGATACCAAAGAGGATTTTGGAGATGAAGAGAATATTTTGTTATATTCTATACAATAAAACTCTAGGCTCCCTATTATATAACCATAACGTTGGACTAAATTAGTTAGAATACCGCCCTAATAAATGGGTTAATTAATGGAATAAAAGAAGTTGCTAAATTGGTCAACATGACCTAAATTAGAAATTAATAAATAATGTGTTAATAAAAATATTAAATATTCCAACACTCTCTCTCAAACTGGGGAGATGATGTTTCTGAGTCTCAACTTGATAGGAGTTGACTGTATATCTTCTTTCTTTCGATAGCCGTGGAACTGGATGGTACTCCGGAAAAAATAGAAGAACGATTGTTGCTGGAAACAACGGTAGAGACAGGACAAGAGTCATCGAACACTCGATTACCTAGATGATAAAGACAGACAATTGTTATGTTGCCCATTGTTGATGCGTTTTGCGGCGTTGGAAGACCAACGACAATAACTGAAACATTGGACGACCAACGACATTGGGAACGCCGAGCGACCAATGACGACAACTGAAATGCCAGGCGACCAACAACAATAATTGGAACGTCGGCCAACCAATGATGACAATTAAAATATCGGACAATCATTGTGAGAGAATTGGGCAAAGAGAAGGGCCAACGTTAGGCAAAAAAGAAGGAAGTAGAATTGCGAGACAAAGGGTGCAACAATGGAAGTGGCTGGAGGGTGGTTCAATGCCACAGAAAGGCGGTAGCTAGAGGGTGGTTCGGTGCCGCAGGAAGGTGGTGGCTGGAAGTTGGTGAGGCGCAGGGGCGTTGGGGTTTTCGTCCTTCCCTGCCGCCTCCTATTTTTTTTTCTCTTTTTAGGCTCTGATACCAAAATTTTTTTTGGAGAGGAGGAGAATATTTTGTTATATATTTTATACAATAAGGCTCTAAACTCTTTATTACTAAACTCTTTATTATATAAGTATAACAGTGGATTAAACTAAGTAGAATTTGCTCTAATAAATAGGTCAATTAATGAATAAAGGAAGCTACCAAATTGATGAACGTGGCCTAAATAAGTAATATTAAATAGTAAATAATGCGTTAATGGTAATATTAAATATTTCAATACTTTCCCTCAAATTGGTACGAAAATGTTCTAGTCTCTCAGCTTGACAAAAGTTGATTGGGGATTTTCTTCCTTGTGATAGCCATGAAAAACGAATGTTACTATGAAAAAAAAAAGAACAGTTGTTGCCGGAAACAACGGCAGAGACAAGATAAGTGTCATCGAGCTCTCGGTTACCAAGACGACGAAGATAGGTGATCGTCATGTTGCCCAATGCTGATGAGTTTTCCGGAGTTAGAGCTTGCCCTTTTTAGAAGACCAACGGCGACAACTGGAGCGCCGGGTGACCAACGGTGATAACTAGAATGCCAAGTGACCAACTGTGATAACTGGAATACCGAGTGACCAATAACGACAACAATTGGAATGCCAAACAACCGTTGTGAGGGAGATGGCCAGAGAGGAGCCAACTTGAGATGAAGAAGGCAGTACTGATGCGGGACTGAGGGTACAATAATGGCGGTGGCTAGGTGGTTCAGCTCAGCAAAAAGTTGGTAGCCAGAAGGCAGTTCGGTGCTGCCGCCCTTTTATTTTTCTCTTAGGCTTTAATACGAAAAAGGATTTTGGAGAAGAGAATATTTTGTTATTTTGTTGTATATTCTATATAATAAGGCTCGACACTCATTATAGAGTCTTAACGATGGGTTAAATTAGGAAGAATATTATTGGAATAAAGGAAGTCACCAAAATTGGTCATGACCTAAATTGGATATATTAAATACTGAATAATGCATTAATGGAAATATTAAATATTCAAATAATTGGACTTGTCACAAAGTTAGTGTGAATAGAAATTTTAAGATTAGGATTCTTCACCAAAAATCTTTTTTGTTTGTTAGTTTTTTTTGTCTTTGTAATTAGACAAATATAAAGAGCTCAAAATTAAACTAACAATTGTGTTATCGGTGAAATGCAATTTTCGACAAAAAAATTTGTTGAAATCTGACAAAAATTCCCACATTGTTCGAATATTCATGAACTTGACTTCGGTTATATGCTTATGCAGTTCCTAGAAGTAGAGGGTCTTGTGCTTCCTCATGTGAAGATTGCCTCACGCGTTCAGCAGCCTTTGCAACCTGAAATTGCATCATCAGATTCATTGGACATTGATTAGTGAAAAACATCCTTAATACTACCAAATTCTTGCATTTTAATGTCAATATACAGAATTTACCTCTGCATCCCAGTTTGTTCTGACAGTAATGATAAATAGAGTAACTGTTTGTAGTAGATCACCAATTATCATTCCCCACCAAATTCCCTGTCAATCGGTTGGTCATCATGCACATCATTTATACATGTAGAGATAGATATATAATAGACAGTCCAGTGTACGAAGGCTCCCGTCATTGCGGGGTTTGGGGAGGGTCAGATGGACGCAATCTTATCTCTATATATAGAGAGACTATATATATATAGAGAGAGAGAGAGAGAGAGAAAGGAATATACTTACTGCTGCTCCGAGGCTGGTTTTGAAGCCAAGAACATAACCAATAGGAAGGCCAATGATGTAATATGTTGCTACGTTCACATATGCCACCACAGCTTGCCATCCACTCCCAATTGCCACGCCTTCAATTTTTCACTATTAATTTCGAACACGACCCCAAAGACATTGTTTGGAAGCACGAGATTGGTTTTAAATTTCTATGAAAACACAAAATAGTTTGTTGTTAGAGATGTTGAATCCCACATCGCTTGTGGGACCTAACTCACACTCAAAAGACATATTGCAATAGGAGGATTGCCTTCGGCTATATAGCTTAGGATCAGGCAACACAAGTGATGTGAGATTCAATATGCCCCTTGCGCGCAGGGTGGACTTTAACAAACCATTGTGAACGGATATAAGGAGGCCCAACATCAATGTGGGATTCAACACGGATATATTGAGAGGACTTTAACAAACTATTGTGAACGAATATTAGGGAGCCCATTATTGACGTGGGATCAACACGTTTAACATCAGATAAAAACTTAACTTTGATATCAGTGTAAGGTGATCTTGAGTCTCTCTTAATCCCAAAAATTAACTCATAAAGTGAGATTTTATCTCATACTTATAACCTGATTCCAACCCTTTCCACATTCGATACGGGATAAACCTGACAATAAGAGAAAATCTCTCTATTTGGGTTGGTGTAGAAATCTCATAAAATACGGACTTTACCTGAGAGAATAACACCATTCAAGAAGACGGAAATGGCAAGCAATGGGGTCAAATTGGAGACAGCCTCGATGACTTGAGAGTCACTTGTGAAGAGTTTGCTCAATCCAACCCTGAATATCAACACAATTGCACTGAAAACCACACTAATTAGGATGCTTGTCCCATTCACTACTATCACAGAAAACTTGGCTACCGATGGATGACCCGCCCCAAGCTCATTACCCACCCTAACGCTGCAATGACAAATCAAAATTTAGAAAATTTCGAATCGGATGATAAAATAGCGATTTCAGATGTTTGAGCGTACGATGGTTTTAGTTCTCTCTTAGCCTCAAAAGCTAGCTCAAGAGGTGAGGTTTTCTTTTACACTTATTACTTGACTACTAGCTCCTACCACATTAGATATGGAATAAACGCAACATTAAGCTAAACTTTGTTATCAAACTAATCAATATTATCGAATAACTACCTGGATGCGATACCTAAGCCCAACATGAACTGCATGTCCCAATTCCAGATATTCATGCTGGAATTAGAAAGAAAAAGAAATATTATTTATATTGAAAATGAGGACGACTCTGTGACTTTCATATATTATTTTTTGTCAGATTGAAATCTATTAGAAACAATGTGAAGTAAATATCAAACATTAATTGAAAAGATATTTTGATCGATTATATATTTGGAGAGATCTCACTCGTTGTATTAATGATTTTAATTAATTTGTAGAGCTTACACCGTTTATAATATAGATTAGATCAATCTAAAATATTTCTTAATATATTTTAAATTTATAATTTTAAATCATTTAATTTTTTATCCTAATTATGTAATATGTAGTAACTTAATATTTAGTATTTATCAAAATTTTAGTTAATATTGGCTACAATATCAAATGTAAATTTTACATTTAGTTAAGTTACTACGTATTATATAATTACATAATTAGGATAAATACTACATATTACATAAGTTACTATTTATCCTAAATATTAAATTACTACATATTACATAATTAGGATAAAAAATTAAATGATTTAAAATTATAAATTTATAACTAAAATGTAACTAAATGTAAAATTTAGTTAATATTGATATGTAAGTATTTATCACTTATCTTCTTTATTATTTTTGTATAAAACTAAAAACTTTCTCTATTATTTACTTAATATCGGTCAATTCATTTGACCTATTTTTTTTGACAAAAAGACATAAATGTCCTTTTATTATTTTAAAAAAATTATTCTTTTATTTTTTCAAACTTTCAAGAACACCGCTATTTTTAAAAAATCGCTTTTTACTCCTAAATATTTTAAAAATTACTTCCCCCCAACCCACTCCATTGGCTGCCATTGTCCCCCATCCCCACCCCGCTGGCTTACTTCTTCTTGGTGGTGGAGGTTAAAGTTTTTTTTTAAATCGTTTATAAAAGGGAGTGAAATATATATATATATATATATAGAGAGAGAGAGAGAGAGAGAGATGTTAGTGTGAAAAAAATGAAAGAAAAAATATATTAAAAAATTAAAAAAAGATATTTACGTATTTTAATTTTTAATTATTTTTAAATTATTAAGGATAAATTTGTCATAAAAATAAATATTTCGGTAATTTTTGACATATAGAGGAACTAAACGGTGTTTGATAAAAAATAATAAGAAGTTAATTGGTATTTTGCGAATGATAAGGGAGGTTTGTAGTTTTAAACAAAATGACAGAAAAAGTAAATACTCTTTGACAGAGTTAATCTAGTTGATGCTAATTGAATAATTACAAATTATTAGAATAATTAAAAATAAAGAGGAAAAAAAGGGCAGAGGATAAAAATTTGGAGAAAGTAGTGATTTCATTTGTGATGTTATATTACCAAATGGAAATGGAGTCGAGGGAGATTGTTGGGTTGGGGAGAAGGCCGGATATCACCACAAGCAATTGGAAGTACCATATCTCCAAACTGCAAAGTAACAAACAACAATACGGTTTAATTTTAGAACATTTAAGGACTTATTTCGAAAAGGTGAAAACCTCAGGAACTAAGTTGACATAATTGTAAAGTTTAGGGTCTAACAGTGTAATTAACCTCGTACCATAACATTATAGCAGAGGCAAGAGTGAGCTTGAAATAAGGCCAAATCCCTTCGAAAGCCTTCGCCGAGAATCCCGTCCATGTCTCCTCGCACGATGGACTCAGAACAATGTAAACCCCCTGAACAACCACCAGCAACCACCACGAGACGCTCAACGTCAGGGCGGCGCCGAGAAGACCATACTCCAAAACGTCAACCGCCAGCCAGGTGAGGAGGACGTGGACGGCGAAAATTCCGACGGACATATAAGCCAGGGGATTCACGAGGTTCTGAGCCTGAAGGAATCTCTGCATCGGACAGCTCAAGGAAAAGGCGTAGAGCTGAGGGATGAGGCCGCGGGCGAACACCTGGCCCTTTTCTGCGATGTCGTCGGAATGGCCGAGCTCGCGGAATACGGCACCGGAGTACCAGTAGAGGAAGGTGAGGATGACGGCGGCGGCGACATGCAATATGATTGCTCTCTGGAAATAGAACCCTAGGGCAGAGTATTTCTTTGCGCCGTACGCCTGGCCACACACCGTCTGAACGGCGCTGGCCATGCCCAGCTACCAGCGGCGTATCAAGGTCAAAATTAGTGAGAAATAATTCCATTAAATTAGATTTATAATTTGGATTCTGGGTGCTTCTAAATTACATTCCCTGTTACTAATCCTATCCTTCGAAAAAATAAAATGAAGATTATTAATTTAGTTATTATTTTACTTGCTAAAATCATCTCTCTCTACAGATCTGTGCTCGAATTTGTAGATCCGAGCACCACACACACACGTGTGTGTGTTAGAGAGAGAAAGAGAGGAGAAACATAGTGGGGGTAGACGAAGATGGTGAGAGCAGTGTGTCAAGGGCTAAAAGTATTTCCCAAGAACCCGTGCGGCCTTAGTGTAGATTTGGGCCGTGACAAGTGGCACTAGACGGAGGGTGAGGGATTGAAAAAAATAAAATAAAATAAAATAAAAAAAATAAAATAAAATTAATGATGGATAGTTTTGCCTTTTTACACACAAGACAAGGGATAATTAAGTAATTTCACGAATAATTCATAAATAAAACGGTAAAATTAGAATTCAATTGATGACTTCAGTGGTTAACCCCGATTTGGGAGGTATCATGCTCCGATGACAAAAGATAAGAGGTCTCGGTGATATTTGACAAACACAAGGAATTATCATGATTAGTGTCTCGAATACAAGGGTGTCGGTGACAATTTTCCGCGTAAATAATTTGATTTCAACTTACACTTTTGGTTGATTTTCACCATCGGGTTTGCCTTAATTATAGCTTTAGACATGGTTACAGAAATATTGTATTTTTAAATTATTTTTTGTATAATATTAAATGATTATGGCAGGCCTAGATGGGTCGTCTCGTCCTAAAAATTTAAGCCCCGAACTCAATCCTAAAAAATAATATGAACCGCTTCGGGTATGAGTATGAGTTCAAAATAGAATTAATATTACCATGATCCCATAAGCAAGGCCTTGAATTCCGACATTGGCGATAGAAGCCGCACCCAATTCCGACGCGCCCAAATGGCCGGCGAACATAAGTGTAACGAAGCTGAGCATGTAATTGAAAATGGAGATGATGATAGAAGCACCGGAGAGGAGCCAGATAAGCCTCGACTCCCACGCCACTAGCCGCGGGTACCTCTGGATGGCCACCGGTCTTTGCTCCAGGAATTCCTCGATCGTTTGGGACGACAAATCCCGGATTTTAGAGTGCATGTCGAGTTCAAGCAACAACGGTTGGTGTTCAATGCCCGAACCCATTTTTCGGTTTATTTTATTTTTGTTGTTTAGCCAAACGCGGTCTTAAATGTTTGGAGAGTGAAGTCCTACGACTATAAATAAATATGTAGGAATGAAGTGGATTTTAACTACCCTTCTTCGTTGAATTTGAGAGGTGTAACGTATTTTTTACTACTTTTGTGCTTTGTGTTTATGTGTGAGGGAGGAGAAGAAGAGTAGATAAAAACAACTACTGTTTTACGTGGGTGTAATAAATTTATTTTTTAGAGTAAATTTATTATTAACTCTCCTACTATTAACTAATTTCTATACAATCAAATAAATTTAGTGTATTTTATTAAGAGTAATATATCTTTAATTACGATTTTAATTAGTTATTCAGTCTAATTTAATTGTTAAATTAAGGGATAAATTTATATATATATATATATATATATATATATATATATATATATATATATATATTTTTTTTTTTTTTTTCTTTTTGTCTTTTTCATTCTTTTTCGCTGAGGCCCCACCTCTAACTAACATATCCAATCTCCAACCAACATATCCAATAACAGGAATCTCACCCTATTTTTTGGCGATCCTCCGGGTGAATTCGATTAGGGAGCTGTTTACATTTTTAATAATAATAATAAAAAATAAATAAATTTATTACTGTTTCAACTCATTTCTTAAATTAGAGAAAATCGGCTAGAGTGTAGTCGATTTCTTAAAAAAATAGGCAGCATCTCGGTCAATTTGCGTATATTTTTTTTGGGCAATTATCAAGAAGTTTTCGTATGAGACAAAACTACCAAATACATAGTTTTTTTAAACACATGTTATACAATAATTTTTTTGTCTGTTTTGTAACGATTTTATCCTCGTGTTATATTCAATACAAGATCGAGTTGAATATAACATGATTTAAAATCGTGTTGAATATAACATGAGATCGTGTTATATTCCACTTTTACTGCCATTCAAATTCTACTAAGTTACTGTATCCATTCCATCTCACCAAGATAATCATACAATATACCTAACATAAACTCCACTCCACCAGGGGTATAGACCAAATCTCTTTTCTCTCTCTTTCTCTCTCATATATTTAGGGCGACGAGTTCGGACTGCCGGTCATCATATTATATTTAACATGATCTCGTGTTGAATATAACACAAGATTGTGTTATATTCCAATTTTTTCATTCAAATTGATAATTCTCTCTTTACATTCATAGAAATCGTGAGTAATCACTCCGATACAAACCAAATCAATCCAACCAAATGAACCTTAAATTCTACACACACATATATACACATCAAATTCACCATTCAATCAAAAGACTGACGCCCTCATAAACAGTAAATACACAGATACTACCCAATTGGTGGATAGATGAACCCTAATACAAAAATTGCCCGCCCGCCCCCCCGCCCCCCCCCCCCCCCCCCCCCCAACAAAAAAAAATAAAAATAAAATAAAAATAGCATAACAAAGATTAGATAAATGCGATGCATAGCTCAACCAAAAGGTCAACCAAAATTTTCTACCCCTAGGGAAAAATGCACTTTTGTAATATGATGTTTTGGCTAAATTAGTTCGAACAACCAAACCTATCAATCAGAATAGGTGGTCGCTGAAATCGGTCATTGTCATCATTAGGAAGATCGCGACTATCCTAAGCGAAACAACGTCGTCATCGCCGGTCTTGATGTGCTTCACAACCATCCCTTGAGATGGGAGAATCGATTCCAGTTTCTTCCTCCAGATTTCCTCCTTGTTGAACAATCTCTTCTCCTTTGCGTTCCTCAACAAAAGCTCCGAAAGCTTGAGGTGCTCGACGAGTTCCAGACAAATAGGGAAAGAACCGACCCAACTGCTAGGAGGGAGGCTAAATCGAAATCGTCGTTGCCGAAATTGGAAACAATCGCGATAACGAGAATCCTAAGGTTAGGGTTTGCAGTCACCATCGATGATTCCTGAATTCCGACGCCGATCCTCAGCTAATGATAGCGTTTCTAGGACACGAATAGATTTTTTACCCTTCTTTTGTGCTCGTCGCCATTTTTTACCCTTCTACCAGCCGCGATATCGTTCGCTAACGTTGGAGAGACGACAGAGCGTTTGATTCATCTCTTCTGCATCGTGCCCCACCAGCCTCTCATCCACGACGATCTCTTGTTACTACACCGACACGTTCATTGTCGACAGTTACAGAGAGAGAGAGAGAGAGGGCGATTAGAGATCTTAAAGTGTGAGAGAGAGGAACGATTACAGTGAACAAAGGGTAAAATGGATAAACTAAAAAAATTAGGATTATTTGGTATAAAATAACATTTTTTTTAGGATTATTGTGTGAAAAAAAAAAAAAAAAAAATTATTATGGGACCATATGGTAGATTTTGTCTTTTACTTGGACTGTTTTGTATTTTTCCTTTTTTTTCCATCGAAAAATTGGATCAATATGAGCCGATTTTTGTTCAGCCCTAGCTTTCTGCAGGAAGCGGGCCTGCCACACGGGCAACCCCCCATCCCAACACACATGCACCGAGCTGCTTACGTAAATAGTGCTAAAAAATTGTCAAATTATGCAAATAGGTCCCTTTTTATATTTTTTACGAAAATAGGTCTAACCGGCCGTGTTTCTATAATTTTTTTTTTCTTGGTGAAACCGTCCTTGACAAGGCTGGTTTCACCAAATGGGGCTGCCACGCTGGCAGCCCCCCATCCCCTTTTTTTATTCATTCATTTATATATATATATATATATATATATATATATATAAAAAAAAAACTGGTGATTATTTTATTATATATGTATATTTAAATTATGATAATTTAAAAGTTTATTTAATATTTCAAAATTAAAAATTAAATATAAATTATAATTATTTGGTAAATGTAATTAATTTTAAAAAATATTAACAAAAATAATATTAAAAATGATCATCATAAAATTAAACGTGTTTTTCCATAAAAACGCAATTCTTTTATGAAACATAAGTTTTCATGAACGAAAGTGCCCACAAAAAAAAAAAAAAAAAAAAAAAAAAAATAGAAATTAAAGTTAAATAAAGGGATAAAAATGTAATTAACAATTTTTAATTGAACCCAAGTTTTCAGGGATAAAATTCCAAAAAAAAAAGGGCAAAAATTTAATTAATACTTTTTAATTGAATTCCAAGGTTTGTATTATGAAAGTGTAAAAAAAATTAAAATTAAATATAGGGTCGAAAATTTAATTAACATTTTTTAGTTGAAATCCAAAATTTCAAGTATGAAAGTGCAAAAAAAAAAAAAAAAAAAAAAAAAAAAAAAACACTAAAATTAAAAAAAAAAAAAAAAGGGGGCTAAAATATAATTAACACTTTTTAATTGAATCCCAAGATTTGTATTAAATATAAATTTTTAAAAAAATTATATAACAAACCACGACAGTCACCGAACGGACTCCCTCAAACGAACGGCGACAGGAATGAATTCAATTTGTTTGTACATAAACTGTGTTACTAAGAGTACGTAATAAAATTTAAAAATATCACGTCACCTAGATTGTGTGCAGAGCTTTTGTCGGAGAATAGAGGGGACATCTCAAACGTTGGAGAGCTCTGGTTGGAGACCACAGAGATGAGTTCTGAGCGATGATCTCTGGGCAGCGTTTTTCTGATTGACGCCCTTTTGATCGTTGACCTTTGAACCTCGGGTCATTGATATCTTAGCAATTAGAATTTAAGAGTTCTTTAGTTTTCTGATCCTCCACCTTCCTTCTCCACTTGTTTTCATTAACAGAACGTCTTTCAGTTCAATGGATTGGTGAATTAGCTTTTCTCAGAGAGTGGAAATCTTATCGAGCCACAATTCAAAAAGATGACAAAGTTAATTCCAGTCTTCGTGCTAACCTGTCTATTGTTCGAACTGAGAACCTCAAACTCTGTGTTGATCTTCAGAACCTTAAGTTCTTGGTCGACATGATCGTGACCGAGAGAGAAAGTGGCAGGACTCCACTGACTAGGTCAAAGAGAAGACCTAACTGGAGAAGGTAGAGTAGTGGAGGAAGGGCCACAGATATATAGAGCTTCTTGGGAGAATGGCTAATGACATTTTGGCGGTATGAAACCAGGCCACATTGAAAACCATTCACCGCATGTTTTCTAATTTCCACGTCGGTCATGTTGAGATAGATTTCTCAGATCAGGAGGACGACGTCGAACACAGAGACGCCAAGCAGAGCGATGTCGGGGAGGACATTGCTGACGAGGGGGCCCCGAGGAGGGAGAGATTGACGCTTCTTCTCTTCCCACAAACGCCCCTCAGGACGAGGGCGGTAAGGACTAAGCTTCAGACCATCGCTTCCCTAAACCTAATTGTGTTCCTAAACCTAAAACTGATTCGTCAACTTCCCAATCTACAATATGCGTTAAGTTTTACAAAAATACGCAATATTCTTATTACCGATTTTACGATGGTAATTATTAAATATAAAAATTACCATTTAAAATATCACTAAATAAAAACAACTATCTATTTTATATTAATCCACTCATTTTTCTACAACATGGCGACCAATTTAAAAGTCTTGAGTTTATAATTTAAATCCCAATTTTCAACATATTTATCAAACCAATTATATTCAAACAAGTGTATTACCTGAAATATTTAATACATTAAAATTAAGAGAAATATTTTGCAACAACTGCGATAATTATATTTACTATTTTTCTCCGATTACAACAATAATAATAATTACAATTATTACGTCCTGAAGTTTCAAATAAATTTATCTTTTCTCTCGTTTTCTCCCAACCGATCCTGCAACCAAACACTGTGGGGCTGTGAGTCAACACTTAGTAGAACTCCAACTCCTCTACTACGTGTATTTAATTTATATAACACAAACCACGTAAGCATGCTCATCACATAAATTTTGCACCGTCCAAATTTAACAAATAAACCACGTAAACATGCTCGTCATATAAATTCCGCATTATCCAACATATTTCATATAATTTTGACAGCTAAAATTTCCCAAAATACGACAATTAAATGCATATATGAAAAGAGTTAGGAATTCTACATTTCCTGGATTTTTCGCAGGTCGCAAGATTGGATTTTATTGGGGGTTGTTTGGGTAATTCTTCCTTTTTTTTTCCCTGCTTCTGTTTGCGCTCCTGGTTCAACCCGATGTCTTTCTCTCTCTCATCCCAACTTCGGCGATCTCCCTTGCCGCCATCTGAATGTCCACACACACACACCCGCAGCTACCTACACCATCGACGACGCCAAACACACTCACGCAACGAACAACAAAACCCACACCCAAAGCGCACACATACACACACGATCAACAACGAGCACCCCCGTACCGAAACACACCTACCCACACATTTGATCGCTCCGTCGACAAACTGGACGAACCGACTGAACACCCTCTCTTTCTTCGTTTTTGTTTGGATTCCACCGATGACAATTCTGGCGACCTCACCCACGACGACAACACACACCCACTGGCCAAATCAACACACACACACACACACACACACACACTGTCGAATCAAATACACGCACATAAACACAACAACATACACAATACACACAACCATACACACCCTCGCCGGACGACCCCCATTGTCTGCATACACACACACACTGAGCTTACCCCCTTTAATTTGATCTTATCTCATTTCTCTCTCTCTCTCTATATGTATATATTATATTATTATTTTTGTTTTAATTACACAAATCTCCCCCTAAATTATCTTTAAGTGTTTATTTAAACCCAAATAAAAAATAAATGTTTTGAAAATTGCAAATTAACCCCAAATATTTTTAAATCAAATAATTGATAACGCTATCCACCCCGTTATTTTCAAATGTGCTCCAATGTGACTCAAATTGTGCATAAAATAAAAAATCAAGGTCTTACAAATGGTCCATGGTCTTGGGCAGGAACATAGTTTTTCAAAATTTTACAACTCTGAAGAAGTTACCGAGTATAAAGCAACTCGGCAAAAATGTCAGGATGAAGGAATAGACTCTGAAGTACTCCGACTGTGTCACTTAGAAGCTTACATGCTTGCGATAAAAAAAAGCAGGAATAAGTGAAATTTTTTTTTACAAAATCCTAAGTGTTGAAGAAGCGACGACCTGAAGCTTAGTCCTTATCGCCCTCATCCTGAAGGGTGTCCGTGGGAGGAGAAGAAACATCAATCTCTCCCTCCTCGGGGCCCCCTCGTCAGCACTGTCCTCCCCGACATCGCTTTGCTTGGCATCTTTGTGTTCGGCGTCGTCCTCCTGATCTGAGAAATCTATCTCAACATGACCGACGTGGAAATTAGAAAACATGCGGTGAATGGTTTTTAATGTGGCCCGGTTTCATACCGCCAAAATGTCATTAGCCATTCTCCCAAGAAGCTCTATATATCCGTGGCCCTTCCTCCACTACTCTACCTTCTCCAGTCAGGTCTTCTCCTTGACTTAGTCAGTGGAGTCCTGCCACTTTCTCTCTCGGTCACGATCATGTCGACCAAGATCTTAAGGTTCTGGAGATCAACGCAGAGTCTAAGGTTCTCGGTTCGAACAATAGACAGGTTAGCATGAAGACTGGAATTAACTTTGTCATCTTTTTGAATTGTGGCTCGATAAGATTTCCACTCTCTGAGAAAAGCTAATTCACCAATCCATTGAATTGAAAGACGTTCTGTCAATGAAAACAAGTGGAGAAAGAAGGTGGAGGATCAGAAAACTAAAGAACTCTAAAATTCTAATTGCTAAGATATGAGCGACCTGAGGTTCAAAAGTCAACGATCAAAAGGGCGTCAATCAGAAAAACGCTGCCCAGAAATTGTCGCTCAGAACTCATCTCTGTGGTCTCCAACCAGAGCTCTCCAACGTCTGAGATGTCCCCCTCTATTCTCCGACAAAAGCTCTGCACATAATCTAGGTGATGGGCGCTGAGAAGTTGTACAAGTCTGAGTCTTGTGTCAATCAGAGGTCAACAGTTAGAAAAAACACCACTTAGTGAAATGCCGCTTAGAACTTTCCACTCAGGAAAAACAGCGTCTTAGAAAGTCATCGTCGAAAAAAGAACCCATTGCCTCAAACCCACGACGCAATTCCAACTTTGTCAAACTCGTGCCTTGATCCGAGGGGGCAAGAGGGCCATGGCCCCCAGGAGGAAACCTGGAAAGATGAAGGTTCAATTTTTTTTGAAAAGATGCAACACTACGAAATCTTCAATCTAGAAACTCCCTTTGTTCGATAGTGAAAAGAAGGAGCCAACATCACAAAAATAAAATGTACACACCGCCCTGCCGAGCTATCCCTAGCCAGCAGGTTTTACATGGTGATCCTCCCCAAAGGCGTCGTCCAGGGGATCAGCCTCAACTCCCGTTGGCCGACATCATCAAGTTTTGCGGGCATCGCCTTGCCGTGCTACACCTAGCCTGTTGGGTCCATATGGCGACCTTCTCCAAAAACGTTGTTCACAAGTGCCTTCCTAAAAAAAAAAAAACCTTTCAGGAGCGCCATCCAAAAGCTCCGCCTCATCTCTTCTGGTCGGCACATGGCTCAATAATGGGTATGTGGCTCAGCCTAACCTGCCAAAGTGACAAAATTCCCCTGGGGGGGGGTGGGGGGGTGGGTGGGTCGGTGGGTTTGAATCAACTTCTGTTGGTACATGTTTGAGGTATAATTTTGAGGTAATGGTCAAGCTTCAATGTGGAATAATGGTCAAGATTCAGGGGTGTGAATCATTTGAGGCGGTGGCCAAGTATGAAAAAAAGGTCATCAGTGGTGCAAGCTTTAGGGGTGTAAAGTTATCAAAACAAGGCTCAAGGCTTGAGGGGTGCCAAGTGTCAAACTATGTTCAAACCTTTCAGGGGTGCAATATGAAACAAGGGACCAAGCTTAAGGGTGCAAGGTGCTGCTGGCCAGCTAGCACCGCTAGCCATCATCTACTGGCCAACAACGCAGCTGATCAGCAACGCTGACCGACCGACCAGTAGTGCACCAGCTCGTCAGCACGCCACCCACCCTGTATGCTCGGCACCCCTAGCGAGTGATCCTGCCCAACTCCTCTGCTTGTTTCTATCTTTTTCTCCACGGTAATAACTAGCCTATGCCCCAGATATGTTAATGGTTCGAAAAGGACCGTCTAGAAAATTGAGAAAATTTACAGTCACCCTGCCGTGCTATCTCTATCTAGTGCGTGACCACATGGGGGCTTATCCCAAATTAATCCCCCTAAAAGACACTAACAGTTTGAAAAGAGCCTTTCAGAAAATTGAGAAAATTTATTGTTGCCCTGTTGTACTATCTCTGCCCGGTGCACGGCCATATAGGGGGCCTATCCCAAATTGGTCCCCCCATAATATATTAACAGTTCGAGAAATGCCACCCAAAATCCTTCCTATCAACAAGGTCACCTAGAAGGCGTGCCCGCCTCCTAAGAGCTTTGTTAGCCTGGAGGACGGCGCTGTAGGGTTCAATGACTGTCGGACAAGAGGAAAAGCTTATGGTCGGCAGAAAGCTCAAAAGAACTGTCCAAGGATGTTTCTCATGCTTTGAAACCTCCAAGATGCCCGTTTCAGCCAGAAGTTTATATCCCTGACCGTTTCGCTTTCCTCGCCACCCAGAGTTAGGGGGCAACTGATGAAGGTATTTTCGGGCATCATAAAGTCAACACCAGAGCTCCGGTCACGTGTCCACCCTCACCGTGACGTGACCACATTCAGGAATCCAAAGTTCCATGCAGCAGTATATGCTAACCAGGGCTCATTCCCTGGAATCTTCTTTGCACCCAGGAATGAGTAATGTGCCGCGGAAGGACGCTGCTGCTCAAAACTCCACGCTGTGCCCCTAGACGGCCAACTTCGAGGATTTAGCCATTTGTCTTAATCGGCTCACCATTTCTATCCATTTATCCTCGAAGACTTCATGGATTTCCGCTCTTCTTTATCGGCTCACCTTCACAGGCCTGATAGAGGCCCGTGGGCTTCTTCAAATGGGCTCAGAAGCCCAAACTCAATGATTATCTCCTAAACACCCTACATTATCGGCTAAATATATGGTTTTGCCTAATTAACCGTGTTTAGACCCGATTAGCTCAAGCTAATCATCTCCAATGCCTAGATGTACCAAGGGCTATGCAAGCCCGAGGTAAGCCTGAATCGCTAACACTTTAAGTTCATTTGCATACTTAATGCATTTTTGTACCTTTTCTCTCCGAAATCTTACTTTCACGTTAGAGGGGTTTCGCCAGGATAACTCCCAATTTAGCCTTATGCAGGTACAATTCCCTGAGGAGCAGGACTCTGGACTTCAGCAAATCAATCCTCCCAAGACTTAGTTACAACTTACCAGAAGAATTTCCAACTCATCAATTCCAATTCAGCAAGAAGACCCACCTGTCACCTGACGGGACCATACTCGAGGTGTGTACCAATTTTAAAATAAAAGAGTAATTTTAAAATATTTTTATTTATTTTTAATGAAAATATACATGAAGAAAAAAACAAACATATCAAATTATTACTTTTTGAGTTATGGTCCTCGACATTTGTCGTGTCACTAAGAGTGCATTTGGTTGGATGGAATGAGAATGAAATGGAATCTCAATTCCACCCTAAATTCCGATTCATTTGTTTGGTTATTCAATGAAATTAGAAATTTGAATCTATTGGAATGAAAATAGATGGAATTGAATTGCATAGTACATGGTAGTTTTTTTTTCCCGAATTTTATATCTCATGTTTTCAAAATAAAAACATAAATTTGAGAACTAAAAATATGTTATTGTTCTCGAAATAGAAACTAAAATCTGGGAACAAAAAATCTAAGAACTTGTTTGGTTGGACGGAATAGAATGGAAAAAGTAATAGAATGAGAAAATGAATTGAATAGAATTGTGAAGGAATTACTATTTCATTCATTTATTTGGTTGATATAAAATGAAGGAAGGACTGAGATAGTGAAATTCCCATTATGACCTCATGAAATTATTATTCAATTCACTTGTTTGATTGGTACAAAATGAGTTAAGAAATAGAATAGTGAAATATAATAAAATTCTCATAACACCCTTTTAGATTTCAATTTGAGTATATATATATATATATATATAAAATAAATTACTTAAAAAATAATAATTATAAAATATTACTAGTAATATTATTATAATAATTCAAAATCTTATTACTTAGATTCGGTTCGGTTTTCTTGAATTTTGGTCCCTGAACCGAGGTCCTCGATTATTCTATATTGGAAACCGCTACTGCGCGGTTCGGTTTTTGAACAGGAAAAAACTGGACCATGCTGTTTTCATCAATTTTCGATTTCGGTTCGGTTTCACTAATTAATATTCCAAAAAATACAATTCACTAATTAATAGGCCAAAAAATACAAAATTCACAATAATTGGTAGCACAACTGAGGCCTCAAGTTTTTCAGTTACTGCAGATGTGAATTCAAAGATCAAATACAAAATTAATGAGGTAAACCAATGGAGACTTGAAGTCCAGAACCACCATCGCAAAACAATCAATGAATTTTCGAAATCAACCAAACACAAACACCAAACAAAATAATTGAGATTAAAGACAAAAAAATAACAAAGAAAAACAAATCAGAGAAATCAATTTTATTTTTTTTTCGAAACCAACCAACAAAACATACGAAATTGCGATTCCCGAACTTGTGATTTGTGAACTAAGGAGATCTGGATCGTCGTGGACTCGATTTTCGAACTTGTGATTTGCGATTTGGAATGAACTACAAGCTGATGAGTACTTAAGAGATTTGGATCGTCGTGGACTCAATTTGCAAATTGAGGAGATCTAGATTGTCGTAAACTCAATTTTAGAACTTGCGAACTAGTGATTTGGAACGAACTACAGACTGATGAGGATTGAGGAGATATGGATCGTCATGGGCTCGATTTGCGAACTTGCGATTTGCAATTTGGAAATCTGAGGAGCGACTGAAATAAAAAATCTCGGATCTGCTAGGGTTTTCGATTGATTTTGATCTGAGGTCGATCAAATTTGGAAGTTTAGAACTCTATTTGGTTGCTAGGGCTGCAATGCAATAAGGGCTGGATCATGGGGTGGATTGATTTTTGGTGCGATAGACTAGCTAGATCAATAAGGGCTGCTAAGGTTGGATTGAGTTGGGTCAGAGATGGATTTTTTCGCAATTTTAATTTTGATTCCATTGGGTTAGATTTTATTACAACCCAAATAATATAGAATCATATTCCCTTAGTTTTTATTCCAATAAAATCACAACAATAATTCCATTGGAGAACCAAACATAGGAATGAGAATCGAGGGTGGAATAACGATTCCATTCCGCCCTAATTCTGTCTAACCAAACTTGTTGTAATTATTTTTCTGAATCAGAAATAGAAATTTGAGAACCAAAAAAGAATTATATAGGAAATGGAAGTGGAAATCTAAATACAAAAAATATATTTATATTCCTAAACAAAAATAAATATTTGAGAAAAACAATTATTTATGCTCTCAAAGCGAAAACAAAAATTTAAGAATAAAACGATTTTAGTTGTTGGAAAATTTTGAATATTTTCCACATGGGATATTATTCATATTTTATAGTTATTTTTTAAAAATAAATTATTATTAATTATATTTGTAAATGTATTTGATATTAAAATTGATATGTAAAAAAATATTATTTTATTTCGTTCATTTACACATGCAATAACAACCAAATCAGATAATGAAATTGTAATTCTTTTGACAAATCTATTATATTATTTTCTCTATTTTTTTCTCCCATTCTATTTTACACTAATTCTGTTCCATTGAATCAAATGAGCTCTAATAAGTGCGCTCGAAAAATAAAGAGTATTTTACGAAAATATTCTTAATTTTGTCTTCTCTCTCGTTGGTTTAAGTGGTCAAAAAATGTCCCATCGTTGGTTTTCTTTTTCATTTTCTTTTTTTTTTAAAATAAAAACTAATAACTTACTTTCAATCAAGGGCAGTTAAACTTTCATTTTTTAAAAACTATTAAAAATAATAAATCTATGTTAATCCTTCAAAAAATTTAACTTATGATATTTAATTTTATGATTTTTGGAGATATTTACCATTTTAGTTGAATTTCACTACTTAAATAAGAGAAATTACTCATGACACCCTATATATTTGAGACGTTGACTTGATTTTTTTTTTAATCAAATATTATAAAGACTTTTTGTTAGAAAAAAATAATAGCCATTTTTTTAATCAAATATTATAGAGACCTTTTGTTAGAGAAAAATAATAGCCATTCTTTTTTAATCAAATATTATAGGGAGCTCTTGTTAGAGAAAAATAATAGCCACTCACGGCTTATTTAGTTAGACGAAATTGAATAAGAGTGGAATGAAATGAAAGAAATAATAAAATAAAATTTGTTAATATAATCACTATTCTATTAACTTGTTTGGTTGGTATGGAATAAGGGAAGTAATAGAATAATAAAATATAATAAATTTCATATTATGACTTTATGATAAAATTTTGTTATATTTCACCATTCTATTCTTTCTCTCATTTTATTATATTTAACTATTTCATTCAATTTTCAGTTTCTGTTATCTAATTTCTATTTATGTTCTTAATTTTTAGTTTATGTTCTCTAATTTCTGTTTCTGTTCTCAATTTTCAATTTTTGTTCTCAATTTTCTATGTTTGTTCTTAATTTTTAGTTTATATTCTCAATTTTCAATTTCTTGTTCTCAATTTTCTAGTTTCTGCTCTCAATTTTCTATTCTCTAATTTTCTGTTTTCTAATTTTCTGTTTCTGTTCTCAATTTTCAGTTTCGGTTCTTAATTTTCTATTATCTAATTTTTGTTTTTGTTCTCAATTTTTTATTTCTATTCTCAAATTTTTGAATTGGGCTAAATTAGCTGTCACAACCCGTCCCAGACACCTGTCATCCCGAGGCGGGCGTGACTACAACATGACATCACCAATACCCAAATTTTCATATCAATGACAATATACACCTACTGTATAATACAAACACCTACTATGGGGGACACACCCGTCCCAAAATTTGATTAACTAAAAGTATTTATCCATAAACCTTTTATAGGTTCGCCTTTGACAGCTTCTCTCAATCGCCTATATGACTTCCTCACGTAACTCTACCTAGTGCCAGTAGGGGACCGACTCCTAGCTGTTGTACCTGTGAGTGTACTACCTTCTTAGTAAAATATTTTTAAAATATTAATACGTTCTAAATATTTCCACAATTTAGTATGGATTAAGCATAAGTATATAAGCAATGAAAATAAAGCGATATAGATAAATTCCACCCAAATCCATCTAGTACAAAATCCTACCAAACATCATAATAAATAACATCAAATCAACCAATATACTTAAAATACCATATCTCAAGCACCAATGTCAAATACACACCTCCAACACATACACACTGGCCAGCCCTAGTGATCGTTTTAACCTCACGATCGGGAGTTTGCAACGGTACCGTACCATCCATAGGATATGCCTTCCTACGAACACCCATCACTCCGCCGAAGCGGATAATCACTGCGCATTATAAACGTCTAACATCACTCTGCCGAAACAGATAAACATCACTCCGCCGTAGCGGATAACATCACTCCGCCGAAGCGGATAATCTCACTCTACCGAAACAGATAAATACTAGGGCATTGTCAAATCAACTACAGCATCATCAAATCACAACTCAATAAATATCGTCAACATCGTCAAATCACCACGTCTATCTTTTTTCCTCAAAACCAACTTTTAAGTTCAAAAGCATATTTCCCACTTTTCTTTTTAGAGAAAACGTCTGATTCTTTCAAAACAACTTTTCCACCATTTATTTTTCCTTTTGAAAATCGGACATTCTTAGAAGAATAGATGTTTTCTATTTCCTTTTAAAAACACCGTCTGATTTTACCAAATTCAATAAAAATTCATTTTCAGTTTCATTTTGGAAACCATCGAAATCTTCCAAAAACTCAGTTTACCAACTCAACCAAATCCTTCTTGATCCATATCATTTATAAATTCATACAATTTAAGTAAACACATATTTCATCATATATATACATAGAAAAATAGTTTGGTAAGAAGACAGTACACTCACTTCAATATCCGTTTGGCAAAACTGACACTGACCGCACTTTATCTGGACGCCAGTGCCTGCGAACCTAATAGTGACAGATTCTAAATTAATATTTTATCTAAAATATCCTAATCATGCAATGCGGATCCTATATTCCGAATCGTTACTAATTCTATATACCACGTACTTAAAATTAATTAATCGTCACGAAATTATTATGATTTTTGGATTTGTAACACTAACTAAAATTTAATTTAACGAGAATTAGTAATCGATTGAAGTTTCACCTGTTTCCGAAACGTTTGGCGATCACGTGATCGGTTTTAGATTTCCCTAGGGTGGTTTCTGCAAATTCCCCTTTCTTTTTTTTTTTCTTTTTTTTTTTTTCTCTTCTTCTTCCCCGTTTCCTGTTTCTGCTTCCCATCTCTGTTTGCTGTTTTGGGTGTCCACCAGCTAGCCATGCACCACACGTCGGCAAAGGCAGTATCCACCTGCGCACACCGTCACAGATGGCCGACAGCCAACGGCCGCCCACCCACACAACCACCAACCGAACAAAACCAAAGAACGCCTCCTCTACGCAGACCTCTCTCTCTCTCCTTTGCCCCGGGTTCTGGGTTTACTGCCCGTACTCACACACCTCCGACCATACCGACAATCAACCACCTACATACGCCGGCAATACCCCCCACGCCACCAGACAAGCAGCGACCTACACCCAGGCATGCGATCGCCAGCCGAACCGAACAGAGCACCCACGACGGATGAACGATGCACTGCCGGTGAACAGAACGTACATGCATACTCTGGCTGAATGGCGGGCTAAACGATAGACAACACACAAGCATTCCTGACGAACGGACAGCCCACACACACACGCGATCGTCGACGATCGGAATGGCGTACCCACGTGAGACACACACACACACACACCCCCGTCCGATCATATACATACCGAAGAATTCTCATATACCCACTACAGCAGCAACGCATACCACCGGCCCGAACGGTGACACCCCCTCCGGCGACGATCGGAGCACCGGCCGAACCCTCTCTCTCTCTAGATTTTCCTCTCATTTTCCGAGTGGATTCCCGACCCTCGATCATGAGTTCCTTAATCCCCTCACATGCATGATTTTAGTGGGTTAGTTTACTCCAAGCGTGCCACGTCGTTCTTTCTCTCCAACTCTCTGCCGGCCAGCTACTCCTCCGACCGCCGGTTTACGTGTGTGTGCAAGATAATTTTTTTTTCTGTTAATTGCTCTTTCCTCCCCCAGCTTCCCTGAAACCTTGATTTTAATCCTTTTCAATTTTTAAAAGTTTCTAAGATTTTCAATTTTACCCCCTGAAAGTTTCATTTATAAGTTAAATGTCAATTACCTCCCTAAATTGGGATTTACTGTTTCTTATATTTTCAATTTGACTCCAAAACTTTCTATTTGAATTTTTAATTATCCTAATTTCACCTCGAATTTTCACAATTACTTTAAAATACCACTGAAATGACGTACATGGTACAATCGAGGTCTTACATTAGCGATATGTTTTTTTTTTTTTTGTAATTTTAGTTTTGATTCTATTGGGCTGGACTTGATTCCAACTTATTTCCTTTATTTCAGCTCATTTTAAATGGAATCTCATTTCCTTAATTCCAGTTCCAATAGAATCACAAAAGTGATTCTATTAGAGAATCAAACAACGGAATGCAAATTGATTCCGTCCAACCAAACATGCTGTTACTCTTATCTTTTATCAATAATTTTTTTTACATGAAATCGATGCAATCGCTATTTTACACTTGTCTGTATCTCTCTCCAACCCACTTGAATTGGATGATCCCCATTGTCACCACCATCTCCAACCCATCTAAAGAACAGACCCACCACCATCATCTCTCTCTCTCTCGCCAACCCACTTGATCTAGATGACTTCACCATCTCCAGCCCAAATGAGGAATAGAGCTCCACTATCACCACCACAACAATCTTTCTCTCTCTCTCCAACCCATTTAAACAACAGACCCTGACATTATTGCCACCACCCTCTTCAACCCACTCGAACAACAGAACCCTACCATCACTGTCACCCGCACCAACACCCCATCTTCAACCACCATCTCCGCCACCATTTTCAAAAAAGCAAGTGGAAAAAATAAAAAAATCCAAACAAAGAAAAAATATCTCTATCTATAAATATGTACTCGGATTTGTAGATTTGAGTACCACACACACCCCGTTGGAAAAGAAAAATAATAGAAAAAAAGAAAAGAAAGAAAAAAGAAACTGAAACTAATGATGAATAGTTTTGCCTTTTTACACACATGAGAAGGGGTAATTAAGTAAATTTATGAATAATTCTTAAATAAAGAGGGTAAAATTGGAATTTAATTGATAACTTCAACTGGTTAATCCTAATTTGGGAAGTATTGTGCTCCAATAACAAAAGATAAGAAATCTCAGCCATATTTGATGAAACACAAGAGATTATTGTGATCAGTGTCTCAAATACAAGGATTTCAGCAAAAATTTCGTGCCTAAATAATTTGATTTCAACTTATAGTTGATCTTCACCATCGGGATCGCCTTAATTATACCTTAAAGCACGAGTTACAGACTAGTACTAATTATATACTATATTTAAATTATTTATTATATATAATATTAAATTATTATGACAGGCCGAATTGGGCCGACTTGTCCTGAAAAATATAAAGCCCGAACTCATTCTTAAATTTTAACGTGCCTATGGGGTTAGACTTTCGACATAAATCATAAAATTTTAGGGTCAGGTTTGATGGGCTGGGCAAACCCTGAGTCCAAAAACACAATAGTTAGTTATGATAAAGCTATTATATTTTAATAATATGATCTGAGTATTATAACATTAAATCTTAAAATTGATGGAACCAAATTTTAAAAAATAGAATCCTTTGTGAATCATCATTTAAAAAAAAATGGATTCAAAATAGAATTGATGTTACCATGCATCCCATAAGCAAGGCCTTGAATTCTGACATTGGCCATAGAAGTCCCAGCCAGTTCCAACGCGCCCAAATGGCCGGCGAACATAAGTGTAACGAAGCTAAGCATGTAATTGAAAATGGAGACAATGATAGAAGCACCGGAGAGGAGCCATAGAAGCCTTGTCTCCGTCGCCACCAAGCTGCGGGTACCACCGGACGGCCACTGGTCTTTGCTCCAGGAATTTCTCGATCGTTTGGGACGACAAATCCCGGATTTTAGAGTGCATGTCGAGTTCGGGCAGCGACAGTTGGTGTTCTTCGCCGGAACCCATTTGTTGCTTTCTTTTATTTTTTGTTGTGTAGCCAATCGCTGTCTTAAATGTTTGGATAGTGAAGTGAAGTCCTGAGACCATAAAGATGTAAAAGTGAAGTGGCTTGTAACTAGCCTTCATCGTTGAAGTTGAGAGGGGGGTTTGACACATTTTTTTGTATTTATGTGCGTTGTGTTTGTAGTTGAAAACAAGTAGTTGTTTACACATGGGCCTTTTTTGTACGATAAATTTTATTTTTGACCTTGTAATTATTAACCAATTTTTATACTGTCCAACTAATTTTCATACTATCCAATAAATATAGTGTATTTCATTAAAAACTTTGTATTTTTAATTATTATTTTAATTAGTCATTCAGTTTAATTTAACTGTTAAATTAGACAGAATAGGGAATAAATTTATATTTTTATATTTGTTTTCTTCTTTTTTCTTTTTCTTTTTCTTTTTTGATTTCTGTCGTCTTCTTTTTTTTTTCTTCTTTTCCGAGCTCCCACCTCTAACCAACATATCCAACCACAAGAAACTCAACCTATTGTTGGCGATCCCCCAAGTGAATTCGATCAGGTGCTTTGATGACATTTGAACAACATATCCAAAATTCGCGTAGGGAATTAAGTTAGGTTCCTTCGAATCGAGCCAATCGAAAGGCTCAACATCTTCTCTCATCAGATTCAGCTGAATCAACGAAACTCCTCCAGTTCCAGTGAATAGTTATTAGGCAATTGAAGCAGGTAGATCGTGTAAAACTGTAAATGGGTGGGGTGAACATGGCAGAAAGTGCTCCGAGAGCTTCACCCATTAATCGTACATAATGTTCTCTGTTGTTCTGCCCAACGAAAATTACTATCAGTTCATATTCAACGTGGATTAAGATGAGAACATGTATTGTTACACGTTAAAAAAGAATTTTACTACACATTAACTATTCTGAAAAATATTTTTGCTAGATAGTATAAATAGTTGTGGCACAATTTTTTATGTATACCTATTAATCGCTCAATACTCGTTTTTTTTTTCCTACCCTATGAAACAACTCTATCCTTATATTTAACGTAAATTAAGATGAGAACATGTATTGTTACAAGTTAAAAAATACTACATCTGGTCGGTTACGACCAAATTTGGTGTTGGTGGTCGTGTTTTGACGGTAGTATTTCTGTGGTGCGGGAATCGAGGTGAGTATACTGTTTTCTACGTAAATTATAAATTGTATTTTCGTTTATATTATGGAAAGTATGTTTATTTAAAATTAGACGAATTTGCAACTTATATGGATCAAGCAGTTTTGGGTGTTTGTAGAAAAATATTTTGTGGATTACGTCGGTTTTAAAAGGATGGAAAATGATTTGTTGAATCTAGTTGGTTTCTAAAAGGGTGGAAAATGATTATGGACCGAGTTGTTTGTTTTTGAGATGGAAATTGATGTTTGGTCCGGTTATGCCATAGTATTTCTTTCCGAAAGGGATGTGGATTACCTGTTAGGCAAAGTCCGACAGAGCGTTGATTACCTATTAGGCATAATTTGGCAGAGCGTTGTTTATCTGCTAGACAAAGTCTGACAGAGCGTTGTTTATCTGCTAGGCATAGTCCTGCAGAGCGTTGATTACATGCTAGGCAAAGTCCGACAGAGCGTTGATTATTTGCTAGGCATAGTCTGACAGAGAGTTGTTTATCTGCTAGGCAAAGTCCGACAGAGCGTTGTTTATGACCCATTAGGAAGGCAAATCCTACGAGTGGTACGGTACTGTTACAACTCCCGATCGTGAGGTTAAAACGATCCTATGGAAAGTCGGAGGGTGGAGTAGTGTTTTGTCGTATAAGGTGAACTGATTGGATAAATTTATATATATTACTTTACATTGGATTGGTGTATCCATATATATTGGTGTAACTATTATTTTGATTGTTTTATACTATTTTGTTAGATATAGTATTCTGGTGGAATTTCACTATTTGGTTGGGACGTTATAAATATATGAGTTTATTTCTGTGGTGACAGAAAAACGGAGTTTTCCATGTGGTATGTGTTTATTATATTCTATTGAAATTTGGTGGTTTAAATACATTATTTCTTTACAGTGGTGGCAGTTGAAAATTGGTTCCAAGTATGATATACGGTATTATTGTTATATTATTTCATTTCATTGGTGGCAGTGGAATCGGGTATGTGATTATATTATATTATATTTCAAAACATGATGTTTATTATTTATTGGTTTTGAACTGTGGTATTTAAATTCTTATACTTGATCCATACAAAACGTTTTTATTATAAAGACAGTACACCAATAAAAAAAATTGGTTTCAGGTACTGTGGTTAGGAGTTGGTCCACTACTGGCATTAAGGAGAGTTTGGAGATAGTGTCGTGTTGGAGGTGAGTCGATCAGACATGAACTGTGGAAGGTTCAGATATTTTTGGTGTTTTTGGTTGCGGATATTTGGAACAGGTATATCTATATTCTTGAGAAAGAAATTACAGTAGCGCGAGGGTATATGTATATATGTGTGTGTAGATATTCGTGGATTGATCCGGTAACGTCAGGTCGACGTCATGCCTGGCCTCGGGTGACAGGTGCCCAAGGTGAGGTGTGACACTAATTGTACTAAAAAAAAAAAAAAAAAAGAATTGTTGCCAGAAACAACGACAGAAATAGGGGAAAGGTCACTGAACACTCTGTTCCCTGGATAACGAAGATAGGTGATCGTCATGTTGCCCATTGCTGATGAGATTTATGTCATCGGAAGACGAACAGTGATAACTGGAACGCTGGGTGACCAGCGGTAACTACTAGAATACTAAGCAACTAGCAACAATAACTGAAATATCGTGCGACCAATTGTGATAACTGAAACGCCAAGCAACCAACAACAACAACTGAAACGTCGGGTGACCAACGCTAATAATTGGAATGTCGGACAACTGTTGTGAGAGAGATAGCCAGAGAGGGGCCAACTTGAGGTGAAGGAGAAGGTAGTATTGTTGTGGGACAAGGGGTACAGCAACGGCAGTTGCTATAAGGTGGTAAGGCGTAGGGAGCTAGGATTTTCCTCCTCTGCGCCCCCCATTATTTTTCTTGTTTTAGTCTCTAATACCAAAAAACAAAAATTGGAGAGGAAGAAAATATATTTTGTTATATATTTTATACAATAAGACTTTGTTCTCTCTATTATATAGCCATAACGGGAAGCTAAATGAGGAAGCATATTGTCCTAATAATTAGAATACAAGAATTTGTCAACATAACCTAAGTTGGAAATACTAAATACTAAATAATGCAATAATGAAAATATTAAATATTCTAACAACTGGACTTGTCACAAAGTTATTGTGACCGAGTGAAATGTATGACAGAAATTTTAAGCCTTTGGATTGTTCACCAATAATCTTTTCTTTTTTGTTTGTTTTTTGTATTGGTAATTAGACAAATATTCATGAGCTTGACTTTGGTTATATACTTATGCAGTTCCTAGAAGTACGAAGTCCTGTGCTTCCTCATGTGAAGATTGCCTCAAGCGTTCAGTAGCCTTTGTAACCTGAAATTGCATCATCAAATTCATTGGACATTGGTTAGTGAAAAACATCCTTAATACCACCAAATTCTTGCATTTTAATGTCAATCTACAGAATTTACCTCTGCATCCCACTTTGTTCTGACAGTAATGAATAATAGAGTAACTGTTTGTAGTAGAACACCAACTATCATTCCCCACCAAATCCCCTGTCAATCGGTTGCTCATAATTCATATCACATCATATATATATATAAATGTAGATAAATATATATAGAGAAATTTACTTACTGCTACTCCTAGGTTGGTTTTGAAGCCAAGAACACAACCAAGAGGAAGGCCTATGATATAATATGTTGCTACGTTCACATATGCCACCACAGCTTGCCATCCACTCCCAATGGCCACACCTTCAATTTTTCACTATTAATTTCGACCCCGACCCGAATATAGCGTTTGGAAGCATGAAATTGATTTTAAATTTCAATGTAAACACAAAATAGTTTCATGTTAGAGATGTTGAATCTCACATCGCTTGTGGGACCTAAGTCACACTGAAAAGACGTTTTGTAAGAGGATTGTCTTTAGTTTTATATGTAGTTTAGGATTAGGTAACACAAGCGATGTGGGATTCAACACGCCACTCACCCGCACAGTGGACTTTGACAAACCAATACCTACGGATATCGGAAGACCCAATATCAATGTGGGATTCAACACGCCCCCTCACGCACATGGTGGACTTTGACAAACCACTGCAAACAAACATCGGGGGACCCATCATTGATGTGGGATTCAACATGTCTCTTTTAACACCAAAAGGTACCTCATGAGGTCAGGCATTCTCTCAGGCTTATAACAAGAGTTGCAACCGAACAGACCCTAATATTCAGTTTTTGATTTGATTTAAAGCCCTCAATCTCATAAAATACAAACTTTACCTGAGAGAATGGGTTGGATGCCATTCAAGAAGACAGAAATGGCAAGCAATGGGGTCAAATTGGAGACAGCCTCAACGACTTGAGAGTCACTTGTGAAGAGTGTGCTTAATGCAACCCTGAATATCAACACAATTGCACTGAAAACTACACTGATTAGGATAGTCGTCCCATTAACTACTATAACCGAAAGCTTGGCTACCGATGAATGACCTGCTCCAAGCTCATTACCCACCCGAATGCTGCAATCACAAATCACGACTTAGGAAACCATCAATCGGATGACAAAATAGTGATTTCAGATGTTTTAAGTGTATAACCAAAGACTTGTAGCCCAGTGATTATCTAGTGTGCCTCCTTAGTAAGAGGTTTTGTGTTTGAAGTCCCCTTCCCTTGTTATCAAAGTAATCAACATTAACGAATTACACCTGGCTGCGGTAGCTAAGCCCAACATGAACTGCATGTCCCAGTTCCAGATATTCATGCTGCAATTAGAAAGAAAAGGAAATAAATCTATTTAGGTTGAAAATGAGGACTGTGTGGACTTCATAAATTAGTAGCAATGTGAGACTGAAATCTATTAGTAGCAATGTGAAGTAAATATCGAACATTTAATTGAACAGATGTTTTCATAGATTATATATTGGGAGAGATCTCACTCGTTGTATTCATGATTTTAATTCATTTGTAGAGCTAACACTGTTTATAGTATAGATTAGATAATATAAAATAATTAATCAAGTTTATTTAAATTTATAATTTTAAATTACATCAAAATAATTTTTATTAGAATAAAGACAAGTGTAATTAATAGTGTGTGTATTTTGTTGAAATATTATGTTTATGCATTATTTTCTATTTTTGGTATCTTCATTGTAGATTTATTAACCTATTTATTTCAATAATATTCTTCTTAATTTATTCTGCTTCTGCGGCTATATAATTAGGAGAATAAGGTTCATTCTATATGAAAAAAAGATTATTAATATACACTTTATCTTTTTCTTATATCCTTTATGGTATCATGAGCTATTTTTGTTCCCACCCAAACCGTAAAGTTGTCGTCACTAAGGCCCCGTTTGGTTAGTGTTCCCAACCAAACCCAACCCAACCCAACCCAAAAATTCAGGGATTGATTGTTGGGAACGCGTTTGGCAACGCACAAAACCCAACCCAACCCAAAAAATAGGAATTGATTCTCAAAATCCTAAAGAAACCAGAAATAAAAAAAAGTTGTTTCTTTTTGTGCCCAAAAAACTCAACCCAAAGTTCTCAACTTCCGACTTCATCTGCCGGCCGACTACCACCACCCGCCGCCACCGCCGTCCGGCAACCGACCGCCGTCTCCGGCCATCTCTGGCGACCTACCGTTGCCGGCGGTTACCTCCGGCGACCATCGCCGGCCGCCGCCTCCGCCGTCTGGCGATCGTCCGCCATCTCCGGCCACCTCCGGCGACCTTCCACTGCCATCGGCTACCTCCGGCAACTGTCACCGGCCACTTCCGCCACCGCCGGCGGCCGTCCGGCCACCTTGCCGCCGCCGCCGCCGCCACCAAACAAAAAAAAAAATTTAAAAAAAAATTAGTTTTAGGATAAAATCGTTACCAAACACATTCTGTTCTCAGCACAAAACAAAAATTGTCGTTACCAAACGTAATTCTATTCCCAAAATTCTCAACCCAATCCAATTCAACTCAACCCAACCCATTCCAGTTGGGTTCAAAAAAGTGGGAACACTAACCAAACGCCACCTAAGCTGCCACCACCAAGCCGCCGTCGCCACCAGCCCTGAAACCCTAGCCAAGCTGCTACGGCGAACCAGTCTTTGCGCAGTGGAAACCTCGCAAACCCTAACCCTAGCCCAGTCGCCGCCGCCACAAACCCTAAACAACCGAACCAGATCACAAGCCACAACCGAACCAAATCGCAACCTACCGTCTACCAAACCCTAGCCGCCGCCACAAACCCTAGTCATCCTAATTGCCGTCGCTGCCCCACAATCTCGACCCCACTGCCTTCCAATCGCGAACACCCTAGCCTTCCTAGTCGATCAGGAACCCCAATCGCGATCCTTAGCCGTCGTTGCCCTCCGATCGTGAACCCCAATCGCGAAACCCATTACCTTCTGATCGCGACCCACAATCGCGAAAACCTAGCAGCCGCCGCGAACCTGCAAACCCCTCGTCCAGAGCAGCCACAACCTTCAAACAATCGAAGAGATATTTCCCACTCATAGCCAACACTGCTGTTGTTCCTATTACGAGAGTGAAGCTCCTGATTCAGAATCAGGATGAGATGATCAAATCTGGTCGACTGTCTTAGCCATACACGACCATCTCTTTGATTTCTTGAATGATTCGGTAACGACGTTAAGGTTACCTTTCTCATATTGTACCTTTTCTTTCCGGAGCCCGATAAGTCTTTCGTAGCATTTATCCGCCTGTTTCCTTGCTCTTATCTTATATCATCTGTATTAATGGCAACTAGAAGAGAAGGCAATGTCCCATCTCAAACTGTTTATGCTCCACAGCTACCTGCCCGTTTAAATTCTACTCGTGCTCCTGAGGCCACGGTCCAACATATTACCACCGTCCTACTCAATGGAGTGAATTTCTCTGTCTGGTCTCGCTCTCTCCGTCTCTACCTTGGTGGAAAACATAAGACTGGATGGCTCAACGGCACTGAGCCAAAGCCAGATATCAACGATCACAAGTTTACTCAGTGGGACTCTGCTAATTGTATCATCCTTGGGTGGATCTTCAATTCTATGGAGAAATGAATCTATAATATCTTCATGTTCCACGAGACTGTCAACAGATTATGGTTTGCTCTTACGAAGATGTATGCCCATTCTCGCAATGAATCACGGATCTTCGTGCTCTACCGTGAGATTCCCCATGCATCCCAGGCATTATTGAGACTTTCAGTTACGGATTACTTTGGCTACCTTCATTCACGGTAGGAAGATCTTGGGCAGTATGAACCCTAAGTGAATTCCCTGAGGATGCTGCTAAGATCGAAGTCAAGCGCCAGGATCGTCGTCACACCTACCATTTCTTGATGGTTTAAATCCGGAGTACGAGAATCTTCGTATTTAGATTTTGAATACATCACCGATGCCAGATCTATACACTGCATTCTTTATTGTTGACAATGTTTAAAAACGTTAGCTCATTCTCCCATCTAAAGTCACTCCTTCAGTCCCTGAGCAAATAGTCTTTCCGGCTCCCTCTGGTTCTCGTCCATCAGGTACGCGACCATACTATTAGCACTACCAAAAGCCTGATCACAACATTGACCGTTGTTATAATCTTCATCCTGAATTGAAACCCCAAAACCTAGGAGGGGGGAAAGGAAAATGAGGACCACGTATTTGAGCTAGTGCTAATATTATCCCTAGTCCAGCAGATCCTCCACTAGCTCCCATGGATATTTCCCATGTCCAAGCCCAACTTGCCTAGCTTCTGGCTTAGTTAACCACTTTAGCATCGTCTTCCGGCCCCACGGTTGCTCTTGCCTTGGGTACTCCTACTACGCTTCATGGTAAGTCTGGTCGCCCTACTTGGATTCTAGATTCTGGAGCTAACAATCACATGCCTGGTGAGTTTTTTACCTTCACCTCCCATGTTTCGCCTATCCATTAATCTGTATGCATTGTCGATGGTACCTCTATCCTTATTCGTTGTTAGGGAGATGTCTGTTTATCCCCTAATATCACTCTTCACTTTATTTAATATGTTCATAAATTTGCCTATAATCTACTATCGGTTAGTCGTCTTACTAAAAATCTTAACTGCGTCATTGTTTTCTTACCTGATTATTGATTTTTGCAAGACCTGACTACGAAGATGATTTTTGGCAAGAGATATGAACTCAATGACCTCTACTATTTCAGCAGCTCTCTACCTCCACCCGTTTGACCTTTTTGTATGCAAGGTTCTGTATTACCTGTTTTTTATTCCTCTATGTGTTCTTTCAAAAATTTAAACTTGTGACATGCTCATCTAGGATATGCAAATTTTCAGTATTTCTGTTGGTTATTTCCGTCTATTAATAAAGCTTGCAAGAACTTTAAATTTCAATGTGTAGTTTGTGAATTGTCTAAACACACACGTACCTCTTATATTCCTCACATGCACCGTGCCTTCCAAGCATTTGATCTTATCCATTCTGATATTTGGGGACCCTCTCTTGTAACAGTCATTTTCAAACACCATTACTATGTCACATTCATAGATGATTATAGTCAATGCACTTGGATTTATTTGATGAAGTACAAATTAGAGGTTGACACTTACTTTAACCACTTCCTTCAAATGATAAAAATCCAATATAAAACAGTTGTGTGCAATATCAGGTCAGATAATTGCCGGGAATACTTTTCCGATGAATTTCAGGTTGAGCTTAATAAGTAAGGCATCCTTCAGCAACTTATCTGTCCCTACACCCCTGAACAAAATGGTGTGACAAAACGTAAGAACTGTCAAATGATGTCTATAGTTTGTTGTCTTTTGCAAGGATTGAATGTTCTGAAATCTTTTTGGCACACAGCAGTTCTTACTGCTACCTATCTCATTAATCGCACATCGAGTCGTGTACTTACAAGCAAAACCCCCTTCATATACTGCAACCCACTAGCACATTTTTTCATATCTTACCCCGTGTCTTTGGCTGTACGTGTTTTATCCAGAGTTGGAGCCCTACTCGCACTAAGTTAAATAATAAATCTATCTGGTGTGTTTTCCTCGGCTATTCTTCCATGTCAAAAGGATATAGGTGCTATAATCCAATTACCCACCGTACTTATCACTCTCTCGATGTTACGTTCCTCGAGACTGTACTCTACTTTTTCGGTGCCTTCTCCACCTATTGAGGCAGCCACTACCGAGGATCATACCCCACTTCCACGTCCTATTCTTGTCTTAGATATATCTTTCCTGCCCACATCACGCCCACCACCTGACCCCTCACTCGCCCCCTTACGAGTCTATTCCTGTCATCTGCGTGTCTCATATCCCTTGCCGACATCTTCTCCAGACTTAGTTATTTCTCTATCTCCCATTATCTCTGACCCTGTCTCCCCCGATTACCCGACTCAGGAACGTCACCTACCATCCTGCTACATTTTTTCATGTTCTACTAATCATCCGATTTTCAAGTATTTATTTTTTCAAGATCTCTCGGATTAATTTAAATCCATTATTGGACAAATTAATTCGGTTGTCATTCCTCGCTCTATTCATGAGACCCTCCAGAATCCAAAGTGGGTTGCCGCTTTGCAAGCAGGGATGGATGCCCTAAAGCGGAATCAGACATGAGAATTGGGTGACTTGCCGATTGGTGAATGACCAGTTGGTTGTAAGTGTGTCTTCAGTGTCAAATATTTGGCCGATGGATCGATTGATCGGTACAAAGCATGACTTGTTGATAAGGGCTACACCCAAATCCAGGGCAAAGATTTCAGTGCCATCTTTACCTCGGTAGCTAAGTTGACTACTGTTCGGCTCCTTGTTTCGTTGGCTACATCCCATTCTTGGCCTCTGCATCAGTTGGATTCCAAGAATGTCTTCCTTAATGGTGACCTGATTGAGTCTGTCTATATGGAGCCTCCACTGAAATTTCGGACTCAGGGGGAGTATTTGGGTAAAGTTTGTTAACTCCAAAATTTTCTCTATGGACTTAAACAGTCTTCTCGTGCATGGTTCAACCGATTCAGCGAAGTCATCCTTACTATGGGGTTTACCTAGTGTCACTTTAATCATACTTGTTTTATCCGTCGTCAACATTAGGGACAGTGCATCATTATCTCAATCTACGTGGATGACATTATTGTCACATGAAACGACACACCTGGCATTCAGCAGGTAAAGAAAGATCTCAGACAGATTTTTGACATCAAGGATTTGGTTTCTCTCCACTACTTTCTCGGTATTGAGGTTGCTCGGTCTCGGAAAAGTATATCTTTATCCCAACAAAAATACGCCTTTGATCTTCTTCAAGACACTGGGATGCTTGGATGTATACCCGCCTCTACTCCCATGGATCTGAACCTTAAGTTAACAGCAAACTAGGGAGAATTATTATCAGATCTATCAGTATATCAGCAACTTGTAAGTTACCTTATCTATTTGACTAATACAAGGTCAGATCTTACGTATGTTGTCAGTGTTGTGAGATAGTTTATACACTCATCACGTACATCACACCAGGATGTTGTTTACCATATTTTTCGGTACTTCAAAACATGCCCCGATTTTTGCCTCTTTTATATAACAGGGGCACAAGAGGAACTCCTGCTTTACAGGTGCTGACTATGCAAGATCAAAGGATGATAAACATTCGACCTTTGGCTTGTGCACCTTTAATGGAAGACACCTAATCTCGTGGAAGAGTAAGAAGCAATATGTCGTCTCCTAGAAGCTAAGTATTGCGCTATGGCTCAAGGAACAAGTGACCTTCTTTGGCTTCATTCCCTTTTAACCGAGTTGGGTCTTCTTGTGAGAAACTCTTCTAGCCTGTTCTGTGACAACAAATTTGCCATAATATTATCCTCAGACTTAGTCCTTCATGAAAAGAGGAAACACATCGAGATGGATATTCACTCCATTCGTGAGAAAGTCCGATTGAGAATCATCACACCAGCCTTCGTCCCATCTTCTGAATAGGCTGTTGATATGTTCACCAAATCTAGAGGACCATCTATCATTCAGTCAGCTATTATCAAGTTATGATTCATCAACATTTTCGGCCCAACTTGAGGGAGAGTGTTAAAATATTATGTTTATGCATTATTTTCTATTTTTTGGTATCTTCATTGTAAGGATTTATTAGCCCATTTATTACAATAATATTCTTACTAATTTAACATGCTCCTGCGGCTATATAATTAGGAGAATAAAACTGATTCTGTATGAAGAAAAAATTATCAATATACTCTTCTTCTTTTCCCTGTATCCTTTATATATATTTAAATTTTTATGTAATATTTATCAACATTTTAGTTAATATTGTCTGTCAAATTAAATGTGAATTTTACATTCTGTTAATATTAATCCGATAGATGAGTATTTATCACTTACCTTGTTATTTTGTCTAAAACTAAAAACCTTTCCTATTATTTTGACCAAAAATCATAAGGAGTTAATCGGTACTTTGCGAATGATATGAGAGATTTGTAATTTTAAGTAAAATGACAGACTAAGTAAGTGGTAAATACTAATTAAAAAAACACGGAGGATAAAATTTGTAATTAACTTGTAAGTAAACTTGGGATTTGTGATGTATTACCAAATGGAAATAGAGTCAAGTGAGATCGTAGCATTGGGGAGAAGACCGGATATCACCACAAGCAATTGGATGTACCATATCTCCAAACTGCAAAGTAACAAATAACATTACGGTTTTATTTTAAAACAATTATGGACTTATTTCGAAAAAGTGAAAACCTCAGGATCTACGTTGACATAATTGTAAAGTTAAGGGGCCAACAGTGTAATTAACCTCATACCATAACATTATAGCGGAGGCAAGTGTCAGCTTGAAATAAGGCCAAATCCCTTCCAAAGCCTTCGCCGAGAATCCCGTCCATGTCTCCTTGCAAGATGGACTCAGAACAATGTAAGTTCCCTCAACAACCACCAGCAACCACCACGAGACGCTCAACGTCAGGGCGCAGCCAAGAAGACCGTACTCCAAAACGTCAACCGCCAGCCAGGTGAGGAGGACGTGGACGGCGAAAATTCCGACAGACATATAAGCCAGGGGATTCACGATATTTTGCGCCTGAAGGAATCTCTGCATCGGACAACTCAAGGAAAAGGCGTAGAGCTGAGGGATGAGGCCGCGGGCGAACACCTGGCCCTTTTCGGCGATGTCGTCGGATTGGCCGAGCACGCGGAATACGGCGCCGGAGTACCAGTAGAGGAAGGTAAGGATGACGGCGGCGCCGACGTGCAATACGATTGCTCTCTGGCAATAGAACCCTAGGGCGTAGTATTTTTTGGCACCGTAGGCCTGGCCGCACACCGTCTGAACGGCGCTGGCCATGCCCAGCTACCAACAGTTTATCAAGGTCAAAATTAGTGAGAAATAATTGCATTTAAAATATATACATTTATCATAAAGTGTTGTACATATAGAATTATTACTTTTTTGGGTTGCGGCACTCCACATTTTTCAAATCATTAAGATCAACCCCAACACACTAGAATTATTTCATTTCTCTAATCGAACTTAAAAGTTTGACCTTTAACCCAAGGACCATCACTTTAACTATTTTACCTAATAACAATCTGAAGAGCCATTTTTACTTGTGAAAAAATTGACCATCTCATGAGCCTAATGATGTAACTGTCATTTTACCTATTCAATATCAATATTATCTACTCTAATCTACTAGGTAAATTATTGTTCTGCCAAAATTAATATATATATATATATATATATATATATAATTTTAGCTAATATAAATATAGAGTATTTTACAAAATATTCTTAATTTTTTGGATTTAAACTGGCCGAAAAATGTCCCATCATTAGTTTTTTTTTTTTTTTTTTTTTAAAGAACAAAGTAAAATCCTTCTTTTAATCTAGAGCAGTTAAACTTTCATTTACAAAATAATATTAAGAATAAGGGTATATATCTCCTGTCATTTTGCACTATATCAGATACTTTCTCTGTCATTTTACAAATACCAGAGATATCCACTGTCTTTTTACTCAAACACCGCTTACCTCTTTTTGGACAAAATTGCCTTTAGTTTTTTTTTTAAAAAATTCATTAGTACCCCTATATTTTTAGAAATATATTTTTTATTTTTAACTTTTTAAATAATTATATTTACCTCTTATCACCACCCAATTCCCACCGCCCATCGCCCAACTCCCCCGCCACTACTACCCACCGCCACTACCAACCACCACCACCATCACCAGAGAGAGAGAAAATGGTTAATGAAAGGGTTAAAAAAATATTTTTTTAATGAAATAGTTAAATAAATAAATAAATAAATAAATATATATATATATATATATATATATATATATATATATATATATTAAAATGAGGGTGGGTGGCAACGGGTGGTGGGTGGTGGCGCCGATAGGAAGTGGCAAAGAGTGGCGGTAGGAGGTGGCGGCGAGTGGTGGGCGGCGGCGGCGGGAGGTGGTGTTGGGTGGGTGGTGGCAGTGGGAGGTGGTCGAAGGTGGCAATGAGTATATATATAAATTAAAGTGGTATTTATGTATTTTAATTTTTTATTATTTAATTATTTTTTAAATAGTCATGGGTAAAATTAATATTATAATAAAAAATTTATTATTTTTTAATCAATAAGAGAGATAAGTAATGTTTGATGAAAATGACATGGGAGATCTTTATAAATGACATGAGAGGTATCTAGTATAATTCAAAATAACAAGGGAGGTCATATACCCTTAAGAATAATATATTTCTCTCTCCTTAACAAATTTAAGAAATGATATTCAATTCTATAATTTTTGGAGATATTTACGATTTTGGTTGAATTTCACTACTTGAATAAGGAAAATTACTTATGACACCGCATGTAGTTGAGATGTTGACCATAAAATTCTTCTTTCTTTTATCAAATATCATGGAGATTTTTTGCCAAAAAAAAATAATAGTCAATTACTTATTTAATCTTATTTTTTACCAATAATATATATTTTTAAATCTAATCAATGCCATTACTATTTTACATTTATTTATATATCTCTCTCCAATCGACTTGACCTGGATGATCCCCACCATTACGGTCATCATCTCCAACCCATCTAAAGAATGGATTCATCATCACTACCACCACAACCATCTCTCTCTTCAACCCACTTAACCGGATGACCCCCACCATCTCCAACACGCATGAAGAACACACCCCCATCACCTCTTGCACCACCACCACCATCTTCAACCATCATTTTCAGTATTGAGTTCGTCTTAATCATACTTTTAAGCACGAGTGACAGACTAGTTAGTATGTTTAAATTATTTTTTATATGTAAAATATTAAATTATTATGATAGGGTGAGACATGCCGGCTCATCCTAAAAAATTTAAAACCCGAACTCAATCTTAAATTTTAACGTGCTTATGGTGTTAAACTTTTGATATACATCCTAAAATTTTGGAGTCAGGTCTAATGGGCCCGACAAACCCCCGAGTCCTTAAAAAAATATATAAACTGTTTTTGGTATGAGTATGAGTTCAAAATAGAATTAATAATTACCATAATTCCATAAGCAAGGCCTTGAATTCCGACATTGGCGATAGAAGCCCCAGCCAGTTCCACCGTGCCCAAATGGCCGGCGAACATAAGTGTAACGAAGCTAAGCATGTAATTGAAAATGGAGACGATGATAGAAGCTCCGGAGAGGAGCCAGAGAAGCCTTGACTCCCACGCCACCAGCCTCGGGTACCGCCGGACTGCCACCGGTTTTTGCTCCAGGAATTCCTCGATCGTTTGGGATGACAAATCCCGGATTTTAGAGTGCATGTCGAGTTTGGGCAGCAACTGTCTGTGTTCTTCGCCGGAATCCATTTTTTGGTTTCTTTTATTTTTTTCTTGTGTAGCCAAGCGTGGTCTTTTAAATGTTTGGAGAGTGAAGTCCTGAGACTATAAAGAAGTACGTAAAAGTGAAGTGCCTTGTACCTACCCTTCAACGTTGAAGTTGAGAGGGGTGTGTGTCACATTTTTTTGTATATATGTGCTCTGTTTTTTTTAGGTAAGAAGGGTAGTTGAAAACAAGTCATCTTCTACTACTACTAATAATAAGGGAAAATTAGCTATTAATCCCAAAAAAAAAATTATTTATCACCTACTCCCATCGATTTTTCTTTACACCGATTAGTCCCGTCAACACCTTTTTCTTGCACCAATTAGTCCCATCAACACCTTTCCTTACACCAATTAGTCTTATTTTCAAAAATGGTGAGGATTGAATTTACCGAAATGCCCTCCTGTGAGTTTCACATTGAAAAGGAAGGTCGTCAAATTGGTATACCACCGCTGTCAGCCTCCTGCCACCGCCGGTCGCCGTTATAAATTACAGCTTTATCCCAAACTTTATGACTTTTTGTCACTTTTATATGTTCCAAAAAAAAAAATCTTAATTTTAGGATAAAATCGTTACTAAACGTAACGTAAAACAAGAAAACAATTGATGTTATATTCAACATTTACAGGTGTTCAATGTAATATCATATGTATTTTACTCTGTATATAAAAATAAGAGAATAATGGATATTACATTCAACATCCACAGGTGTTCAACATCCACATGAGGGATATTTTGATCAGAAAAAAATAACATCATTAAAAAAAAAAAAAAAAAAAAAAGCGGTTGATGTTATATTCAACATCCACATGAGGGGCATTTTGGTCAGAAAAAAATAACATTAAAAAAAAACACAGTTGATGTTACATTTAACACTCACATGTACAGGTGTTAAATGTTACATTCAACATCCATATGAGGGATATTTTGGTAAAAAAAAAATAGCATTTAAAAAAAAATAATAATAATAATTAAATTGATGTTACATTCAACACCGAATGTTACATTCAACATACACATGAATTGTATTTTGGTTAAAAAAAAATTAATAATTTTGATGTTACATTCAACATCCATGTGAGGGGTATTTTGGTTAGAAAAAGACAAAATGATTTATTGGTGAAAAAAAAAAGTGATAAAAATAATTAGTAATTTCTTTTGTATTTTGTAACTAAACGGTGCATAAATGCTGCATATAGTGGTAGGAATGATCATACTAATTCTGTAGGATGTATATAAAATAATAAGAGTAAGACAAAAATGTGAGGGGAAATGGAAAAGCAGATGGGTCATTAGTTTTGGGATTGGGATGTGTGTTGACCTTGAGAAATACACATGGTATTTGTGTCAGCTTGGAAATATAGATGGATATGTGTGAGTTTGAAAAAGAGAAGAGAAGAGGAGAAGTCAAGAAACAGGTGAGAGGAAACGCTTAGACGAAGAAACACAGAAAATTAGAAAAATATCTTCAATTTTCTCTCCGATTAATTACCAACTCTTAATTTCTGGTAAAAATCTATTTAATTTTTCTATGATTTATGGTAAATTGTTGTGAAAATTTTACCTGTTAAATTATATAAAATAATTTTAACGATATGAAAATTATGTAAAAATCATGCCAATATATTTTATATGTCGTATTAATTAAATACACGTATTAGAGGAGTTGGAGTTCTACTGATCGTTAACTCACAACCCCACAGTTTTGATTGTAGGGCTGACGAGAGCAAAACGGTGAGGGGGGTTACACAAGAAATTTTGTTTGTAATAATTGTAGTTAATATTTACCGTTGTAAAAATTGACTCGATAAATTGAATATAATTATTGTTGTCGTATGTTAAAAATTTAAATCGATAATTATAATTGTTGTCGTAATTGTATATTAAATTACAAATTTAAACATTAGTATTAAATTGACCAGCGCCAGAAATTTATTTGGGTATTTAAAAATGAGACGGCGACGAGGATTTTAGTTGAATTTCTATTTAATTTATAATTATTGTATTTGTAAATTATTGTTTCCCGTTGTAAAAATTGAATCGTTGAATTCGATAATTATAATTGTCGCCGTCGCATTGTAAATTTTTTTTGGATTATTGTAAAATCAATATTGGCGATCCGATTTTAGTATTAATTCTCCAAGCGGAGAAACAGCGTAACGGCCCTGGAAACCGGGTTGTTACAGTAACATTTTCAAATGTGTCGTTAACTGAATCTTATAATGTTAACACTTTGTTGCTAAATTTATTTCATCAATTATTTTATTTTTTATCATACAATATAAACAATATATGTAAGAGCATGCGTCGTAAACAACTTCAAAATTGCAATTGTTTTCTATAGAAGTAACTTTCATCTTTTGATTATACCACATACACATGCTTATTATAGAAAATAGGGGTGTAAATCAATTATTAGATCGGGATTGAAGGATTTCAGTTAGCCGACCGGAGAAAATTTCTGGCAACTCTCCCGAACGAAGCCGACCATGTGGCCTCATTACCTCGATCTAATTCGAGGTTGGTCGGGCCGATCGAGTTGGTTAGTTGTCAAGTAACAAGAACCAAAAAACAAAGATGAAATACTAAAAAATTGTAGATTTGAAAAAAATTTGTAGATTTGATATGGAGATGAAGAAACAATCAAGAAACATATTGGAAAAAAAAAAAACTTACAGATCATTAAATTGAAGTAGGAGCCATCGACAACGTTGAACAACAACGTCACATGAATCATCAACAACGAGATTATTAGACAACATAGGAATTATCATTGTAGGAATCATCATCATAGGAATCATCGAAAGCAGGAATCATTGAGGAAACATCTATTAGGGTTTGATAGATGATGAGGGCTCTAGGAGAGAGAGAGAGAGAGAGAGAGAGAGAGAGCGGCACTAGGGTAGGAATTTAGAAATAGAATGATTTGAATCTTATTAGAGTTATATTTATATGTGAGGTATTTTCGTAATATGTCATGTTTTTTGGGGGTATTTAGTAAGAATATATTAATAGGGTTTCGGGTTCGAGCGAGTTCAGGTGCATCCGGTATGGGTAGATAGGTATCCAAGGCAAAGTGTTTCTAGGTTCGGATGGGTCGGGTTAGAGTGAAAAAAAAAACTACTCATAACCGATGGACCCGCTATTGGGTAGGGCGGGTCGGTCAGGTTTCCAGGTAACAATTACAACCCTAATTAGTATACATGGTAAAAAAAATTCGCACGATATTTATGTGTTTTTTTTCATCATTTAATCTGGAACATAATGTGTGTATTCAATTAATTTTAATTTTTTAACTGCTTATAATTTTGTCATTTCTTTTCATGAAGTGACTTCCACTAATGGTTTTAAACAAATTTCAACATTTACCATTATAAGAAATTTATATATATATCATATTTCTTTATTTTTTTAAAATTAATATACATATTTTCAGTATAATCTTTAATGAACAAATAATGTAAAATATTATAAATTTGTCAAATCAAATAGATAACAAGCACGTGCCTCGCATGTGCTCTCTATCTAATCTATACATCCTTACTCTTATATAAAGCAAGGTTGGGGGACTATTCATTTGGCCATGTGATTTTACCAAAATATCCTTAAGATATATAGATACTTTTCATAAACCAATTTATCTCACTCCAAAATTACCCACGTATACTCTCTTAAATCCAATTCCTATTTCATTTCTTTTTTTACTTTCTTGTACTACCCACATCCTTTGGACTTCTCTTGTACTACATCCACAAGCTCTCTCTCTCATTTCTTCGCAGCGATGACGTTCCCACACACGGAGATGAGTTTTATTCTCCAAATCACCACCTAATCCCATTACTTCTATCTGAGTTTTCACCAGAACAACTGTTTCCTACGTCGACAATGGTGTCTGTAGAAGCATAGGTGCTACTATTCCGTGTACAGAGGTCTGAAAAGAGGAGCCCATACCTTGACGTCGTCTTTTCTTATCTATTTCAAGCCTTGCCAAATGCGATTCTTCAGCTCTTGCTCTGTATCCTTCCAAATTGTGCTTTCTCCTTGGTAAGAACCTTAATTTCTTCTCAATTTGGTTTAGAGGCCAATCTAAGTTTCTTCCTCTTCAATTCCTTCTATTTATCTGCCCTTACCAACAACTCTATTTATCTCTAATTTTTTATTCTGGAGTATATGTGAACTTCAATTCTGCCACTTTTATTCGCTCAACAATATTCCAGGTAATTCAACCACTTAATTATATATATGTGTGTGCGTGTGTGCGCGAATGATATGTATGTATATGGACCTTTTGGTCTTTTAGGTGTTCATTTTTTTCCCAAAATCTGTTGAATCTCTTTAATTTTGGTGTTCATTGAGTTCATTCCTTGTTCGGTCAAATGGAATTTGAGACATGGTTGAATTTCTTTAATTTTTGCCTATTATGCATGTTTCATTTGACCAAATTTATGTTCCAACAGTGTTCTGGTGTTATATTTAGGTTTTCTAATGTAGGGCACCACGTGTTTGTGAAATTGTCTTAATGAGTCTATACACTTTAATGTGGGCGTGCTTGCCTATTTTGAGTTGTAAGTGGGCATGAATCGAAACACCACGTACGGTGAAACAAGGTCCAAGTTGTCTTACCTAATCGAGCACTGATTTTCAGCTAAAAGATGAACTTGCATCAACCTATGTTAGCTACCTCTTTTTCATTTCTTCATGTAAAGATTTATAGAAGCACCCGTAAGAAAAATGTGAATTAATTTAGGTAGATGGTACTGCTAGAAAGAGAGATAAACCTAAGAAATCTCAGGAAGAGTCAATTAAGAATGATTTGATAATTTGAACCTAATGGAGGGGATGATTGGCCCTAGAATGATCTTTATGGAAAAATACAAATTCATTCATTTGGTCTGTTTTAATTAAAGATTCTATGTGTTGTTTTCATTTGAATTTTTGGGATGCTTTATTGCTTTGTGAAATTAGAATTCTTTGTTTGCATAATTTGTTTCATTCAATACTTTGTTCATTTTTTTATCACTTAATTGAAATTGTTAGTTTGGTCCATGAATGATTGATAGTTAATGAACTGACACGTCAAAAAATTGTGTAAATAGACTCTTATATATTCATAAGAACTTAATTTTATATGCCCCATGTGTTGAAGCCTGCACTCTGTCTTACACTTCATGCTTAGCCCTTTGGGGATCCATATGCTTTAGTGCACCTTTGAGTAACAATGGTCCTAACTATGTCACATATGTTGACCGTTTCCCTACTCTGTGCATAATCTTTTGATTTATTGCTTTACCAGCAAGTGCATGCGTCATAATGTCTACATTTCTTTTATATGATTTAATGTATTATAAATTAAAATATATACTTTTATCCATTAAAGAGTTGATTTAACAATTATATAACTAGAGATTTAGGAAAAATGATGTTGATTAATAACTAATGAAAGTAAACAATACTTTCTGAGTTTTATGGGATATCGAGTATAAGTAATGGTTTTGAGTGAGAAAGTATTTTTTATTTATTTTAGATTGAATTAAGTTGGTGTGATTGTTTTGGGTGATAAAGATTATTTTCTTGAGTTGGGTTTACTGTACAATATTGGAATTAAAGGTGAAAAAATCTTAATTGTTCCAATAAAAAGTTATTTTGAGCACTTGTTCTACTGAGACCCGAGTATTTTTTTTTGGGGGTGGGGGTGGGGGTGGGGGGGGAGGGAAAGACCTTCGTGATATATTATATAGATCGTTATGTGGTTGAAGGCTTTCATTGCTTATTGAACACAATTGGGTATAACTAAAGTCAGTTGTTAGTTTTGATTGCATTGTATAATATGTTGTTTATTTCATTTTATTTTCGTTGGTCTAGCCTAGCCTATTCGACCTCCTCTAGGATGAGTACGGAATCTTATAATTTTATGACTTGACCATTCGCCGAATATACTAAGTTGATAGGAAAATGCCCTGAATATATATGGCTTTTAGAGGCCTTGAGTAATTGGTGGACATGCGAACATGATTTCTTTTACCCGTATCATCTTTCAGTCTTTTCTGAGCACCTCACCTTACTTTATTCCAATGTGTTGACCAACTAGATATAGGGGATTTATTGATGAGAATGTGACATTTAGACAAATAGTGATATGGAATTTACCTACTTCTTCATTGTTGATGCATAGCTCTCTGGCACCATCTTTTTGTATTAGTTCATGTCTAATTCGTTAAATTTGATTGTGAATAACTTTTTTGTTCATTGGATTGCTTTTCTAGGAATGGTGCCGATTCATTGTTCACCCACTTAATTATATATGTGTGTGTGTATATGCGAATGTTGTGCATGTATACGGAACTTTTGGTCTTTTAGGTGTTCAGTTTTATCCGAAATATGTTGAATCTCTTTAATTGTAGTGTTCAGTGAGTTGATATTCTTTATTTGGTCAAATGTAATTTCAAACGCGGTTGAATTTCTTTAATTTTTGCCTACTAAGTTTCTTCCTCTTCAATTTCTTTTATTTATCTACCCATGCCAACAACTCTATTTTTCTCTAATTTTGATTCAGAAGTATATGTAAACTTCGGTTCCGCCTCTTACATCCGCTCAATAATATTCCAGGTAATTTACCCACTTAATTATATATATGTGTGTGTAGAACATAATGTTTGTATTCAAGTTACTTTTAATTTTTTAGCTAACTATAACCTTCTCATTTCATTACATTAGGCATTGAGATTGTAATCTTCAGTTAAGGACACATTCGAAAATTTCATAATGAAAATGACCAAATAAGCCATATAATCGTAGTAAAGCCAAATTAATTTCAATCCTTGTTAAGTAACACTATTGATAATTTTCTTTTGTTATAATAAAAAAGATAAATGATTGATGATGATAATCCCACCAAATGTATGAAAATACAAAAATAAAATCTATAACTACTATGTAAGTACACAAAAAAATCTATAACTATTAAAAGTATCAAAATTAATAGAAATTTTGTTCTAAATGGAGTAATAAATTATCATCTATTATTTTCAAACTATGTCTTAAAACTACTTAAAATAATTTTAAAATAAATATCGGTCTTTTTATCTGCGGTTACATATTTGTTTTAGTTATTTTTATATTTTATATTTGTATTAAACAATTTGATTTTTTTTTTATACCAAATAGGTGTACTTTTAAGTATGCAATACAAAAATGGGTGACTATTTTTTAAAAATTCTTAAGTGCCATTTATAATAGTAGTAAGCCAAATAAGCCATATAATAGTAGTAAAGTCAAATTAATTTCACTCCCAGTAACACTATTGATATTTTTTATATGTCATAATTAAAAAAAAAAAAATTGATGATGATAACCCACCAAATATATGAAAATAGAAAAAAAAAATTATAAGTACTATGCAAGTACAAAAATATAATTTATAAGTATTAAAAGTATTAATTAACATAAAATTTGTTCCAAATAGAGTGAAAAAATATCATCTATTATTTTAAAATTCTCTTAAAACTACTCTAAATAATTTTAAATATCGGCATTTATGTCTTTTGTTACATATTTGTTTTACTCATGTTTATATTTCATATTTTTATTAAACATTTTGAGTTTCTTTTATACCAAAAACTAGTTCTTTCAAGTATGCAATACAAAAAATGGGTGACTATTTTTTTAAAATTCTTAAGTGTCATTTATAAATCTACTTCGTATATAAAATTATTATACAAAAAACTTTTCTAGGTTTATATGTATCTTATTGCTATAAAATATATAGAGATATTAAATGTCTTTCTTTTAAAAAAAAAATTAGTTTTAAATTTACTATGAATTAATTTACAATTTTACTTGTACATATGAAGAGTAAACAAAAAAGACTAATTTTGAGAATATAGATAATAGCTTAATAGTCACATACATATATATGTATATAATAAATATACATAAAATAGATAAAAAGTTTACTTCTAATTCTCACAAATTTTTAGGACAAATATGTAATTTTGCATGTGCAAATGAATAATAAAACAAACGTCGATGTAGATAATAGTAGATAAAATATTATTTTTCAAAAGAATATCGATGCAATAAGAATACCACATAAGGATGCATTGAAATTTTTTTTAAGTAAAAAAAAAATGACTTTTGATTTTAAAACTTTTGCGCAACTTCATAATTTCACTTAAGAAATGAATAGTAATAAGAATTACTTTATATGAACTATAATGGTAAGAAGCTAAATTTTAACTTTTATTTATACAGATGAATATTGAAAATATTGATTTTCATAATAGTCATTAACAATAAAATTGTTTCATTTGGAGATAGATATATAAGGAAAAAAAGTGAAAACGCAGATACTTACTTTTCAAATATTTTGAGGACAAATATGTAATTTTACGTATGCAAATTGGTAGTGAATAAAAGTCTGGAAATTGACTTGCTTGTAACTGGGCAAAATAATATAGGACAATAATGTCAATTACTTAGACAAATGAATTATAACCAACTTCAATGTTATGTCTTCCTATTTAACCACTTCAAACAATTAGGAACATATTTTTTTACCAATGATTTATAAAGATATTGTGTTAACAAAAATCAATATTAACCATGCAAACAAATTTATTTTAAGTTAGGCATAATTACATTGGAGGTATTGATTTTCATAATAATGCATGCATACATAGTTCCTTCCTTACTTGTTTCCTCCTCTACTGCATAACCTACTGCCCCTAACGCTTAGAATAGAGCTAACTGCATAACATTTTAGCCATGCTAATATTACACCAAAACCTTGTACACGATTTTGTTCCCAAAATTTTGGGAGTAATTCCTGAATTCCTCAAACACAATTTTTTTTCGCAGCACTCTGTTTGGGTTAAATGTAGATTGTTTCTTGTTAACGTGGAGAAGCCCTTATGGTACATGGGATGTAGACATTGTTACCAAGCAACTACTGTCTTGTATGATCAAGTATTTACCTGTTTCCATTGCCAGAAAGAGAACACACGTAGGCCCAGGTAATATTGAAAAGAACATTTTTGTCATTAAGGTTACTTTTGTCTAGCCTACATTTGGTTACATATTTTTTTAAGATTATCATTTTGTACCTAAAAATAGGTACAAAAATAAGAACAACTTTGTCTCTTCTCGTAATTGTTTTCCCTAGGAAAAAAATAGTAACATAAATGTCAATTTAGTAACAAAAAACAATAAAACAAATGAAACATTATGTCTCTATTCTAAATGGATGAAAATAATAGAAACCTATAAAATTTATAACATGTCTATGTCAAACTTCCACGATCATTTCTACCTTTCATTTTTGCTTCTAAATTTTGGACAATAAAAACAAAGTAAGAAGACAAACAATGAACAAATGCCATCTATATTTACTTGTGGTCGTTAAATGTTGAACATTAAAATGCAAGTGACGTATTGATGTTGAAGTTTGAGATGAAAACAGAATCATAATTGGTTCTTCATTTGAACCTAATGCCAAGAGCTTCCTTGGTTGCACCGCTAAAGAACTCAGTGAAAATACTTCCAAGGTTAAATATCTCCTTAGTCATTTTTTTATAAGAAACTACTCTATTGAAAATTTAAATTATCTTTGTGTTTTTACTTCGTTTATATTAATCAAATTATGCATCATTTAACTTTAAATTGACAATTTGTATATCATTCCTGTGAATTTTTCTCTTAAAGACTTTGAAATTTTTCATGTCTATCAAATATTGTTTTGGACCAACGGTTTTTCTTACAACTTTGTTGTTTTGCTTGAGTCGTATATTGGTCTAGAAACATAACACTGAGCAATGCACAAAACTTAGATAATAGTGATTCAACATACGTTATCACCATCTATCGCTAATGCCTTTATGAACTCAACTTGGTCCTCAAACACAAAGTTATGCAACAAAGAACATAATAAAGGCATGAGAACAATTGAGTCATGTGCCCAACACCTTCTAAACAAATTTTAGCAACCAAAAAAAAAATTCACCTTAGGTTAGTTACATAGCATTGGTGAGCACATTTAGTTTTATTCCTTGGAACTTTACAACAAAAATAGAATAAATAAATAAATATATATAATTCTCTGATACAAAAAAATAAACATATTTTATTTCTTTTATGTTTAACAACAAAGAAAAACAAAATTCAAAATTTTTATGTCATTTACAAACTATGTTATTCTTTTTGTTTTTATAGGAAAATCTAACGAATCTTTATCGCATGTAAAGACTTCAATATAAATTGACCACTTGGCATGTGTTCGCCCGTAGCGATACCAAGTTCGTGGAGAGCTGAAGCGTCTTTATAATTTGCCCTCTATATCTTCTGCCCATGAACAACCAACACAATGTATGGAAAAAAATGTACCTAAAGCTTCCGTTAGAGAAATAAGCAATCATGGTTCAATAATGTCACCTGCAAATACCGATGTCATCTCTGCTTCTAGTACGACCAGTTCAGATGTCAACTTGTCTGGAGAAGAAGCATTTGTTGATGATGCTTAATTCCTCGATCTAATATTTTGGACTTCTTGGCTTTTGCTCTTTAGTGGAAGAGGTGAGTGAATAAAACTGCAATCCTTACATCAATCTCATGTTTTGAATACATTCTAGCTTTGTATATATAAGGGTATGTATCATAAACAACTTCGTACTCGCATGCCTTGTTTATGGAAGTATGCTTAATCTTTTGATCATGTCATGTGCATATGTTTATTATTAGTAGACATTATAATTCCACTTAAATTATTTTTCTTTATTTCCATTTGATCTAGAATATAATACTTGTATTCGACTTAATTTCAAAATTTTAAGGTAACTATAACCATAATATTTCTTTACACAAAGTGACTTCTATTAATTATTTTAAACAAGTTTTAACATTCAAGAAATTTTCTTATACCATATAATATTCATCGATTTTTTTCTTTTAAATTAATATACATATTTCTATTTTGGATTTTATTGATTAAATGATATAAAAAGTTATAAATATGTCAAACAAAAGAGATAACGGGCACGTGCCTCGCAAGTGCTCTTCACCTGGTATTATAAAAAGTAAGTTTTGGAGTTACTATTCATTTGCTTATGTAGAATTACTTAATTACCCTCAAAATTTTTGAAAACTATATATCCACTTTTCACCTACTACTTTTTTTTATATATCTATAAAGATTAACTATTATTTATAATTATTCTACACCTATTAGCCTTTGTAAAATTCAAACCTTTTTTTCCTATTCATTTGTATAAGAAAAATTGTAAATTTATCCTTAATTATAAAATACACATTTAGCCCCTAAGTTTTTGAATTGTATAAAAACAGTCCATATTAAAAAAAATTGAAAGGTATATATGTCATTTAACACTAATTAACAGATTTTAGTTGACTTGTACACGTTGACCATTAAAGATGGAAAACTTAACCGTGCAATTAAGTCTTAGACACATGGGGTGTAGGGGGTTATGAAAATATCATAGGGTTGCAAAGTGTAATTTTGTCTAACAATAGGGGTGCTGAGCGTAATTAACCCTAAAAAATTAAACACGGATTATAAAATTCACAAATTTTAAATTTTAACAAATCAAATAGTATGGCGGAAAATGATTGATCTGTGATGGCTTGTGGTGGTATTACTAGAGGTATGTAGTGCGTTGGTCATTGGGTTCGAGAGTAAGACAACGAATAAGGGATTGAAAGAGAAAGCAAATGTGGATTTTAATAGAGGAGGTTTTCATATTTATAAATTGAAACATAAAGGAAAAGTCTGGAAAAAACATTGAATGAATTAAGAGAGATCTATGTGCAATGACACATTTTTTCTTTTAATATTTTTCTTAAAATATGAAAGCAAAATATATATGGAAATATATATTTAGAAAAATAGATCATGACCTATTTTATTACTTACATATGTGTGTAATATAAATATATCTTTGTTTCTAAAAACTTTATGCACAAAGTAAATTTACAAATTGTATTTAAGCGATTAAACAAATAATATACCAAGTTTTGCATTGTTCACTTAAAAACAATACTATTTGATGAAAAAGAAAATACTCGAACTATTTAACAAAAAATAAAATGTGAAAATAATTAAATAAATATGTAATCACAAAATAAATATAGATATTTAATTTAAGTAATTTTATTAGAATTAAGGTTTTTTAAGTACACCTAATTAGGAAAAATTATTGATATTTTTATTTCTATATACTTATAAAAACAAATTAAAAACAATATTCAATAAGGTCTAATTTACTATTCATTTGTATAAGTAATATTATCAAAGTACCCTTCAAAATGTTAAAATTAAAATAAACTTGTCCTCTAAGACATACTTTTTCGAATTAAAAAAAAAAAAAAAAATCATTTAACATATATGTATATTATAATCTATATCTATATTTATACTCTTATATAATGACAATTTTAGTTTATTATTCATTTGATGTAACATTATCAAATTGTCCTTTAAAATTTTAAAAGCAAAATCAACTTATCCTTTAAGACAAACTTTTTCAAATATTTAAAGAAATATTATTTAAAGAGCGAGCACACACACATATATTATAAATAATTAAATATATGCATAAAAATTATTATATATTTTTATTTTAAAAAAAAAATAGACTTCTAATTGTAAGTTTTAAGGAAAAAAAACTAAAGAGCCTCATTTGGTTTAAAAAATACTTAAACTATATATAGAAACATAAAAAGTATAAAGAATTATGAAAAATATGTAACACCATAAACATAAAATATATATGTCCAATTTAAAGTAATTTATTTTGGTTATGAGATTTAGATTTTAACTTTTCAATTAAAATAGTTTTATCTATATATATACAGTCTTATATAAGGGAAGATTTAGCTTATTATTCATTTGTATAATTAAAATTACCAAAATATCCTCTAAATTTTTAAAAAAAACAAAATCAACTTATCATTTAAAGCACATTTTTTCAAATTTTATGTACTCTTATACAAGAGAAGAATCGGTTTTCTATTCATTTGTATAAGTAAAATTACCAAATAGCTTTCCAAAAATTTGAAACAAAATCAACTTGTTCTTAACGCATAACTTTTTAATGTTTTAAAGAAAAATCATTTAACCTCTGTATCTATACTATATAAGGGAAAATTTAGTTTATTGTTCATTTGTATGAGTTAAATTATCGAAGAGCTTAAAAATTTTAAAACAAAATCAACATTTCCTTTAACTTACACTTTTTCAAATTTTGAGAGAAAAATCATTCAACATATCGATATATTATAAATAATTAAATATATGCATAAAATCGAAGTGCTCAATTTTGTTAAACAAAATCAATATTTCCTTTAAGGTGCACATTTTCAAATTTTGAGAGAAAATCCATTTATCATATCTTTATATTATAAATAATTGAATATACACATAAACGATCTTTTTGTTTAATATTTTTATAACAAAATATACTTCTAAATTTAACTTTTTGAAGAAAAAGAAAAAAAACTAGATAGTCTCATTGGGTGTAAAAAAAAATATTCCAACTATTTGTAGAAAAGTAAAAAGAATGATTAAAAATATGTAATACCATAAGCATAAAATATATGTATCCAATTTAAAGTTTTTTTTTTTTTTTTTTTTTTGCAGTTCGATTTAGATTTTGACTTTTCAATTGAAATAGTTTTAATCAAAAAAAATTGTAGATATTTTAATACCTCTACTTTTATTTTAAAAAAAAAAATTAAAAATATTATATATTCAAAATACATTACATGCATGTCATCTTTTGTCACTGAACACATAGATAGATTTTTGTTTAAATTATCGTCGTAATATATATATATATATATATATATATATATATATATATATATTCAAGTCTTATTTATTGTTATGAGAATTATACAATACTAAGTACAAATATTGACTATTTTGTCACCATTCTTTCTTCACCAAACCGTCCTTACTAAAATATTTATACTCCTAAATGCATAGTTTAATTCCGATTGGTGTTGATTCAATAACATTTGGTATAATAATTCATGAAATACTGAAGTAATGTTTGTTCATACTAAACGCCATTAATTTAGATACTTTATTCTTTGATGCAAGTGGTGATACGAGAATTGAAATATCGTAACACCAAAATTTGAACAATTTATATTCCATGATTTTTACTATTAAATATAGAGAATTTATCCTTCTAATTTTTATAAAATATATTGGGACAGTGCAAAGCACATGCTGTCCACCTAGTCTATTATATAAATGAAGGTTTCATTCACTATTCATTTGGATATGTAAAATTACATATTTATCCTCCAAAGTTGTAAAAAGTGAAGACCAACTTTTTGACCTATTTATATATATTATATATATGTGGCTCTAATTATTAAAGTCAAAGTTTTTTATTTCCTTCAAATCGTAAACTTATTCATTAAAAAAAAAAAAAAAAAACTAAAAGTTCACTTTTTTATTTTTTAAAAGAAAGGTATTTAATATTTCTATATATTATAGTAATAATGTATATGTCAACATATAATAATTTTATACACAAAGTAGATTTATAAATTGAACTTAAAAATTTTTAAAATTAGTCCACCCATTTTTGTATTGCATACTTAAAAGTAATACTATTTGGTATTAAAAAAAAAAAAAAAAAAAAAAAAAACTCAAACTATATACTGTAAATTCAAAATGTAAATATAATTTTAAAAAATTATGTAACCACAAACATAATTACAAATATTTAATTTAAGAATTTTTAAGTAGTTTTAAAACATATGTTGAAAATAATAGATGATATTTTTACTCTATTTAGTCCAAAAATTATATTGATTTGATACTTTTAATAGTTATAGATTTTATTTTTGTTCTTACATAATAGTTATATATAGATTCTATTTTTCTACTTTTATAATAGTTATAGATTTTATTTTTTGTACTTCATACATTTGGTGGGATTATTATCATCAATTATTTTATTTTTTTTAATTATAACATATAAATACATCAACAATATTACCTAACTGCAATTAAAATTCATGTAACTCTACGACTATTATATGACTTATTTGGTCATCTTAATTGTGACGTTTTCAAATGTGTCGTTTACTGAAATTTTCAATCTTAACACTTTATTGCTAAATTTATTTTATCAACTATTTTATTTTTTATCATAACATATTAAAAAATAATATATGTAAGGGCATGCACATGTGTCGTAAACAACTTCAAAATCGCAGTTCTTGTCCATGGAAATATCTTTCATCTTCTGATCATGTTATTTGTGTTGGCCGAGTAGAATACCCAAGAGAGGGGGTGAATTGGATAATTAAAAAATAATCAGAATAAAAATCAATAAATCAAATAATTAATTTTATGCTTAAATTAATTATTATCTTTATAACACAGCGGAATTAATCAATCAACTAAGAGCACATACAAACAGTAAAAATAGACAAATTAAGAAAGTAGCACACCAGAGATTTATACTGGTTCACCAAGTTACTCTTGGCTAATTCAGTCCCCCGAGCTCCACGGAGGTCGCACCCACTAAAACCAAAATTCCTTTAAAGGTAGAAACCAAACTCGCACACCGATTCTTTTACAGGCTCAGAATCAACCTTTATAATTTCCTTTTCAAAGGAAAAGAAATAACCTCTACTTTTTATAGGTTAAAGAATAACCTAATTCTTTTTAACACTTAGGCTCAAGAATTAAAACCTCACCAAAATACTCCAAATATCCTTTTACACTGTAAGGATTGAACCATTACAAAATCACTCACAAACACGCAATTCTTATCCAGGAAGAATCACTACCTCAATCTCTTTACAGGAAGAGACTGAAACTCAGTTACCCATAATTAAATATCCCCAATGATATTTAACCCGTCACAACTCACCAATACAAAAATTGATAAGTAAATCTCACTCAGAGCTTCTACCATCTTAGATATATATAAACTCAATTAATATCCCAACTAGTGATAGAATTATGTGAGATGCATAAATCTGATTTTAACAATATATGGGTAGCAAATTGGAGCACGTAATCAGATTTAAGAAATTGTTTGAAAAAAATATTTTTTTTTTTTAAAAATCAAAAATAATTTCTAAGATCAATTTCCAAAATATAATAATAAACAAGTAATAATCAATATGAAAATATCTCACCCGAAATCCACAGAAATAATGATGAAAACAATGTATCTTCAATTCTGGTATCAGCACAAATTGATCGCAGTTGATTATCATAATCACTTTTAGAACAGCTCACAGTATCATTGAATGATAACTCTTATAAACGCTCTCTCAAAAAGATATAAAATGATTTTTTCTCTTAGAATGATTAGAATGATTAGCTCGCTTAGAAAATTTGCAGGTCTATATAAGGGCACATGTAATCAGTCTCTTATCGGCTAGTATACAAGTGTCATGAAAATAAAATACTCTTATAGACCCTTCATAACATGAGGACTTCATTTAGGTTCTATTTCACTTAATAATAACTTTTAAAACTTTCAATTAAATTCCCAAAATATTTCTCAATCAAAACAAATAAGTATAGAATCTATTTTAAGTACCAAATTGAGAAACTTTAATAATTAATGAACCATATTGAAAGGATTTCATTAGTATATGAACCATATCTCAAATGTTAAGAATATTCCCGAAATCTCTCTCAAATCTTAATAAAAAATGGCTACTTTTGGATTTAGAATCGGATCAACCAATATCCTGAAACTGTGCGTTCAGTCGACTGCCCAATCGACTGAAGGATACTGGAAGTAGCCCATGCACTTGATCGGTTGACTCTTCAGTCGACTCGCAGATTTAGAGAGTTTGCCAAGCTTCTATTGGTCGACCGCTCTGTCAATTCGCAGATTCAGAGAGTTTTCCAAGCTTCTATCGGTCGACCTCTCTGTCGACTCACAGATTCAGAGAGTTCATCTTCTTTCCCCGGTTAACTCCTCAGTCGACTGCCCCTCATGAATCTCTGATCTCGTTTTTAACTTACTTTCTTTTACAATTTTGCCCATTTATCCATATTTATATTCAAATGAACTCCACTAATACTCTTATATTCTATTTTAGTCATTTAAAAATATTTCTTTTTAATTCACATAGGAGCAAATAAATATACTCAACCAAAACACACATAAAAGATAAAATTCATTTTGTGTCGTGTATGTATTCCTAAATGAGATATTAAGAGTTTATATTTACCTGGGTTGTTTCCCTAATGTCTTCAAACTCTTAATACTTCTTCATCATCTTGATATCTTCATTTAACATCCATTCACTTTGACATCTTCATTATTGGAACTTTAAATAACTGAAACACTTGATCAAACATTAGTTCTACCAAAACATCAATATTTAATTATTCATCAAAATCTTGGGATCAACAATGTGCATATGCTTATTATTAGTAGTAAGGGTGTAAATCGTTCAGTCGGATCTGGGTTAAAGGATTTTAGTCAACAGACCTGAAGAAAAATTCTGGTAGCTCCCCAGACCGAACCCAACCATGTAGCCTTAGTACCCTGTTCTAAGTTGGGGTTGGTCAGGGTTGGTCATGTTGGTTGGTTGTCGGGTTAAAAAACAAAGATGAGATACTAAATATTAGGAGATTTGAAACGGAGATGAAGAAACAATCAAAAAATATATTTAAAAAAAAAAAGGGCTAACAGATCGTCAGATTGGAGCAGGAGCCATCGACGGTGAACAGCAACGTCACAGGAATAATCGACAGCAAGATTATTTTGGCTTGATAAACGCAAGATTATTAGACAACGAGATTATTAGACGACACATAAACCACCATCGCAGGAATCATCGACTTAGGAATCAATGAGGAATCATCTATTAGGGTTTGATAGGCGACGAAGGCGGCTCTAGGATTGAAAGAGACAGAGGAGGAAGAGAGCAGCGCTAGGGTTGAAATTTGAAAATGGAATGATTTGAATCTAATTAGGATTATATTTATATATGGGGTCTTTTCATAATATGTCATATTTTGGGGGGTATTTGGTTAATATATATTATTAGGGTTTAGGTTTGGGTGGGTTCGGGTGCATCAGGTTTGGGTGGTTGGGTACTCAAGTCGAAGTGTTTTTGGGTTCGATGGGTCGGGTTCTAAAGCATAATGTATAATGCAAATAAGTGTCGGATATGGTATTAATATCCGACCCACTTTTCAGATACCTAATGGGATTATTATTATGTAACGGCCGTATTAAAAATATAATGACGGATTACAGCATGGTATATTTAAAGATACCATACTGTAAATCTGGTTTCCACATTAATGTCATATTAATATTTAATATGATATTAAATATTTCATGAAGATCCATAAATTTCATACCTATATTAAACGTCAGTGTCCCCCAAAAATTACACATATATTGGTTCCTAATTATGTGACGGGGTTATATTTTGTTTGAATTAACGAGTTATTCAAAATTGTTATTTTTAAATATTATTTCACTTATTATTAGTAATGGGTACCATAACCCCAACCTAGGACGGTCACAGATCCACTCTGATACCACCTATCACGACCCTATTTCCCAAAGCCGCCACTTGGTTTCTCCTGCAGAGAATTTTGCCCTATATATTTCACCATTTATAAATATATTAGCATTATTAATAATTTCGCTCCGGTACCACTCTGTAACAACCTGATTTCCCAGGGCGTCACGCGGTTTCTCCCTAAGAAGAATTAACACTAAACCGAATAACCAATAATTTATTTCGTGTAAATCCAATTATTTTTTCAAACTAAGACAACAGTTTTATTTATCAACAATGATAACTTTACTAAATAATCAATATTTTAAATTAATAAAAATCTAATAAATTTTACACACGATGACGATAATCATAATTATCAAATTTTGAGTCAATTATACAAAAGTAAATAATATAATTTTTTTTACAAATAGAAATTCAAATATATTTCTGGTCGTCGTTTTGTTCTCATTGGCCCTGTAATCAAAACTGTGGGGTTGTGAGCCGACACTTAGTAGAACTCCAACCCCTCTAATGCGTACATTTAATTAATATAATAAATAAAAACATTAGCATGATTCTCATATAATTTTCACATAGTTATACTCACTTCATAAAATTTAACAGTTAAACTTCAATAACAATAATAACATAAATCACACAATAGGAAAATTAAATACATATATTAAAAGAGTTGGAAATTTTACCTGAAATTCGAAACCAAAATATTCTGAACCGAAGGCGTATATATTTTTTCGTCACCGTGTTCTCGCCAAAATAAAACTAAAAGCTTATATATATAATATGTATCTCCCCAAAAACAATCGAGTGATCAACCTAATTCTTCTTCTTCTTCTTCTTCTTCTTCTTCTTATTATTATTATTATTATTATTATTATTATATGTTAAGCGAATTGTGTTGTTTTTATAACATAAAGACAACACAATTTACTTTATATATTTTTATTATTATTTACATTTAAATCTCTCTTAAAATAAAATAAAAATATTAATTATACCCTAAAATTTTTAAAAGTATTTTTTAAATATCACATTAGTCCCAAAACTTCTAAAATCAATGTAAAATAAACATTTAACTCCCAAAAAATATCAAATATTATTTATACCATAAATTCGCGAAACAGTCCGAAAATAATATTTCTAAAAATATAAATTTAATATTTAATTTAAAAAATTATCAAGTGTATATTTGTATCGCAAATTCACAAAACCATCCTCCAAAAATATTAGACTTTTATAAAATAATAATATTTTTTAAAAAAAACATATAAATTTTTGGGTTATTACAACCTACCCCCTTAAATAAATTTCGTCCTCAAAATTTCGTTCAAAACAATAATAATTCATAATCATATCGCACGGTCATGTTAGTCACACTCGATTTTAAAACAATTATTTTCTATGTAGGGTTGCATAACCGGAAGTTACCCACAATTTCTAACCGTCAAAATTCATCCTACACATCACGACATCCCCATTCGCAGTGGCCTACATTATATCCAAAAACCTACTGATGGGATGGACTTTGGTCGGTAACACCTAATATAGGTAATCAATTGCCAAAGAATTTTATATTTCTAAATTCTTTCGTTGTGTTACTCTAATAAAAATAGCAATAAATAACAATATATTTTTAAAATATTGTGGTAGTCTCACTGGATTGGGTCTATCTCAATTCCAACAAGTCTACGACCTCAATGATTTTTTTTCCACTTGGCATGACTTTTCAAGTCTACTACCATATCTCATAACCAACATTTATCAATTCCGTCCGACATTTCAAGCCAACATATTCGCAACTGATTAGATAGCCAAATTCTATGTGAACTGTCCCGTAAGTGTAAAAACTATCATCTCCAATAGTCATACTAAAATTACAATTGAATTCCATAATCTCGTAAATTCCTTCATAAATATCGAACAATCTAAATTCCAAATAATAAATTTTCCGCAATACATTTGAAGACACATACATACTTCTCAACTACATTAATACGTCTCAAAACATCCGAATACGTCTCAATCATATAAATACATCTGGAAACACATAGATACCTCTTAACCACGTAAATATGTCCCAAAATATACAAATACGTATTGAAATATACAAACACGTCTCGGCCACATAAATACGTATCAAAACATATAAATACATATGAATCATATAAATACGTGTCAATCCTATAAATACGTCTTAAAACACATAAATGTGTGCGACTACATAAATACGGATCAAAACACCCAAATACGCCTCAATCATACAAATACATTTTAAAAGCACAAACACATCCTAACTACATAATTGCATCTCCAAAAGTTCAATATTGAATTCAATACTCACGTAACTATATAAACAAAATTATTACATAAAGCCTCACAATCGCATTTCTACAACACCAATTAAGCTCAACAATTCAAATTAATGTTTCCAAGTAACAACGGGCTCCTACTGGTCTCATAATGACCCCACACTCCGACTCTACCTAACGCTAGTTGTGGATCAATATCCATCTGAGTTATTTTTATAGGTGTATTATCTTCGTAGTATAAAATATTTTATGGATCAAGTATTTTTGTCAAAATCTATTTTTCAATAAAATATAACCACCCTGGGCAGTACCCAATTTTCAACAAAACTATCACCGTAACAGAACAACCGTATTTAAATCAACTTATCAACTCACTTGTATGTAATAAAATAGCATACTTCCTTGCCAGCTATAGGATCGTTTACATCACGATCGGGAGTTACGACAGTACTGTAACCTGTCTAACTGTGTTATCTAAGTGACTATCAGTGTCAAGACCATTTAATATCCCCAATTGTAGAGGCAACCACTTACAGGATTTGCACTCCTGACAGGTCAATATATATCTACCCTGCAGGACTTGCCTGACAAATAACAACAAATATCCACCTTGCAAGACTTACCTAACAGGTAACAACATATATTCATCATGCAGATCTTACTTGACAGGTAATCCACATCTCACAGGATATATTCTCCTGACGAGAAGACAACTATGGCATAGTCGGATAATAAAAACCACTTTTCATATTTAAAAATCTACTTGATCCGCGTAACGTTATAAAATAATCTATTTTAATAAACCATTTTTTTCCCCATATTTTAGTACGAAAATATAATTTGCAATTTATATAGAAGATAATGCACATGTTGTCTTCATAATATAAAAAGAATTTACGGATCAAGTATATTTATCAAATATTACCTTCAAAATATAATATAAATATAATAGCATACTGATTCGAAATAAAATTTCACTGCTACTGTCACAATAAAATAATGCATTAAATCCAATAACCAAATCATTTTGATATATAATAAAATACCGCACACATATTTCCCTACTAACCATAAGATTATTTCACCTCATGATCGGGAGTTACGACAGTAGCGTGACATGTACAACTGTGTCATCTAATATTATCTTTATTATTAATATCTTTATTCCAATTAATGATAGGTTATTTCTAGAAATTTTGGTTTCTAATTTCACCATCCGTTATGGAATTTTGGAAGATATAATAAATTAATCATTTTGAATTCTTTATAACAATTAATAATAGTGAATTCTTCAAATTATATCCTATTCCACTATAGATTAAAGAATTTGAGAAGATATCATAAACTAACCACACACACACACACACACACACACATATATACCCATTCGAAGTGCAAAATTTTGTACCACAGAGCAAATGCAAATTGTCATGGTTAACCTGGTCCGTCGAAAATAATTTTGTTCATAGAATAGTCAGACATGCTCAGAAAATGGATACATTAATATATTTTCATTTTTTTTTATCATTTGTATTGATTTTTCTGTAAATATTTTGATGATTTTTTGGGTTTCTTCTAAGTAGTGATATGTAGAGTTGCAACTATTTATTTAACCAAATTTACGGAGTTCATAACATTTTAATCCTAATATTGTCACATTGATACTTCAATATATATATTTGATTTTTTGATATCTAAACTATGAATAATCTAAATTTTTTTTTTTACATTTTTTAAAATTTATATTTTTCTTCTTCAAAAAATGATATTTAGGAAGACTGATACAGTTGCAATCCTTTTGTAATCGATTCTTGCGCGAACGGTTTTACACCAAGGTGTTCAAGCCAAGTTTCAGTCCTAGCCAGTTCGAGATTGAGTTCTTCGTTAGAAAATATCGTACCTTTTGGATTAGATCGTCGGGTTTGTCCCTAAGGGGCCGTTTGGTAATCATTTCATGCACATGCCATGCAGTGGAATAGGATGGAATGAGAATTTGGTTTCCTTCTTGGGAACAGAATCGCGTTTAATAACGACAATTTTTTTTTTTTTTGGGATCTGGGAACATAATCACGTTTGGTAACGATTTTATTCAAGAAATCAAGAACGAACCCTAAACTATAATCAAGAAATCATCAAGCAATCAAACCCTAAACCCCAATTAAAATAGAAATCGAAATTGAAATTCTAAACCCCAATCAAAATCGAAATGTGGGGTAATGTAAGTTTTATAAAATATATTAAGGTTTTTTACTGAAAATATTATTTAAAAAATTATTTTTGATAAATTTTTCTTCAATTTGTTCGTGTTGTGGTAAATATTTACCACCATTACAATCACCACCGACCAACATAACAAACTTTTACCACCACTACCAAATACCACAAAAAAAAATACCACCTTCGTGACCATTGTCTACCACTACCACTGTAACAACAAACATTCACCAACATAACAAACATTCACTACCACTACAACTAGTCATCGTCAATCACCACAACAAACATTTGACACCACTGAACACCACTTCCAGCGTAACAAAACTAATTAAATAAACGCAGATCTGGAATTTGCACAAAAAAAATAAATCTTGATTTATCTAGGAAAGAGATTGATTAAACGAAATCAAAACATCAAATTTATAAATGTGAAAAAAAAATATAAGCAAAAGTTAAATGAATTTCTCTTTTTTATAATATTTTTATTTTATTTAAATTGAAATTTAAATATTATTTATCATTAAAATAATGATTTTAATTAACTTAATTGTTATTTATTATTATCATAGTGGGTTTAATGATTTTTTTATATATTTAAAACAGTAATATTTTCTATTTAAATAAAAGTTAAGTTTTTACAATATCTATATCTATATTCTATATAAGAAGCTAAAATTGAAAAACAATATTTAGAATGAATGAGAGCTCACAAACCATTTCTCTTAATTCTCCTTAATTTCTCTCTTTTTTTAATATTTTATTTTATTTAAATAAATTTTAAATATTCTTTATCATTAATATAGTGATTTTAATGGATTTAATTGTTATTTATTATTATCATAATGGGTTTAATGAATTTTAATTTTTTTTTATATATTTAAAATAGTGATATTTTTCATTTAAATAAAAGATAATTTTTTAAATAAATGACAAAAAACTAAATGACTCACTTACTAGAATTTTATTTTAAAAATTATTCTTTTTTAAAAAATATTATATTATGTATTTCTCGTATAAGTGTTGATAGAAGTAATTAAAAAAATATTTTTATATGCAATCGATTCCTTTTCTATTCTTCTTAATTTTTCTCTTTATTAATATTTTTTTATTTAAATAAATTTTGAATATTATTTACCATTAATATAGTGATTTTAATAAATTTAATTGTTATTTATTACTATCATAGTGGGTTTAATGCATTTTCATTTTTTTTTTTATATATTTTTGAAATATTAAAATTTTCTATTTAATAACAAAAAACTATAATGACTCATTTACAAGAGTTTTTATTTAAAAAAAAATATTTTTTTCAATTTTTATATTCGTTTCTTCGCATATTAAGTGTTGATAGAAGTAATTAAAAAATAATTTTGTTTTTATGTGACTAATTTCATATACAAATAGAGCTTTAAATGACAAAAATAATAAGAGTTAAAAATAACAATTAAAAAATCTATAAGTCCACTATTTTCTAATCTGAGTGATACTATTACCAAATAAAATCTTATATAAATACTTCACCAAACAATTAAAAAAATATGACTAAATGAAATAGTATATATATAAACAATAATAATGCCAAAAATCTGTAAGTCCACTGATTTCTAATATGAGTGAAACTATTATTAAATAAAGTCTTATACAAATACTTCACCAAATAATTTAAAAAATATAATGAAATAAAATATAAACGATAACTAAATTATATAAATAATAAAATATGTAATTCTTAGAATAATTCAGCTGTAAGTACTCTTTAAATACTAAAAAACTGTTAAAAATATCATTTGATCCTAAAAGTAGTAAAAAAATAGAAATGAAAATGTATTACATAAATCAACATTAATTTAATTCTCAAAATATTTTTTAAATTCAAAAATTCTAAACCAAGTACTCTTAAATACTAAAAAAAAAATATAACGTTCATCATTTGATCTCAAAAGTAATGAAACAAATTGGAATTGAAAATGTGTTACATAAACAAAATTTATGAACAAAAATCAAACTTGACCAAGATATTAATTCTTTAGAGGGTCATAAGAGCAAAATTTTTATTAGATAGTTTTAACTAATTTTTTAGTAGTATAGTAAGGGGGGAAAAATAATAATTTTATATTTAACATCAAAGGAAATGAGTGTCGAAAATATTTTTCAAATGTCAAGAACATCGATCGGGTTCAAGAAGGTTATAGAAGCTCTATGAGAGTTTCAAGCATTATTAATGGAAAAATTAAACATGACATCATTTGGATTTGTTGTCCGAATATCCTTCCTTTGTTGCCTAAATCAAATCGATTACAGTTTCCAAGTACCTATTTGTTAAATCACTCTCGCCTGAAAAAAAAATGATTTAGAACGTTAGAATAATTGAGAAGTTGAATGATGAACATGAAAGAATTGTCTTGATGTTCATAAAAATAGTATATAATACAGAGATATACAATAGAAGTATTTATAGGGGAAGTAAGTAATCCTAGCGTCAGGTTTCGGACCTAATGGGCCAAGCCCATATATTACATTAACGTAGAATTTGAGATGAAACCCAAAAAATTCGAATCAAAATTTCAAAAAAATAATATAAATAAATAAGAAATTTAATTACTTTTGAGTGGTGTTTATCCTTTTGCAAAATCTATTTTTAATAAGCATAGCAGAGGAATCCACAGGCGTAGGGGGTTTCGAAGAGGACGACAAGAATATGCAGTTCTAGAACAACAGTGATGGTGAAGCTCGTGATGTGATCGAAGACAACGCAGGTCACCCATGGATAAGGCTATCAATTTGTGTCATCGAGTCGTGTTTTGTGTCGTGTCATGATTTGTCACGAACACAAAACATGACAAATAAAACCTGAACACAAACACGATAAGAAATTTATTGGGATATTGTGGATAAGGCTGTCAAATCATATCATCAAGTCGTGTTTTATATAGAGAGCAAGAAAATGAGAGAAGAGATGAAGAGAAATTGAAAAATGGAGATGGTGGACCGGTGGTGGCCGGATATGGTGGTGGTGTTCACCGTAGATGTGGCGACAGTGGTTGCTCGGTTCAGCCATAGAAGAAAAAGATGGAGTGGTCGTCTAAGCAAGAAGAAGAAGATCGAAACATAAAAAATAAAAATACATTATGGCTCCCAAGTTTGTGAATAGTAATAAAATAGTCCACATTAAAATATTTAAAGGGTATAAATGTTGTTGCTATCGAAAAATGGCGAGCACACACAGTATGGTCCCAAAAGGCACGGCACGTGTAACGGAGGTGAAGAACTAGAGAATCTAAAACTTTTGACGCTTTGAAGGTAGTTGCAATCTGACCCAAGCTCCTCAATCCGACTTGAGATCCTATTAGACTCCGAGATAAATTCATCTCCAAACTTTGTCCTGATCTCCGGGCTGAGCTTCATTCTTGCGCTTTGAGCACCTACACACAAACTCACCGGGGTTGTGCCCGATGAAGCCCCTCCAACGTGAGAGTAAGTATCCGGGGAAAAGGTCTAAAAATGCTCTAGTGTGAGTAGAGAGTGTGTACCTTTGTGGCAATGGATGCCATGGAGTATTTATAGGCAGTGGGCTTAATTAGCACCGCGAAATTAGGGAGAAGAACTCGGTTTAATTAACCTAATTCGTCTGACAGTCAATGAGCTTGCGGATTAAGGTCCTAAGCACCTGGACTGAGCTTTTGGGCCTATTTGTAGAAATCCATGGGTCGGCCCACTGTAATGGAGAGTAGTAGCCCATTTTTAGTCCCTCTGGGTGGTCAGGAAGTGGAGAGGGCATTGAAATGGCTTCGAAGGCTTCAAAATGGTCTCAAGAGACCCCAAATAAGAAGGATTCGAGTAGAGAGTATTCAGACTCGTCAGCTCGACACGACGACCTTCAAGAAGGAACAAGGGAACTGTACTTTGGAGAATCCGAGCTACGAATGCTCGGACTCACCAACTCGGCACGACTTTTTCATAATTCGATAAGACTCTATCTTTTGAATAAGTCTGAGTTGCGAGTGCTTAAACTCGCCAGCTCGGCACACAACTCCAATCTTCATCAAGGATTTGTATCTTGAGCAATCCGGGCTAAGAGATCTTGAGTTCGTCAAATTAGCACGGTGATCATCAAATCAACTCGGTTATGGATGTTCCCTTATTCTGGTGGATCCAAGCTGCGAGTGCTCAGACTCGCCAGCTCGGCAGATATCTTCAAAAACCATCAGAGGCTTCCCAATTTGAACGCATCCGAGCTGCAAGTACTTAAACTCACCAGTTCGGAGGATATCTTCAAAAACCATCTGAGGCTTCCCAATTTGAGCACATCCAAGCTGCGAGTGCTCGGACTTGCCAGCTCGGAGGATACCTACAAAAACCATCTGAGGCTTACCATTTTAAGCACATTCAAGTTGCAAGTACTCAGACTCACCAGCTCGGAGGATATCTTCAAAAACCATCTAAAGCTTTCCAATTTGAGCACATTCGAGTTGCGAGTGCTCGGACTCGCCAACTCGGAGAATATCTTTAAAAACTACCTGAGGCTTTCCAATTTAACTACATCTGAGCTGCGAGTGCTCGAACTTGCCAGCTCGGAGGATATCTTCAAAAACCATCTGATGTTTTCCAATTTGAGCACATCTGAGTTGCAAGCGCTTAAACTCTCCAACTCAGATGATATCTTCAAAAACCATTTGAGGCTTTTCACTTTGAGCACATCCGAGCTGCAAGTGCTTGGACACCATAACTCGAACATTTCTTAACACTTTGACATGCGGATGTGTCTCTTAACACGTGCAATATCCGTGACCAAATTTACCTCCATTAGCTGCCCTCCAGTCCTGAGCGTCCAAACACAGAGATGAACGGTTGGGACTCAGAGCTCTCAAGCCAAAATATTTGTGGAGATTGTGTTTTAGGAAGCTTTGCTCAGCACCAGCATTTGGCGCATTGATGGCACACGCTTCGCTCAACACCTTTGTATGTGGCGTGTGGGTAGCATGTGTGTCTACCCAGGCTTACTAAGGAATCCAAAAGGGCGACTGTCAGATGGATGCCATGTGGCACTAGGCACAAGGATCGAGGGAACGACAATCGTTGGGTTAGGTGACTCTTCGTATGGGCACATCCCATTTTATAAAAAAAAAGGGTCCCCTGCATTCATTTGACACTTGCAAAATTTGAGAGCTCTTCCTCCTTGTACCTTTTTTCTCCTTTGACTAAACAAAAAAATGTTGCTCTCTTCTTCTTCCCTTTCTTTCTCGAGCTCGACATCTGGATCAGAGTCCAGTTCTTTAAAGTGGATGTCCACCAACTCTCAGTCCTTTAGGCTTGAGCATCGTTCCACTCTTGGGGACGCTGCGTCGTCAGTTATGGTTAGAATCCACAAGACCAGAGGCGCGATCCCGTCCACTCTGGTCGACTGCGCGATGGTGTTGAGCCGAAGTGAGAAAAGTGGTAAAGCGTCCTCGTCTCGTTATCCTGGTGCTGGGGCTCCTCCTGGTAGCATCACGGTGAGTGAGTTTTCCCAAGCTGTTCCCTTATCTTGGCTCCTTCATGAAAACGAGGTGCACAACTCGGGGCTGAAGAAACTCTATGTTAAAGTCCCGATCACGAGCCTAGTATGGGATACCAGGACGACTATGAACGATGAATCCGTTCGCAAGTATCGAAGTGACTACTTTTTCCCAAAAAAGTAGTTTAAATAATCATTCCTGGGCCCGATGATCAGGCGTGTTTATCGCCGGCGGGTTGTATAACTGTCTATAAGCACCACTTGGAGGTGAGTCTTCGATTCCTAATCCACTGGTGGGTTTGAGCCATCTATGTGGAGTATGGTCTGTGTCTTTCACAAATCGCTCCAAATGGTATGAGGGTTATCGTAGCAGTATACATCATTTTCCAGGCCAAGGGGATCGAGTTGAGCATAGAGCTCTTCAAGGCTCTTTCTACCCCAAGCCGGTTCTCCGAGGCACTAGGTGGTACTACATCTCGTCCAGGTCGACCTTGTTAAAGAACCTGAACTCTTCCATTCACAACTAGAATGTAAGACCCTGATCCTTGATATATGTATAGTTTAAGTCGCGTTTTAAAATATTTGAGAATAACGGAGCTGATGGTGTTATTTATTTCTTTTAATCGAAAATTTTAGGGGTTAATTCGTAAATTTTCAAAACATTAAAAATAGAATTTGGTTTAATTTATAAAACTAACTAAAATAAAGGGGGTTTAGTGCAAATTATAATATTTTATATATAGAGAGAGAGAGAGAGAGGGAGAGAGAGAGTGGACAATTGTGGAGAGGAGACGGCCACATGTCCGGCCGATGAGCGCACACACACACACACATATATATATACATAGAAATATAGATAACGAAGAATTGTCCAGAATCGAAGAGAGAAAGGAAGAGAAAGAAGAGAGAGAGGGGTCCGACAGAATGGGTTGCTCTGTTTTTTATCGTGTAGGATCTCCAGCAATGAGTTTGTGTGTTTTTTGTCTGTGTGTGGGTGCTGCGTGTATGTGTGTGGGTATTTTTTTCTCAAATTGTTTGGCTGGGTATGCGTATATGATGAGTGTGGTTCGGTCGACGGGAGTGGTGATCTTTCGGCGGTGGGTCGCCACGTCTGTTGTATGTGTGTGTTGTTGGGTATGTATGTATGTCGTGGGTTTTGTGTGATTTGGTCTGACGAAGGTGGCTGTGGTGCATTGTTTGATCGTCACCTACGTCACCGGACTGTGTGTGGGTCGCCGTCGATTGGTTGACCGACGGTGAGTGAAAGTTAGAGAGAGAGAGACCAGTGGGTGTGTGTTCTCCTATTTTTTGTTTCTATTTTGGTGATGTTGTGTGTGCATGGGTTCCAACGGTGGGGTTTATGTGGGTGTATATTGTGTGTGATCAGTGTGTGTGGGTGATCATGGACCGAGTGTGTGTGTGTGTGTGTGTGTGTGTGTGTGTGTGTCGGCGGTACTGTGTATGTATATGTATGTTTTCTGTTTTCCTTGGTGCTGCCGTGTGGGTGTATGTGTGTGATTAGTGAGGGTGGTTTGCATGGGGCGAGTGTTTCATGTGTGGGTTTTGATCCGCCGTTGCTGTTGGGTGTGTTGTCGTCGGAGTTGGCAAGGAGAGTAAGAAAGACAAAAACGGCTGGTTTGCAGGGAAAAAAATAGAGGAACAGGAGATGGCGAGTTCGCCTAGGCGGAGGGGGGCAATGTGTAGATCAGAAGGAAAAAGAGTGAGTTCGCCTAGGCGGAGGATCTACGGCCTAGGCGAAGGAGCGTCAATAGGTGAACTGGAAAAGGGAAAGAGCTTGTTCGCCGCAGGCAGTGGAGTTTGCGTCGAAGTGGTGAGAGCTGGATCAAAAACTAATAAAATTTTAAGGAGATTGACAATCGGTTTGGAACGAGTAACATTTCTAATTTACTTTTATGATTTCTAAATTAAGTTTCTTACCTTAAAATATCAAAATGAAAGATATATAATAAATGAGATCGTTTATGTGAGTAGGTTTAAATAGTAAACCTTAACGGCGCTAAAACTAGTCGAATAATATTTTTTTACTTAACAAAACATGGGGAATGGGAAATTAATGAACACAAGGCTTGCATTGCACGATTAGGTTAATTTTCTCTAAAATATTAATATAGGCTCTGTCGCAAATAGGTTCCCAATTCCCAGGGGATCGGTAGAGGAGAGTCGGTGTAGCTTTTGAGAGCGGATTATCAGGTGAGTGTACTATCTTCTTACCAAATCTATTTTCATATATATAAGATGGAAAAATATGTTTACTTAAAACTGTACAATTTTATAAATGATATAGATCAAGCAGGCTGTTGGGTGAGTTGGTAAAACGGATTTTTGTTGAATTATGTTGGTTTTAAAAAGAAAGATTAAAAATGATTTGTTGGATTTGATGGTTTTAAAGGAGAGTGTAACAATGTCTGGTTTTCTAAAAGCAAAGGTGGAAAAATGGTCTTTGCTGAAATCAGTCGGTATTTTTAAAAGAGAGTGAAAAACATGATTTTGGATATTCTCCCCGTAAGGGGTGTGGATTTTTGGACAATATTGTTGTGGATATTTCTTCCCGTAAGGGATGTGAATTTTTTACGATATTGTTGATTTGGACGATGCCATAGTTTTCTTCCCAAAAGAGATGTGGATATTCTTCCCGCAAGGGGTGTGGATTATATTTCTCCCCGTAAGAGGTGTGAATTTCTTCCCATATGGGATGTGGATATTCTCCCCGTAAGAGGTGTGGATTATATTTCTCCCCGAAAGGGGTGTAGATTATACTGCACAGTTTGTTCTGCTAGGAAGGCATATCCTAACGGATGGTACGGTACCGTTACAACTCCTGATCGTGAGATTAAAACGATCACTATGGCTAGCCAATGAGTGGTATGGTGGGGTGGTGTTTTACTTATATTTAGTGATTTACTATATATGATGATTGGTATTATTTTATATTGGATGGGTTTAAATGGAACTTATATATATTGATTTACTTTCACTGCTTATATTATGGTGATTTTTGTTAGATATGTGATGTTTTTATACTTATACTTGATCCATTTAAATGTGGTATTACTCAGAATGTATTATTATTTTTAAAATATTTTTACTAAGAAGGCAGTACACTTGCAGGTGAAATGGCTACGAGTGGCTCGGTCCTCTACTAGCACTAGTTAGAGTCATGCGCGTCATGCGTTGGAGTCCAATGGGCATATTGTGAGATGAGCTGTCAGCGGTAAACCTCAGAAAGGTTCATGATATGTGATAAATTTTGTTGTTCTTATTTTTGGGACGGGTGTGTCCCTATAGCACTGATTTAAATGTTGTATAGATGGTTTTATAATGTTTTATGTGTATGGTCGTTCAAGGAAGTTAGAATGGACGGTTAGGTGATATCATGTCAATGTCACGCCGGCCCCGGGATGACGGGTGTCCGAAACGGGTTGTGACAATGTAGTATCAGAGCCTAAGTTATAAGTTCTGTAGACTTGTCAGTGGTCGTGTCAGTAGAAGACCCTAAGATAGGAGGACGTGCCAGTCGTCTAGTCAGTAGGGGACATGAGATAGGGTGTCGATAGGTGAGTCCAATACGTGAGTGATAGTTATTTTATTACTTGTGTTAGTGCATTAGCATCGTGCGTGGTTGGTTGCCTTGTCAGTAATTAGTGGAGGTGGCAAACTTGTAATATTGCCAGTTGGTGGTTTCGAGTGATATTGTGTTGTTGGTAGGGATAATGGGTGGATTGCGATTGTGGGAGTATTAGTAGTATGAAATGTGAAATTATAATTGAGAAGCAACCATATGTGTATTATTTGATGTTGCGAATTATCCGTAGTACTCAATATGTTAGTGGTTAAAATATTAGATAGTATAGCAGGACACACTTCAGTTAGATTATGGAACTAAGAGGAGAGTTCGTAGGAGTTGGAATTAGGGATATGAACATTGAAAATGAGAGGTCATCTTAGATGGTTGGAGCTAGGGATGTGAGAAAAACTATGGCGATATTAGAAAATATTTGGTTTGGTAGTACGTTTTAGGTTGACGGGTCGACAGAGTAAAAGTTTGTTGAACTAGTAAATACAACAAACATAAGAGATAATGATATGTAGAAAGTAGTTGAGAATTGTGGGTCTATGTTGATGATAAACACGTATAAATATAGTCCGTTTTGCATGAGTAATATAGAGTTGTCGGTGGATTGTTTCAAAAAGAAGTTATTTTTCGAATCTGGGATGAATCAAAGTTGGGTATTGTAGTAGCTAAGGAAAGGAATTGTCGGGGTATCAATAAGCATGAATAATAATCGTAGTCGTTATAAAATAAGTTCCATAAGTTTAATGAATTAAACGTTCGGCCCATTAAGTTGGCTAAATATAATCGTGTTGATAAAATGTGGGAAATTGGGATATTGATTATAACCTTGGGACTTTAAAGTTGGTCGCCGTGGTGTAGAAAAATAAGTGGATTCATTTTAAGTGGAAGATTGATTTCACTTAGTTGTATTTAATATTTTTGTCGTAAAATCAGTAATTAAAGTGGTTGTCGTGTGACGACCCTGGGGAAAATGGGTCGTTACATCCAATTTGACTGTTAACTCACAATTAAGTTAGAGTTGGTCTTTCTCTCCATGAATATCCGGTGTTATTTGTAAGGAAAAAAAAAAAAGGTACGTTGAGGATGTGTGATTGGTAACTCATCGTCTAGAATTGATGGTCTGTTTAATCAACTACGGAAGATCATGGTGTTTTATCAATTAGATTTTTGAGTAGGATATTACCAATTGGAGGTCAGAGACTGTGACGTGGTGAAGACGGTAATCCGGTCAAGAGTAGAGAAAGGCATGTAAAACATCTCCAGAGTATGTTGCTGATGCTACAAGAAAAACGATTGTATGCCAAATGAAATAAATATGAATATTGGTTGGATCGAGTAGTAAATTTGGGACATGTGATCTTGAGAAATAGTATTCACGTGAATCCAAAGGAAGTTGAAGCTATGGTTTAATGAGAAGGGCTAAAAAGTGTAACTGGAACTCGAAACTTTTGGAATTAGCAGTGATTGTTGTTGCTTTGACGTTTTAGTGACATTACCTGTATGACGAGATTTGTGGGATATACACCGACCACCAGAATTTGGAATAGTTGCTTAATAAAAAATGAGCTAAATCTGAGGTAGAGGTGTTGAATAAAATGGATTAAGGAACTACAATCGTACCATCTATTATATAGGAAAAACCAAAGTCGGACCCAATGCTTTAAGTTGGAGATTAGTAAGTTGGGTTGTGTACATTCAGGTGGTTCACCCTAAATTATGTAGTGAGTGGCCTTGTGAATGTAGTGGACAGTTGGTCAAATGGCAACACTGTTTGATACTCTGATTTTGGGAACCGACATTGATTGACTGTGTTGTGGGAGCGTAAAAGATGGATGTCCAGTTCGGAAATATTAGAGATAAAGTGGGAAATGGTCGCAGAGCTACATGGAAGCCCCCGTTTTTCTATCTTGGAGGGAAAGATTAGCAATTCGGCCCTAACGACGAAGGGAAGTATCTCGTTCGGATGGAGTAGGGAAAAGTCGGTAAGATTGTGGCCCCTCAGGGGGATTTTGAGTTCTTGGACTTTTCCCAATACTTGGGCTAATTTCTTATCCTTTTGCTTTCTGTACAGAAAAAAAAAAGAAACCCAAGAAGTACAGGCCTGAGCCGAGCACGAAAATCATCAAGCAGATGGACAGGGTTATGAGGATGGTCTTCAAGGAGGTGAAGACTCTCATCGACTCCCACCTCTTCAACATTTTTTGGTACCTACCATCAGGCACTCCACCAATCCTCGAAATACCCGAAGGCTCTGAGAACTATAAGTTGTCTCGACCCTGCTAATTATTTGTACTTTGCAAATTTCAGTCTTAACTCAACTGTGCAGGTCATCTTATGTAGAATTGGATGCTACCGGCCTGGTCAACAAATTTTCTAAACACTTGATTGAATGTTGCAGCTATGGACAAGACAATAGCAGTTCAGCAGCTCAGGGAGTGCAAGGCCAAGGAGGCCGCTAAGGTGGCCAAGGCCACCGCTCTTCACACGCAGGAGGTTCCCAGGCCGGCACGACAACACCGCCTGCTCCACCACCTTCCCAATAGCAACAGTAGTGCCCTATGACGCCGACCCGGAGCCGTCCACCTGCACTTCCAGGGGTGGTGATCAAGGACCCTCCGAAGTCAAGATCGGGGTCCCACCAATCCCTTTCTAAAAACAATGACATCTCCCTCTCCGACCCATCAGGCAAGGAGAAAAGGAAAGCCAATGAGGGTAGACATGAAAAGCACAAGTCCTCCAAGAGGTCAAAGCTGACGGTCAAGACCTTCTCTGAGTTGTCTGCCAACGCCACGTTCTTTGGGATCCCGAACACGGGGCTCCTAGCCAATTGGGCTCTGCTGAGAAGTCTTGAGGTGGTACGCAGCTACCTTCGACGCATCACCCCTACCGGTGACAAAAAATTGATGGCCGACGAGGACACCGAGAACCTCATGTGCCAGGCCCTATACGACTAGATCTCTATAGGGACCCTGCTTCCACGTTCAATTTGAATTCCAATTCTTCAAAATTTTCGAAGTGTTATCATTTGTCTGATCTTATGCAGGTATGCTCTGGATGTCCGTTGTGTTCAACAAACTCTCGGATAGTGTCCTGGAGTCCCAACTCCAGACCGAACTAAACACGACCATTGGGAAGGTAACCCGGCTAACTGACAATCTCTAGCTTACCCTTCAGGAAGCCAATTATATTCTCATAATTTTTTAATACATTAAATTCAAGAGAAGTATTTCACAACAACTACGATAATTATAACTACTGTTTTCGCCAATTACAACAATAAATAATAATTACAATTATTACATCCTGAAATTTCAAATAAATTTATCTCTTCTCTCGTTTCCTCCCAGCCGACCCTGTAATCCAAACACTGTGGGGGTTGTGAGTTTACACTCAGTAGAACTCCAACCCCTCTAATATGTGCATTTAATTAAACACATAAAACCACGTAATCATGCTCGTTACATAATTTTAACATAAACCACATAGGCATGCTCGTCACATAAATCCCGCATCGTCCAACATATTTCACATAATTTCGACAGATAAAAATATCGCAACAATATGCTAAATAATTTTATAATCACTCACGATACAGTTAAATACAATTAAATGCATATATTAAGAGTGATAGGAATTTTACCTTTTCCGGATTTTCCACTGGCCGCGAGATTAGATTTTAGATTTTTCTTTGGGATTGTTTGTGTAATTTCTCATTTTCTTCCTTTTTCTTTCTTTTTCTTCTTCCTTTTTCTTTTGTTGTTTTGCGTTTCTGCTTTTTGTTCCGGTTTGGGTTTTGCCACCGATCAAGCCTCGTCGTCCCATCAACTGAACACACGCACCACCGGACAAACGAACCCACACACTTCCATGTCTACCCCTATGCACACCCACCATCCGCCCACACGACACACACAGTAACACACACACACGTTGCTCTCTCTCTCTCCAACTCCACTCCGGTGACCACTACCCCTAACGACTATACACACATATACACAACTGAAACGCACATATAGCTACACACATGCACTGTCGATCGTCCACACACATACACACACACACCCAACAGCGTTTAAATACACACACATGCAGTCGTTTAGCAGAACACACACACACAATCTCAGAACATATACACACGCTCGCTCACTCCCACGCTGGCACTGGACAGACACCTACCACCGACCGAACACACTGTTGAACCAGCAACCCACACCACCTGAGATATTAGACAATACACACATATGACAACCCACATGAAATCGATGACACCCACCGGCCGATCAACACACACACTAGCTGTCAAAATAGCACACACACACACATACACTGACAACGACAAACACACACATGCAGATTGCAAATCATACACAGACAACTAAAACACATACCCACAAACGAAATACACACATAAATGGCAGGACACACACACCAACGACACTGAAGAACACACATTTTACATGTACTGGCGACTATTGAACGGCCAACCGAACACACCCTCACGCTGACCGACACCGCCGGAACAACCAGGCAACACCGCCGGCGACGGCCTGCTCTCTCTCTCTCTCTTCTTTTGTTTTTCTGTTTTCCGTCGTCCATATGTGTGCATGGTTATATATATATATACAAGATTATTGTCGCGTGTCTCTCCCTTCACCTCTCCTGATGCCACGTTGCCCACCTACCTCTCTCTCCTTTTGACTATTTTCACGGCAACAAACACACACACAATATGTATATATGTATATATATATATATATATGTATATATATATATATATATATATATATATATATATATATATTAAAATAAGATTTTGTTTTATTACTCTTTTCTCCTCCTATTTTCTTAAAATCCTCATCTTGGTCCAATTTCCACATTCAATATTTTCTAAATTCTGATTTCATCCTAACATTTTAATTTTTAAAATAAATGACAAATTGAATCCCAAAGTGTAGAATAAATATTTTTTTTAATTTTCAAATTGACCCCTAAACTTTCTTTAAGGTATTAATTAAATCCAACTATAATTTTGAAGTTTTGAAAACTAAAATTTGATCCCTAAATTTTTTAAGTCACAAAATTAATCTCGCCATACACCCCATTATTTCTAAATGTACTAAATTGTGCGATAAAACAAATCAGGGTCTTACAGAGCCAGTGGTGGACCATGAGATAGGGTGTCGATAGGTGAGTTCGGCACGTGAGTGATAGTATTACATTCTATTAGATAGTACATTAGTATCGTGCATTGTTATTTATTTTGTTGGCCATTAGTGGGTGCAACGACGTGGTGATACTGCTAGTCAGTGGAATGGGGGGTGCTAGTGGTTTTAAATGTTAAATTATAATTGATGAGTGATCATATTTGTATTACTTGACATTGGGATCCAGTATCATTAGCACTTGATGTTTTAATTGATTAAACCAATAGTATGACCGAGCACACTTAAGTTGGATTATTAAACAACATCCAAGGGTGTGTGTAAAACTGCCTTCTAAGCAATACTAAGGGGAAACCTTGTAATTTTTATTGGAGGGAGAACTCATATTATTGAAACAGGAGAAGATGACCATTATGTAGTATGAAATTAAATTCGATGTTTAGTCCCGCTTTGCCCCTAATTTGGTGAAAATGGAAGAGGCAAGATGTAGAATATTCCAAAATGGACTTGATTTAGAAATACGTTCCAGGTTGACGGGTAGGCAGATCAAACGTTATGCAAAAATTAGTAGACACAACGAAATTAATAAAGAATGAGATGCGGGAAGCAGCTGAGAACTGTGAGTCAGTGTCGATGGTTAGTGCGTATAAAGACAGTCCGCTTCAGATTGGAGATAGAGAATTAGTAGTAGATATATTACCCTTGAGCATTAACAATTTTGATGTGATACTGGGTATGAATTTGCTCTCTGGTTATCATGCCACGGTGGATTGTTCAAAAAAAAAAAAAATTACTTCTCGAGTCTCAGGCGAACCAGGGTTGGTATTTTAGGGGGACAGAATCATTACCCATGTTAGCTTGATTTCAGTCCTGGAGGCTAGGAAGCTACTAAAGAAGGGATGTTAGGAATACCTCGCGCATGTGATTGACACCAGACATAATGAAATTTAGGTGGAGGATATTCCAATGGTTGGGGATTTTCCCGATGTATTTCCAAAAGAATTGTCAGGGTTGCCAGTGGATAGGGAGATAGAAATTCACTATCAAATTACTTCCAGGAACTGCTCCTATATCAATTTTACCCTATCGTATGGCGCCTACCGAGTTGAAGGAATTGAAAATTCTGTTAACCCGCAGTTTTATTAAATCGGGTGTTTCTCCCCATGAAGCCCCGGTGTTGTTCGTAAAGAAGAAGAATGGTACGTTAAAAATGTGTATTGATTATTAGTAGTTGAATAAGGTAATAGTTCATAATAAATACCCATTGCTTAGAATTGATGATCTGTTCGACCAACCGCAGAAGGCCAGGGTGTTTTCCAAAATAGACCTTCGATCGAGATATCACCAGTTGAAAGTCAGAGACAGTGACGTGGCAAAGATGGTATTCTGAATGAGGTATAAGCATTATAAATTCTTAGTTATAGCCATTCAGGTTGGATCGAGTGGTATTCTTGGGGAATGTTATCTCAGGAAATGGTATGCAGGTAGATCCAAGGGAAGTCGAAGTCGTGGTGCAATGGGAGAGGCTGAAAAGTGTAATCGAAGTTTGAAGCTTGTTGAGTTGGCAGGTTATTATCGTCGATTTGTACAGGAATTTTCTGTTATAGCTGCCCCGTTGACCCGATTAACCCATAAGGAATTCAAATTCGAGTAGACTAACAACTGTGAGCATAAGCTGGAGAGTAGACTGATATCTGCACCAATACTTTCCTTCCGACTGAAGGTGGTGGCTTTGTGATCTACAGTGATGCGTCACACCAGGGACTAGGGTGTGTACTGATGCAATATGGGCATATGATTGCATCCACCTCCCAGTACATTAAAGAATCATGAGCATAATTACTCGACGCATGATTGAAAATTAGTGGCGATTGTGTTTGCTTTGAGGATCTGAAGACATTACCTGTACGGCGAGACGTGTAAAATATACACCGACCATTAGAGTTTGAAATATTTGTTTACTCAAAAGGAACTAAATCTGAGGCAGAGACGCTGGATAAAGTTGATCAAGGACTACGATTGTACTATCCACTATCATCTAAGGAAAGCCAATGTTGTAGCAGATGCGTTGAGCCAGAAATTGACAGGTTCGATTGCAAATATTCAAGTTGTTCACACTAATCTGTATGCCGAGTTGAGATCTTTGCGAGTTCAGTTGGCGGTTGCTCAGATAGCAACATTACTTGCGACTTTGACTTTGAGACCGACATTGATCGACCGTATCATTGAAGCACAGAAAATAGACTCCCAATTGGAGAAGATCCGAATTGAAGTGAAAAATGGTCACAGAGCTGACTATCGTGTCAGGGATAACGATAGAACCTTGATAATTGGAAATAGATTATGTGTACCGTATGATGCCAACCTGAAGAAGGATATCTTAGAGAAAGTTCATAGTTCGGTATATGAAATGCACTCAGGTAACACCAAAATATATCGGGATTTGTAAAAACGCTATTGGTAGAATGGAATGAAACAGAAAATTGCCGAATCTGTTGTCAGGTGTCTGGTTTATCAGCAAGTCAAGATTGAGCACCAATGTCCAGGTAGGTTATTGCAACCTCTACCTATACCAGAGTAGAAATGGAAGCATATCACAATGGATTTCGTTTCGGGATTAACTCATACTCAAAGGGATATAATTCTATCTGGGTGATTGTTGATAGGTTTACTAAATCTGCTCATTTTTTACTACAAAAACGACGTATTCTCTGGATAAGTATGCCCAATTGTATATTGACGAGATTGTTATACTACATGGTACACCGATTTTCATAGTGTCAGATAGAGATCCAAGATGTACTTCAAAGTTCTGGCCGAGTCTCCAAACTGCTTTAGGTACCAAGCTGAACTTAATATTGCTTTTTATCTGCAAAATGACAGTTAATCAGAGCATACGATTCGGACGTTGGAGGATATGTTGAGTTATGTTTTTAGATTTCCTGGTAGTTGGGATAATCATTTGATGCTGATGGAATTTGCCTAACAACTACCATTTGGCGATCGAGATGGCACCGTATGAAACGTTATATGGTATGAAATATAGGATTCCATTCCAACAGACTAAACCGAAGTGAGAGAAAAAAAATTGTTGATGTCGGATATCACTCAAATGACAGCAAACAAAGTAAAAGTGATTCAGGAAAGATTAAAAATTGCTCAGAGTCGACAAAAGAGTTATGCTGATAAGCGTAGTCAATAGTTGGAATTTGAAGTGGGGCGATCATGTGTTTTGCGTATATCCCCGTGAAAGGGCATAGTAAGGTTCGGGAAGAAATGAAAGTTAAGTCAAACCGTCTATTTAGAACGGGTTGGTACCATAGTTTATCGACTTGCATTGCTGCCAAAATTGTCTAGGTTACATGACGTTTTTCACTTGTCAATGCTTAGGAAATATGTGCAGATCCTTCACATGTGTTAACTTCTCAACCAATCGAGTTGGAAGAGGATTTGATGTACGTTGAGGAGTCGGTCCAGATCTTAATTCGTAAAGATCAAGTGTTGCGGACAAAAACGATTCCATTAGTGAAAGTATTGTGACGCAGTCATTTGATAGAGGAGGCAACGTAGGAACGAGAGGAAGAGATGAGGAACAAATATTCGCACCAATTCGATCAAGGAAACTAAAATTTCGGGACGAAATTTATTTTAGGAGATAAAGGTTGTAAAACCCTAATTCTAGCACATGTATAATTTTAGTTGCATTTTAGAACATTTAGAAAATAAAGGGGTGGAATGTCTCATTTAATATTTAAATTAAAAGTTTAGGGGTCAATTAGCAATTTTGAAAATATACATTTTAAAATTTGGGTTAAAATGGAAATTTAAAGAAAACTTAGGGGAGGATATTGTAATTTGAGAAAGGATTATTATATGTATATATATATATATACACTGTTGGGATCAAAACGAAAACAGAGGAAAAAAATAAAGAAACTCAGATCAACGTGGCAATAGGAGGATCAAATTCACACCACTTAATCTATGCATATAAATATATTCATACACGCATACACATTCAAGAACCTATAGGAAGGAAAACAGGGGAAAAAATTAGAGGAAAAAGAAAAATCTGGAAACAGATAAGAGAGAGAGAGAAGATTGGAGCGTCGGTGATGTCTTGTGATCGTCGGCGGTATGGGTACTTTGTCTGGCGAATGTTATGTGCATGTTGTCGTCACCGGTGTGCGTCGTCGTTCGTCCGGTGAGTAGGAGTAATTCGGTCGGCCGATCAGTGTATGACTGTGTGCATGTCCTATTTTCCGTTCATCGTCGTCAGAGATGTGGGAATCGTCTGGCGGTGAGTGTTTCGTGTGGGTGTGTTGTTTGTTCATCCGTCGTGGGTGTGTGGGTGTGATCAGAGTAGTGATCGATGGGGGAACTCGTCAACGGTGGTGCTACGGTCGTGTGTAGGTATGTTGTTCGAGTCTAACGATGTGCATGGGTGTGGATGTTGAGTGTGTGTGTTTCGATACATGTGTGTGAGCCGTCGAGTTCGTCGCATGGATTTGTGTCGTCGCCGTCATTCGGCCGGCGTGTATGTGTGCGAGTGTGTGTTTTGTGCAGTTGTCGACTGTGGGTGTGTGCGACTCTGTGTGTGTGTATGTGTGTGCGTGCGATCGTGTGTGTACTAATTCAGCGTGCTTGAGGGTTGTGTGATCGTCGGTGAGTTATGGGGGGGGGGGTGTGTGTGTGTGTGTTTTGATCGTTGAGGTGGGGAGACAGGTGGAAGACGTCGAAGCTGATGAGAAAAAAGAGAGAAGCGGTCAGTTGGGAGTGAACCAGAAACAAAACGACGAAGACGAGCGTTCGCCACGACGGTGAGGCGCTGAAATGAAGCAGAAACAAAGCCACTGTAGCGTTCGCCGAGGCGGTGAGATTCCAGCAGAACAGAAGATGAAAATATAGAAATAAATTCAAAAATCCGATTTACTCAGGCTGCGAACGATTTGGAGTAGGTAAAATTTTAAATCAGATATTATTATTATCAAGCATTAAAAGTGTTGAAATTGTAATAGTAATTTTCGTATCCGAAATGATATTGTAATAATCATTGAAAAATTGGTACGGTAAATATCAACGTATCGAAACAGGCAAAATAACAATTTTCCATAATAAAAACTTGGGGAATGGGAAATGTGAAATTTAGAGCCTGCACTGCACGTTAGTTTATTCTAAAGTAAAATATTAATTTAGGCCTATCGTTGTTAGGTTCACAGGTGCCAGCATTCCAGTAGGTTTCGAACAGTGATGTTTTTGCTGTACAGAGGAAGAGGTGAGTGTACTAGAATATCTACCACCTAAACTCCATTCTATCTGGTGTCAAACACCTGCGCGAGGTATCCTTGACATCCCTTCTTTAGTAACTGCCTAGCCTCCAAGACTAAAGTCAAACTGACTGTGGTAATGATCATGTCCCCCGAAAATGCCAACTCTGGCTTGCTTGAGACCCGAAAGATAACTTCCTTTTTAAAACAATCCACCGTGGCATGATAACCGGATAGCAAATCCATACCCAGTATCACATCAAAATCGTGAATACTCAGGGGTAATAGATCTACCAATAATTCTCTATCGCCAATCCGAAGCGAACTGTCCTTATACGCACTATCTACCAACACGGACTCACAGTTCTTGACTGCTTCCCGCACAACATTCTCCATTAATTTCGTTGTGCTTACCAATTTCACATAACTTTTAATTTGCCTGCCCATCAACCTAGAACGTATTTCCAAATTAAATATTTTTTAGAATGGTCTACATCTTGTCTCTTCCGTTTTTACCAAATTAGGAACAAATCGGAACTAAACATCAAATTTATTTCATACTACAGAACGGTCATCTTTCCTGTTTCAATAATATGAATTTCCCCTCCAATAAAATTACAAGGGTTCCCCTTAGTATTACCTAGAAGGCAGTTTTATACACACCCTTGGATGTTGTACGCTATAATAGAATCCATGTATATCAAAGAGTAGCAGAAAGGGTTGGGTAGTCCCATAATATCAGTAAGGTGTTATCTAATAATCTAATTAATAACTTAGTATTGGATGAATTAAGTGTGCACTGTCACTCTATTGGTTTAACAACTAAAACATTAAGGGCTACCGATAGTGAATCCCAACGTCAAGTTATATGAATATAATTGTTTATCAGTTATAATTTAACATTTCCAACCACTAGCACCCTCACAATCATGATCCATCCATTACCACTACGAACAACATCACCCAAACCACCAACTAGCAATATCACAACTTCATCGCACCCACTAATTGCCAACAAGACAAATAACAATGCACGATGCCAATGTACTATCTAATGCAATGCAATAACTATCACTCACGTGCCAAGCCCATAAATCGACACCCTATCTCATGGTTCACCACAGGCTCGACACCACCTATCGACACCATATCTCATAGTCCACCACTAGCTCGACAAACTGATATGTCTACAAAACCAATAACCTAGGCTCTGATACCACAAATGTCACACCCTACCCTAGGCACCCGTCACTTGAGGCCGAGCGTGATGTCGTCATGATGCTACATGCCCAATCAACTAAATACATACAGATCCACATAAATACACGCGTTACTGTAAATGTTATTATTATTATTATTTATAAAATACATGAACCTTCCATGGTTCACATCTGACCGACTCACCTCCAAAATGACCCTACCATCAGACTCTACCTAGTGCTAGTAGTGGACCAACTCCTAGCCGCGGTACCTAAAATCAAAAAAAATTATTGGTGTACTATCTTCATAATAAAAAACAAAATATTTAATGGATCAAGCACGATTGTTAAATATCACATTTCAAAATATAATATTAGATAGTCACATACCCGGTTAAAAATTCAATTCCACTACCACCAATGAAATGAAATACTATAAAGATAATACCGTACATCGCATACCATATTTGAAACCAATTTTCAACTACCACCAATGTAAAGAAATAATACATTTAAAACACCCAATACAAATATTTTAAGCTAACCAATCCAAATATTTAAATCAGCTCATCCAAATATTTTAAATCAACCCTTCCAAGTATTTTAAACCAACTAGTCCAAACATTTTAACATAAAATAAAATACTTCCCACATCCTCTCCTACTAGCCATAGGATCATTTTTACCTCATGATCAGGAGTTGCAACGATACCGTACCACCTACAGGTTTTGCACTCCTGACGGGTCAAACCACCCTGCAGGACTTTGCCTAACAGGTAATCCACACCTCCTAAGACATATCCTCCTGACGAGAAGAAAATCCACATCTCGTAGGTCATACTCGCCTAACGAGAAAAAAATCCACATCTCGTAGGTTATACCCGCCTAACGAGAAGAAAATCCACATCTCGTAGGTCATACTTACCTGACGAGAAAAAAATTCACATCTTATAGGTCATACCTACCTAACGAGAAGAAAATTCACATCTCGTAGGTCATATCTACCTAACGAGAAGAAAATCCACATCTCATAGGTCATACGTGCTTAACGAGAAGAAAATTCACGCCTCATAGGTCATACCCGCTTAACGAGAAGAAAATACACATCTCGTAGGTCATACCTGCTTAACGAGAAGAAACTATGGCATAGTCGGACCAAACATTACTCTTCACCTTAAAAATTGACTTGATCCAAAAATTATTTTTTCCACTTTTAAAACCAATTTGATCCACAAATCATTTTCTACCTTTAAAACCGACTTGATCCATACAAGTTGCAAAATCGTCCATTTAAAATGAGCACATTTTCTAATATTTATACGAAAATAAGATTTATAAATTTATATAGAAGACAGTACACTCACCTCGTTTGCACTGCAAAAATACCAACGTTCAAAATCTACTAGGACGCTAGCACCTGCGAACCTAATAATGATAGGGCCTAAATTAATATTTTATTTTAAACAACCCTAATATGCAATGCATGGCCATAAATTACAAAATTCCCCATTCCCAAAATTTGATTATGTAAAATTACTATTTACCCCAATTCACGACATTAAGATTTATTATACAATATTTACTGTACAATATTCCTAAAATTAACAGTTGTAAACATTACTATTGTCACCATTATTAATTTTAACAGTTACGAAAATTTTAACGCTAAAAATTCAATTTTTAACAAATTAAAAATTGGTCAAAATTTTACCTTTTTTACGAATTGTTGAAGTTCACTGTTTTTTGCCCAGGTCTTCACCACCGTGGCGATGGTCTCACCGCTGCGACGATGCAACAGCAGTTCTGCACACAGAAGCTCACCGCTGCGGCGACAGTCGTCTTCTTCCATTTTCTGGTTTCTGCTTCAACTTTCAGACGGTCGTTTCATTCTCTCCCACCAACTCCAGCGACTCCCACACACCATGGCTGGACTATGGTCACCTATACATACCCTCACACAACACACACACCGGTATACGATGACACACACACACACACACACACACACACACACACACACACACCGGACGAATACACCCCCACACTGCCAACGACTCCACACCTACCCACGCTCACACACACACACCGGTGACACCGCCAATCACCCACACACACACCTGCAACTTGTCGGATGACTGCATTCATCCCCGCCGTCGTTCAACAATAGCACCGATCACCCCCCCTCCACCGTCTGTACATCCGACGACCCAACAACCCAAACGCCGATCGACCGATTGACAGCACGACACCCACGCTCTTTTTCTCTCAGTTTTTCTCTTCCTTTCAAGTTTTCACAATTCTCATGCATATATATATGTATAGCGTTTATATATATATATATATATATATATAGATGCAAGGTAATGGGGTTGTATTCATACCCAATTACTCATTTTTTTTATAATATTTTAGGGTTAATTACATATATCTCCCCCTAATTATCTTAAATTTTTGTTTAAACCCCAAACAAACTCTTAGGCCCCGTTTGGTAACCGTTTCCATTCCAGAAATTTCCATTCCATTCTCAGATTTTTGGGAATTCTGTTTGGAAATAGCTTTTGGTAATTTTTGTTCTCGTTCTCATTCCATTCCCATTTGAGAATTGTGCCCATTTTTTTCTTAAGAAATTAGAAACAAAAAAAAAGTTGTTTCTCATTATTTCCATTCCATTCCCAAAACACTGTCACTGTTGATCCGCCAGGCGACCACCATCCGCCGCCGACCAAAACAAAAAAAAATCTCAAAAAAAAATGGTTTTAGGATAAAATCGTTACCAAACGCGAGTATGTTCCCAAAACCAAAAAAAAAAAATATCGTTACCAAACGCGATTCTACTCCCAAGAAGGAAATAAAATTATCATCCAATTCCATCCCATCCCACTGCTGGAATGGAAACAGAAATGGTTACCAAACGCCACCTTAGGTTTTGTAAAAATTGCGGATTAACCCCCTAAAATTTTAAATTGAATTTTATTTAACACAATCTACCCCGTTATTTTCTATATGTTCTAGAATGCAACTAAAATTAGGTGTATGTGAAAGTGAGGGTCTTACAGGAATGTACCCTTATTTTGGTAAATCCGAGCTGCGAGTGCTTGGACTCGCCAGCTCGGAAGGTGTCCAAAAATTCTCTAAGGCTTCCCAACTTGAGCACATTCGAGTTGTGAGTGCTCGGACTCGCCAGCTTAGTAGATATCTTCAAAAACCATAAGAGGCTTCCCAATTTAAACGCATCCGAGCTGTGAGTGCTCAAACTCGCCAGCTCGGAGGATATCTTCAAAATCCATCTGAGGCTTCTCAATTTGAGCACATCCAAGCTGTGAGTGCTTGGACTCACCAGCTCGGAAGATATCTTCAAAAACCATTTGAGGCTTCCCAATTTGAGCACATCCAAGCTGCGAGTGCTCGAACTCGCCAGCTCGAATGATATCTTCAAAATCTATCTGAGGCTTCCCAATTTGAGCACATCCGAGCTCCGAGTGCTCGGACTTGCCACGTCAGAGGATATCTTCAAAAACCACCTGAGGCTTCCCAATTTGAGCACATTCGAGCTACGAGTGCTCGGACTCGCCAGCTCGGAGAATATCTTTAAAATTCATCTGAGGCTTCCCAATTTAAGCACATCTGAGCTGCGAGTGCTCGAACTCGCCAGCTCGGAAGATATCTTCAAAAACCACCTGAGGCTTCCCAATTTGAGCAAATCCGAGCTGCGAGTACTTGGACTAGCCAGCTCGGATGATGTCTTCAAAAACCATCTGAGACTTCCCCATGTGAGCACATCCGAGCTGCGAGTGGTCGGACTCGCTAGCTCGGAGGATATCTTCAAAAACCATCTGAGGCTTCCTACTTTGAGTACATCCGAGCTACGAATGCTCGGACACCGTAGCTCGAACATTTCTTGACGCTTTGACATACGGATGTGTCTCTTAACACGCGCGATACCGTAACCAAATTAACCTCCATCAAATGTTATTTAACAATAACTAACAATTTATTTATTTTTTTTGACTTTTTCCCTTTGATTATTAAAGTTAACGAAATACTTAATCAATTAAGTCTTAAGGACAGAGGGTACAAGTGCTGACGAAAATAATACAGGGGTATAAATTGTAATTTGGCCTAATCATGAGATACAAAGTGTAATTTATCATTTTTAAACATTTTTTTTTTTAAATTTAGATTTATTTTAAGAAATGTCTTCCGACACAGATTATATATATATATATATATATTAACATACACTAGGTATTATTCATACCTAAAGGCACAATATTAATTGTCTAATCTATATGTGTAAAAAATGACCAATTACTTATAAATGTAAAATTCAAAGGGTTAAAAAAAAAAATTAATTTAACAATCTTAGAATTGGGGGTGTAAAATTTTTGGGCTACTCTTTCTAAAAAAATTTGATGTCCAATTTATTGTATAGATTTGTGTTAGATATTTTATGATAGATTATTAGTTTGTTAGAAATATTATATGATTTAAAATTATAACAATGTAAAATTTTATTTGATCTCAACTGTTAGATCAATCTAATCCAAGAGTTAAAAATATCTCATGAAATCTTTTAATATTGGCCGTTAAATATCTAATCCATTGGTAAAAAAATCTCAAATGTAAAATATGTTCTGATTTATGCCAAGTGAAAAATAGCAATGGTTGCCCGTTGAGCCGATATCAAAGAATGAAGAAGGTTGTGTAGATGTAAAGTTACACTTATTTGACCGAACATTTCATGAGTATTTCAATTTGGTTTATATTGTTTTATTTCAAATATAACACCAAAATGACAATTTTACCCCTCAACGGCATTCACTTGCGATGCAAGTGATCTGATTCTATTTAAAAATAAATAAAAAATAAAATAACATTGTTACGCTTCGTTTAGTATTCTGGAATGAAATGACAATAAGATTGGAATACTATAGTATTGAAACTGGTCATTACCATTCCTAATTTCGGTGATAAAAAGAATTAGATATGCTATGAAAATGAACATTCTTATTTCAATAGTTGGTTAGTAGTGTATGAAATCAAGAATAAAATGTATATATACAATAACATCTCCACTTGAAAAATATAAACTAGAGCACTTTGAACTTAGTGTATCAATCAAATGAAAATCAATTATTAGTACCGAAGTTAAGTGTTTGTCTTGGTTTGGTTCTCTACTTTTAGACGCTAAAAAGTGTTTCCTACTTGTGTTTTGGTGCACTTCGTGTGAGAATTGTGAATTCATGAAGAGCACAAAAGAACTTTCTTATGATAGATGGTAAAAATTTAGACTAATCTCATTTTTGTGAGATTAAAAAATCTTTGGTAATGGAAATGGAGTTTAATCTCATATATCAAACATACGAATAAAATAGTCACTCATGATCATTTCGATATGTTAAGAGGATTAAGAAGTGAGAGAATGAATCATGTATTGATATATATGAAAGAAATATACATGATATAACGATATATACACATATTTAAGAGTGGGGGTTAGGGTTTTACCTTAATGGGCCACGTGGGCCAAACCCATATAATACATTAAAATCCCCCCTAAAACTCAAGGTGGTAAGTGGGAGGTGAAATTGAGTTTGGAAACCAGAGAGTGAAAGCATCCGAGTGGATGAGCCTTAATGAAAATGTCGGTTGTCTGATCGGCTGAACTGACGGATTGTAGACGAACCGTATTCTGGAGAATGTGATGACAGATGAAATGACAATCAGTATCGATATATTTTGTACGCTCGTGGAAGACATCATTGTGAGCGATCTGAATAATACTTATGTTGTCACAATGTAGGATAGTGGCAGTAGGAGAAGAGATACTCATGTCAGCGAGTAGCCAGAGAAGTTCTTGAGTGGCATCAGCCATAGCATGATATTCAGCTTCAGTACTGAAGAGAGCAACCACAATTTGTTTTTACTACGCCAGGAAATAAGAGAATTGCCAAAAAAAAAACATAGTAACCAATGGTTGAACGTCTATCGGTAGGGTCTTTGATCCAATCGGCATCAAAATAAGCTTGTAAGATAGGAGCAAATTGAGTTGAGAAATGAAGCCCATGAAATAAAATACCCTTGACATACCGAAGAATACGTAGAACAGCTGAGTAATGGGTGGTTCGAGGAGCAGACAAGAACAGGCTGACCTGATGAACGACATAAGCAATGTCAGGGTGAGTAACAGTAAGATATACAAGGCTTCCAACTAGTTGGTAATATAAAATGGCATCCTGAATAGGTGAATCATCGAGTGGGGTAAGTCTGACGTTCCACTCAAGAGGAGTAGTGACAAAGGTTGAGTCAGTGATCCCAGTCTTTAAAAAGAAATCTGAGGCATATTTGGTCTAAGAGAGAAAATATCTATCAAAACCATATGAGACTTCGAGGCCAAGAAAATAGGCGAGCACACCAAGATCTTTCATTTCGAATTGGCCACTAAGAAACATTTTGAGTTCAAAAATACCACGTAGATCATCTCCAGTAATAATCATATCATCCACGTACAGTAAAAGAAGAAAAATATCATTGGCAGTATGGCGAATAAACAGAGCTGAGTCATGAGCACTCGGTGTGAACCCAAACTAATTAATGGTAGTGCTGAATTTGGCAAACCAGGCACTTGAAGCTTGTTTCAAACCATTTAGGGCACGGCGAAGCGATAAACTTTATTTTGAGGGGCATCCAAGCTGGAAGGAGTATGCATATAAACTTCATCAAGAAGATCCCTATTGAGAAATGCATTTTTGACATCCATTTGAAATAGAGTTCATCTTCGAATGGCGGTGACGGCAATGAGTATACGGACAAATGTGAGCCTCGCCACTGGAGCAAATGTCTCTTCATAGTCAATGTCATATTCCTGAGCAAATTCTTTGGCAACAAGTCGGGCTTTATATCGTTCAACAGAGTCATCAGAAAATTTCTTGATCTTAAACACCCATTTGTACCCAATAAGAGTTTTTCCAGGGGACAGATCAACAATATCCCAGGTATGAGTTTTGTCTAGGGTCTGAAGTTCTTCATCTATTGCTTTCTACCAAAGAGGATTAGTACTAGATAGGATTGAGGCTCATGCAGATGAAATATAGTGGAAAAACAATGATAATCAGCAAGATAAGAAGGGCAATGAATTACCTTGGTAGATTTGCGAGAGTGATATGGAGGATGGCTCTCAGATGGAGTCGGTGCAGACTCATCAGACATAGAAGTATCCTCAGGCATGACCGATTGAGTTGGATAGGTGAGGTCAGCTAATGGTTCTGGAGTTAGAGATAGATATGGAAAGTTAGAATTAGTTGGTGGTTCCAGAATAGAATGGGTAATATCAACTGGTGATTCTGAGATGAACTCAACAATACCTGAAACTAGATTCTTAGGAAATAACTCAATAGTGGATCAGTAAAGAACTTGGAGTTAGTAATGGTTGACATGTGAAATGACTGTAAGGAAGAGAATATTTGATGTTCCTAAAAAATGACAAGATGAGAGATAAGAAGAGTTTTAGGAATAGGATTTCAGCACCGATACCCCTTATGTTCAATACCATATCCAATGAAACAACATATGTGAGCCCTTGGTTGCGTTTGTTGTGTTCATGTGGTTTAAGAAGAATAAAACAAGCGCAATGATAGGTGTAATTTATCTATTTATTCCCAAGTCGATTTTGGTAGTTTTCGAGTATTTTTATAGCGTTTTATTATGTTTTAATATATTTTTATTTATTTTGTCTTAAATTAGGTATTTAGGGTAAAAAAAGACTAAAACAGTCCATAAACAATCAAAGCGGTGGAAGAACGGTGGAAAAAAATGACAAAAATGTCAAGATCTTGAACCTGCATCCACCGTTGCAACGGTAAAAATACAAAGAGTTGTTGAAAGCTCCATCGCAGTAGCGGTCACCCACCAAAATCCTACTGACCTCTCCACCGTTGCAACGGTCAGCGCCAGATTTTTTAGAATATTTTGAGATATTTTGAATCCTATAAATATCGTCCATCTTCTCCTCAAACAAAAGATAGACGTTTTCGAGAGTCTTGAGAGCTCCAAGGCCATTCGACCAATAGAAGATCACAACGCAAAGAAGGAAGAAGCGTTCTCAGAGCGATTTTAGAGTCGGATCTTCGAATAACGGTTAGTCTCCTCATTTCTCTCTTTCTCTCTTAGATTTGGTTGAATGTTTGTATATGTTTAGCTTGTTTCTAGTTGTATATAGGGCTACGGTCATGTGTAGCTAAACATATATTGTCTAGGGACTAATGTACTTCACGAAAACATTGTTTATATAAAATCTATGTTTCGTTAATGGTTGTTCATGTTTATCCATTTGTGTTTACCGTTATTTCACGTTTATATGCTTGTTTAGATATATTGAGAATACGGGGTTTAACACTCGGGAGAGGTAACCCCGAATTCGAACTAGGGTTTAAACACAACGCGACAATCTAATAACCTGGGAGAGAGTTAGAAAGTGTGCGATCTGTGACGTTTGGGCGAGACTCATGTGACCAAGTGTCGTATAGATGCTTGAAGAGGACTTCGGTGTTTACGCAAAGTCACATATTTATTCACTTTACACTTGAGAGAGATAGTGAATGAGATTTCGATACCGAAATTGTCTAATAGGATGAACGTTGTTAATGTAAACTAAATTGAAACGAAGGCGTTTAAGTGAACGAAGTTAATCCTTAAGTAATAATTTTCCATAAATGTCATACCACTATATTAGTATATTAGATTAATTAGTTTAATTAGTTAATTAATTTGGTATATTATTTATAAAAACTTCATTTTTATCGCCTAAATAAATTTAGGTTATGACAATTATGGTACTCAACGATAATCTATATCAATCCACATGGATACGACAACTCTTACTCTTTCCACTCTACTAAAACTTAACCCGTACACTTGCGATGAAAATAGTGACGTATTTACACGCTACCACACAACTAAAGACTCGGAGTTTAGAGAAATCAAGAGATTTACCGAAAAGGCACTCGAATGGGGACTGATTTTGGATTGTAGCAGAAGGTACACGGTTGATTGTGTACACTGCGGTTAAGGTAGCGTCATCCCAGAAACGTTCAGGATATGATAACGAAATGCGTAAAGCACGAATGGTATCAAGAATATGTTTATGTTTGCGTTCAGCTCGTCCATTTTGTTGGGAGGTTCCAGGGCACGAGCGGTGGGAAAGCGTGCCATTTTTGTGAAGTAGGTTTAGAAAAAACACAGTCTTTATATTCCATTGCATTATTTGAACGAAAAATTTTGATATTCCAAGAAAATTGAGTTTGAACCATAGAAGATAAATTAGAATATATTTGAAATAGTTCATATCTATTTTTCATAAGAAACAACCATGTATAACGAGAATAGTCATCCACAAATATAACAAAATAGCGAGCACCACCCATTGATGCATGAGGAAAAGGCTCTCAAACATCAAAATGTACTAAATCAAAAGGTGCAAGAGAAACAGACTGACTTTCATTAAATGGTAAAGCTGATTGTTTTGCAAGTTGACAATGAATACAATGAAAAGACTCATGCTAAAATGAATCTAACTGACCACTAGAAATAAAATAACATAAACGGTTGGATAAAATGTGAACTAACCGAGAGTGCCACAATTCCACGGGTGAGAGTACTGGGATGGATGCAGCTAATTGGTTCGGTGATGGTAAGGATGGGACTTGGAGGTGAGTGAGCTCAAAGAGACGTCCCACTTTACAGCCGGTTCCAAGGAGTTTTCTTATCTAAGGGTCCTGCACACGACAACCAGTAGAAGAAAAATGCAAGTCAAGTCCAAGATCACATAGTTGTCCAACAAATATAAGGTTAAGCATAAGATTAGAGACCAAATATGTGTCAGAGAAAGACAAATGAGAACTGTGAACATGTCCAGTGTGGCTGACCAACATATTTGATCCATTGGCAATGTGAATAGTAGGTGCATGCTTATCACGGGTTTTAGAGAAAAAGATAAAGACATCAGAAGTCATGTGATTGAAACAAGCAGAATCAAAATACCATTGGGATGTACCTGGTGTAGTTGACATGGCTATATTGTTACCAATTTTATTCAGAGCCTCGGTAAGAGCGATGTAGAAACCACTCCAATTAGGTATAGAGCAATCTGAAGTTGGTGTAGCATCAGTGGCTACAGCAACAACATTCTTTGGTTTGGAATAGAACCGATTGTGAGAGCCTCGAGAGCGATATTGGTTCCCATTGGACTGATTTCCATATGGAAGTTTTGGCAGTCTTCCAGATAGTGACCATGTTCTCTGTAGACTTTAGACAAGCGAGAAGAACATTTGAGCAATTCATGCCCTTATGAATGACAATACCTGCAGTATAGGGGCATCTGGGATGTGGTGGCCTTGGCAGCTGGTGTGGCAAAAGTAACTGGTGTTGTAAGAGTAACTGGTGCTACAAGGGCAACATCTGTATGAGATCTTTGTAATGTGGCAAGACGTGTTTCCTCACTGAGTAGATCAGAAAGGTTGTTGTTTAGGAAAGGTATTGCGCCCTGGTGTAAAATTGAAGCTCGTACAGGCTCAAATTCCTCTCTTAAGCCTATCAGGAATTACATAATACGTGTTTCAGTTCGGTACTTTCCATGAACATTAACGTCTTTTGTGTATTCCCAGGTTGACTTAGTGAGAGCTAAACTAGTTCCACACGGCAGTCATCTGAGATAGGAAATTGCTGACAGTTTACCCAGGTTCTTAGCATATACTATGAAAGACAGAAAGAAGACGATACCGATTTGAGATGTCTATCATAGTGTAGCGTTGCTAGAGAAGATCCCAAGCTTCTTTAGTTGTATGGAGTGAACCAAATTGAAGTTTGATCTCTGAAATGATGGTGGCACGAAACCATGTGAGAATCTAGTGATTTTTGTTATCCCAGTCCTCTAAACGGTCAATGTATTTGTCAGCATCTTTGTCGTCCTTCTTTTTGGGTTCAGTAATATCTTCAGTCATGAAACGCCACAATTTTCATCGACGGAGAAAATCAGATATTTCTTGAGCCCACACAACATAATTAGATTCATCCAGAACAGTAGTGATAACCCGGGGTAAGTCCGATTTAGCCATAGGCGCAAAGAGGGAGGCGAACCAGTGTAGAAACCACAAAAATATAAAAGGAAGTATGTCATGTGAGTCTCAAATCATAAAACGGATGCTAGAAACAGAATCAAAATGTTGAAAAACCCCAAGAGCCAGTCCAACTTTTCAGAAAAACGGTCTAAAAATGCCTGAACCGGACAAAGAAATTTCCTTCGAAAAAAAAAAAAAACCGATGACATGGCAATATGAAGGCTAACTAGCACTGATATAGCGGGTCAACTGATGACGTGACAATCAAACAACTAACGTGGAGATGACGTGGACTGTCATGACAACTAACTGGGTGTATAGGGTTGACGTAGCAATGGAACCCTTGTAGGCGTGTAAATCTGAGAACTGAACAGCGCAGAAATTACGCACCATACGTGAGGGCACGTAAGGATTTGTATAGCTTTGGTTTTTGCGTGGTTTGAATCTCCTCGTCGAGAGGGTTCCAATGGTATATCGTGAGGTGGATTTGGAGCCCTGGTTGAGGCGGTAGATCCCAAAATTCGAGACGGCGAATGGTGGTGCAACGGAGGGTTGTTGATGGCATGTGAGGGCTTGTCTGGGCTCCGATGACAGTGATTTTGGTGGCGTTGTATTTGTCTTTGCAAGACAAAGATGGTAATATGGTGGTTGTTGATACCGAAAAAGGGATGAAAACCTACAGTAGCGACGAAAGTCTCGGGAGAATAAGGGCGACGATAGCGGCGGAAGCATTAGGGTAGCAAAAATTTTAGGGAGAACAGGTTCATAAAAGAATTGTTCTTAATACCATATTAAGATGATTGAGAAGTGAGAGAATGAATCATGTATTGATATAAATAAAAGAAAGATCAGGATACAACAATATATACACATATTTATAGGGGGAGTAGGGGTTAAGATTTTACCCTAATGGGTCACGTGAGGCAAGCCCATATAATACATTAATACGATCCCTTATACCAAACATTATCATGTTTGGGTTTTAAGAATCTAAAATTGAAATCGCGAGGACCAAACTGAGACAACTGCCAAAATAGTGTCAAAAACCCGATTTCCTTACACTGCAATTTCAATACAAAATTGTTGGAATTTGACAAATTTTCCAATCTACATAAACTCTAAGAAGAAGAAGGTCGGGATGAATGTTCTGATTACTGTAATGCAGGACCACTAGAATAGAGATATTTGTAGCATCAAAACTTAGGCTTTATGGACTTCCTAGAAGTAGAGGATCTACTCTTTCATCAAGTCCAGATTGCTTCACGCGTTCAGCAGCCTTTGCTACCTGAAATATTGCATCAGAGGTTACTCAAAAAAATCCTCAATACTATCAATTTTTTTCCCCCCTGTACGCAAAGGTTTTATTCACAAACAAGAACAAGAGCGACAAGCGGGAAATTCTTGCATTTGAATGTGAATATAGTTATACAGAATTTACCTCTGCATCCCAGTTTGTTCTGACAGTAATGATAAATAGAGTAATTGTTTGTAGTAGAACACCAATTATCATCCCCCACCAAATCCCCTGTCAATCGGTTGTTCATCATACATATCACATCACATATATATAAATAGATGATAGATATAGAGAGAGAGAGAGAAATATGCTTACTGCTGCTCCTAGGATGGTTTTGAAGCCAAGAGCAACACCAACAGGAAGGCCAATGACGTAATATGTGCCTAGGTTCACATATGCAACCACAGCTTGCCATCCACTCCCAATTGCCACACCTTCAATTGTTCACTATTAATTTCAGACTCGACCCCAAAGATTGTGTTTGGAAACACAAAAGTGATTTCTGACATGAAAGTTGTTTTATGAAAACACAGGTTTTTTAACATGTTTTCTATGATAGTTCTGTTTGGACAGGTGTTGAAATTCGTTTTGTTGAATCCCACCTCGCTTGTCTTATCCTGAGCTATATATAAAGCCTGAGGCATTTTGAGAGCATCAGGCCAATTGGATTTCTACACATTTTTTGTTTTTGTTTTGCGTGGGGATAAAAACAAGAGATTGGTATTTCAAGTTGCAACCAAACAGACCCTAATATTCAGTTCTGATTTGATTTAAAGCCCTCAATCTCATAAAATAGGAACTTTACTTCAGAGAATGGGTCGGATGCCATTCAAGAAGACAGAAATGGCAAGCAATGGGGTCAAATTGGAGACAGCCTCAAGACCTTTTTTTGAGAGCGAGTCGGGCCAATTGGATTTCTACACGTTTTTTGTTTTTGTTTTGCGTGGGGACAAAAACAAGGGACAAAAACAAGAGATTGGTATTTCAAGTTGCAACCAAACAGACCCTAATATTCGCTCGGTTCTGATTTGATTTAAAGCCCTCAATCTCATAAAATACAAACTTTACCTGAGAGAATGGGTTGTATGCCATTCAAGAAGACAGAAATGGCAAGCAATGGGGTCAAATTGGAGACAGCCTCAATGACTTCAGAGTCACTTGTGAAGAGTTTGCTTAATCCAATCCTGAATATCAACACAATTGCACTGAAAACTACACTGATTAGGATACTCGTCCCATTCACTACTATCACCGAAAATTTGGCCACCAATGGATGACCTGCCCCAAGCTCATTACTCACCCGGACACTGCAATCCAAAAAAAAAAAAAACATCTTTACAGTATGAAAATTCGGAATCAATTGATTTTTGTGACGTAAATCTAAGTTTGGATGGATCTCTTAATATCATCCTTCCTTTTTTACCCTCAATATATAGGGTGTTATGCACTTTACATTCCGAGAGTTTTGCTTGTAACACATTATTACTCATCAAGATTTTGAAATTGTGACTAACTGTATAAGGGTGCAAAGTGTAATTAACTCGAAGAAATTTGAATTCTTTAACTTCGCTTGTGGGTGTTCGATATTTTATTCTTTACAAACAGCCGGTCCAAAGCCCGGGTAAAGGAGGGTTGCGTTAGATAACTGATAGTCAGAATAAAACTTTGTCAAAATTATTATGACATGAATCTGAATACATTAAACGTTGGGGCATTCCCTACTAGTGACACGCTACATTTTCACCGCCCGGATGTAGTGAAGAATGAGCGAGAGTGGGCTAGGGCGTCACCCAGAAGCGACACGCCATGTTTTCGCCCGGATACGGTGTCAAATGAGCAAGGGTTGCCGCATTGTGGTGAACGGGTGCAAATAAAGAAGTTAATCCATGAGAATAGGCTTAAGTTGGCAACTTAGAATACAGTAACGCTAACAGGTAAGACTAAAGAATTGGTGGAAGTGATAAGTAGGAGAAAGATTAATATTCTATACTTGCAGGAAACTAAGTGAGTTAGAGGGAGGTCTAGGGCAATCGAGGAGGAATATTACGCATAGAGTTCAGGCAGGTTGGTTAAGTGGAGAAGTGCAATTGAGGTGATTTGTGATCGTAGGATTCCGTTGAAATTTAAAGGAAAATTCTACAAAACTACTATATGACCAGCGATTTTGTATGATTCAGAATGTTGGGCAATAAAACCGACACACGTGCAGAAAATTGGGGTGACAAAAATGAGAATGTTGCGGTGGATGAGTGAGAAGACAAGAATGGATAAAATTAAAAATAAAACTATTAGAGAGAATTTAGAAATAGTACCCATCGAAGAGAAGATATTAGAGAAAATCGTTTACAATGGTTTGGGTATATGCATAGAAGACCTATAAAAGTACCAATAAAGAAATGTGATTTAGTTCAAGTGAATGAGCTATTAGAGTGAGAGGTAGACCTAAGAAGACTTTGGACGAGACTATTAGAATTGATTTAATGACATTAAACATGACTGAGGGGATGACCCTTGATCGATCACTATGTCGTAAACGGATTCATGTAGCCGACCCTACATAAGTAGGACAAAGGCTTAGTTGTTATTGTTGTTGTTATTGTAAATTTGAATTCTTTAACCAAATAGTTATTACCTGGCTGCTGTAGCTAAACCCAACATGAACTGCATATCCCAATTCAAATAATTCATGCTGAAATTAGGAAAAAATATATATATATTTAAGGTTATGAATATATATATACGAAATAAGAATTGATAAAAGTTGTTTTTATGATATTCTTTTACCAAATGGAAATGGAGTCAAGTGAGATTGTAGGGTCGGAGAGGAGGCCTGATATTAGTACAAGGCCTTGGAAGTACCATATCTCCAAACTGCACAAAATGAGACCACAAATGAATCCTTTTTCTTGGACAAATAACAAAATATATAAGGATCAAATTAGAATTTTTTTGAACTATTGGGGCAAATGTTGTAATTAACCCAAGAAGAACAGTTGAGAGAGAGAGAGATGCATACCATAGCATTATAGCAGAAGCGAGAGTGAGCTTGAAATAAGGCCAAATGCCTTCAAAAGCCTTCATCGATAATCCCGTCCATGTCTCCTTACAAGACGGACTCAGAACAATGTAAATCCCCTGAATAACCACCAGCAACCACCACGAGACGCTCAGCGCCAGGGCGGCGCCGATAAGCCCGTAATCCAAGACGTAAACCGCCAGCCATGTCAGGAGAACGTGGACGGCGAAAATTCCGACGGCCATATAGGCCAAGGGATTCACGACGTTCTGCGCCTGAAGGAACCTCTGCATCGGACAGCTGATGGAGAAGGCATAGAGCTGAGGGATGAGGCCGCGGGCGAACACCTGGCCTTGTTCTGCGATCTCATCCGATTGGCCGATGGTACGGAGGACGGCGCCGGAGTACCAGTAGAGGAAGGTGAGGATAACGGCGGCGCCGATGTGCAGTACAATTGCTCTCTGGCAATAGAACCCTAGGGCAGAGTATTTCTTAGCGCCGTAGGCCTGGCCGCACACCGTCTGAACGGCGCTGGCCATGCCCAGCTACACATTGTCGAGGTCAAAATCAGTGAAATGAATTGAGGTTGTCACCATTGATCGGATACTCGATTTGGATATTTTATCCAATTAATTCTTAACTTCCACTTTCACACCTTACTTATCACTTACCTCCCTCCTTTATTCTGTTTAAAACCTCAAATTTCTCCTCTCATTTACTAAATCCGCGCTTGATACGTACAAGAAGAGAGAGAAAGAGAGAAGAAAAGGGGCGGCGGCGGGAGAGAGAAAGAGAAAGAGGGAAGAAAAGGGGCGGCGGCGGGAGAGAGAAAGAGAAAGAGGGAAGAAAAGGGGCGGCGCCGGGAGGTTTGCAGTAGTAGAGTGAGAGGTAAAAATAATTTATGCGGAAGTGGAGTGGGAGGTAAAAATTATTTTTTAAAAAGTATAAGAGTAAAATAATTTATTTTTTTAATTAGGGCGTTAATAAATTTTTTAAAAAATACAAAAATAAAAATATATTTTTTTAAATATCATAAAAAAAAAATTAGGAAAGTTCTCCCAAAAGTCTCTTCCCATAAAAACGTCACTTTATGGAATCCTGTAACAGTTATTTTTTCACACATCTCTTTATAGAATCTTGTAACAGTTATTTTTTTACACGTGAGATAATTCTTAAAAAATTATTTTTAGAATCTTGATACCTCTCAAAAAATCTCTCCAAAAAAATGACACTTCAGGTAAATACCTATATATATTTATTTATTTGAAAATAAATATTTTTTTGTCCCTAAAGTATGAGTGAGTGTCTATGTCAATCTTAAAATTTGTCAAATTATATATTTGTTTTCTTAAATTTCACCGTTTGTTTCAATTCTACAAAATTACAAAAATCATTAGTGATTTTGAATCGAAAGCGGAATACGCTCAACACATGGCATAGTCTTAATGGTGATATTTTCATCATTTCATCATTCTACTAAACTAACATATTTTTTCTAACTTTTATTTAATAACGATTCATCTGAAAATGAGAGAGAATCATAATTGTTATTAGAAAATAATTAGCTAAAAACTTCTCAATTTAAAGGAAAAAAAAAAACAATTTATTAAAATGTCAACTATTAAGCATAATTCACCTTTTATCCAAAATTATCTTTAATATTTTTAATTTTTCGAAATTGAAACAAATAAAAAACTTAGAAGATCAAATGTACGACAATCCACATACACTCAAAAATATAAAATTTCCTATTGTTTTTTAGAGTAAATAGTGAAGTGAATTACCATGATTCCATAAGCAAGACCCTGAATTCCGACACAGGCGACCGAAGCCCCCGCCAATTCCAACGCCCCCAAATGGCCGGTGAACGTAAGTGTAACAAAGCTGAGCATGTAATTGAAAATAGAGACAACAATAGAGGCACCAGAGAGGAGCCAGAGAAGCCTCGACTCCCATGCTACCAGTCGTGGGTACCACCTCACAGCTACCGGTTTTTGCTCCAAGAATTCCTCTATCACGTGTGATGACAAGTCCGGGATTTGAGAGTGGGAGTCGAGTCCGAGTAGCAATGTTTGGTACTCTTCGCCTGAGGAACCCATTTTTCTTCTCTTTTTTTCCTCCTTTTTTGTTTTGTTTTGTTGTACCAATGGCGGTCTTAAACGTTGGGAGAGTGAAGTGAAGTGAAGTGAAGACTATAAATAAGAGTGAAGTGATTGGTAACTACCCTTCACGGTTGAAGATGAGAGGGGTAATGTGTTGTTTTGTGGGTTTTTAGGTGTCCCTCGAGAGGGGAGAAGAAGAGTAGTTGAAAACCACTTGGTCACTACTGCTGGACACATCAAATATCAAGAGAAAAGAGTATTTTGTACCTAACTACAAATATACATCTATATATATATATATATATGTGTGTGTGAACAATTTTCTGAAGAAAAAAAATTAGGTTGAGTTGGAAAGGGATCAAGAGTGATTCAAATATGTTCCCTTTAGTAATTGAATTAATGAGTATTAATCGACATCGGTTCCACCAAATTTAGATGGGTATTTACCATTAACTTTCTTTGTCATCATTTTCCTCAAAATCACAAACCTCCTTTGTCATTTGAAAAATATCAATAACAACATCCGATCATTTTTTTGTGAAAAGACTTAAAATTCATTCTCTTAATTAAAATCAAAATTCACTGACATGCCCAATTTTTATATTTTTTACTTTTATTTTTTCGAAAAAATCACTGACAATCCCTATTTTTGAAAAAAAAAAATTACACCCCTATATTTTTATTTTTATATTTTGACATAAAAAGGTGAAAAAAATATGTTATAAAAAAATGGAAATCTTAGTGTAAATCGATAAAAAAGATAAATACAACAAAAATAAATAAGAGATTTTTATTAATTTTAATTTTTAATTATTTTTATATTGGTAAGGGTAAGATTATCATTTAAAAAACCAAACGAAGAAGAAAGAAAACTGTTTTTTAACTAATAAGAGAGTACAATGAAGTATAAAAGAGTTACGTGAAGTTTGACTAAAATGAAGTGACGATCTTTTCCAAATAAGATGGGATTTGTGTGGATTAGAACAAATACCCAAATTTAGATTAAAAGAGGAATTGGGGTAATAAGGTACACCTACCTAAGTTCATTGGTTAGTCAATAACGACACCAAACATTAGAATGGGTAATCTTCTTGTCACATATAGGGTGGGCTATTTGCACTCATTTTTCACATTTTCTGTTTGCAGTTTGCACCCCTCAAGCTTTGAAATATTTCGAAATTTCTTGGTGTCATCTTCCAAAAACAAAATCCAGTCTACCACCACCTTCCAGCACCATCTAAGGCGACACCTACCCTTCTCTCTCTATCTCACTCTCTCAAAAGAAATATGAACATTTTTAGACATCATAAATTTACAAAAAAAAGTGATTGCAGGCACAAACAGACAGAGCTACATGACAGAATCTAAGGCTAGATATGCATTATGCAACAAAAAGTTGCAGACAAGATGACAGAAAGAGGGGGTGGTTAATAATAAGTGGAAGTTATAGATACATTTTAAGACACATACCGAAAACTTGAGAGAGACGGGAATTGTTTAGTTCTTGGAATGCTTTGGAATTAGTAATCAAGTGATGGCATTCCAATATTCATGGAGTAGTTCTTTGGTCTCAAATAACTGTCGCCGTTGCCGTGATTAAGGGGAGAACTATGGAGAAGTCCTTCTTCCCCCATCTCTTGCACTTCCAGCGGCGATAGTATCTTGATATACCACACGCTGTTCACGAACTCCCTGGGAAGAAGATTTAAAAAAAAAAAAAAAAGCAAATTCGGGCATTAAAATCACTGGGAAGTTAATTCGTTAAGGCAGAAAATCACAAACCCTAGAAACAAAAAATAAATAAAAATTGAAACAGTTTCGAGGGGCGTATTTTGATAATGAGTTGAACCTGAGAATTAGCTTTTAAGCTCCTGAGGTTGGCGTTTGTTTAGTCTTCTCGTTCCCAAATTTACATTTCTATTACAAATTTTTTGGGGAGCAGAAATGAAAATCTAGGAAAGAAAAATAATTTTATCACGCGGTTCCTATAAATTTGTGGTCAACATTGGGGAACATAATAGAAACAGATTTTTCTGTTCCCATATAGTTCCCCGCAAAATTGGAAGAACAGAATGGGATAAGAATTTGGTTTCCATTCTGGAGTATTCTGATAACAGAATCGCATTTGGTAACGATAATTATTCTTGTTTTCTCATAATAAAAAAAAAAATGCACTAGCTTGCAACTAAGCTTGGATCATTTTACACATATACACACACATATATGTTTATGTTTGTATGTATGACAGAGAGAAAGAGATGATGAGAGAAGAAAATGAAGATGTTACGATTGTGGTTCGACGTGGTGGTGGTTGGCATAGGTGGTGGCTGACATGGTGGTGATTCTCAACACTTCTCCTTATGAAATAGATTGGGAATAATTTTGTGAGACAGTGAAAGCAAATATAAATTAAGATTTTTTTGTTTCTCAAATTCTCAAGGAATTCCGGAATTACTCCCACAATTTTGTGACTACATGGGAATAGAAACATGTTTACCAAACACATTTGCGTACATTAATCCCAAATTTCTGAGAGCAAAAACAGAAATCAAGGAGCAAAAACACTAAACAACGGTGGCCAAAGCCACCATTTTGATAATTGGTAACACTTTCTTAAAGTACTTTTTAAGCCAAAAAAAAAACTTAATTTTAAAAGTGCAAATTTCTAAGAAAAAAAACAAAAGACATGATTTTAATTATTTTTTTTGTTTGTTTTTCTTAGTTTTATAATGGATGGACTACAATCTCTCCACCCGCTTCTTTAAAATCATCTATGATTTCTTTTAATAGATTTCTTTTGGATTAAAAGATCTTTCACAGGGACAATACTAAGATATTATCTTTATCCTATCAAACACACTTTTGATTTTTTACTTTTACTTTTAAGAAAAAATACTTTTTCTTTAATTTAAAAAATTACTTTTACTTTTTACTTTTAAGTAAAAGTACTTTTTCTTTAATTTTAAAAAGTATTTCGAAAAAGTATTACCAAACAATGCCGCCACCTGAAAACCTAGTTTTTGATTGACTAAGCAAGCTCGGCCTGACCTGATTAGTCTGTCGCAATTAGGGTTTTACCAAACGGACCTTAGCCTCAATCCCTCTTTGATGCTTGTTGAATTTTCATAATGTTGTTCTTAAATTTGTAATAGAGTTGGAAGCAACATGAGACAGGTTTAGGACTTACTGCCAAGGGTCATCGCCAAGGAGAAGAATATCATTCTCCCTGTCAACAAATACAAGCTGCCAGCCTGATCTCTGAGGGTCCTCCAGCTGGCCTTCGAGGCCAAACATTCGAGCCAGCTCACTCCGCAGCTCATCATAGCTGCTGAATTCGGAGATATCCAGTGACCGCCCCAAGGAACCCAACTTGTGAACCTGCCAAAATTATTATACAATTTGCAATATTAGTCACCCACATTGGGTGCAGTTATAAGACGCAGTAAGCCATAAGTTGATTGAAAAGGGAACAGAAATGGAAGAATCAAAGCGACTTTGATGCAACGCCAATCCCACAGGGGAAAAAAAATAAAAAAGGTTTTCAATCAATACGATAAAGACATTACATTTACAGTTCTGAAAAGACAGAAGCTAGCGAGGGATATTCAAAAATCCATCAATTATCATAGACAACAAAGATTTGGGGGAGAAGAATAACAAGGGCATTGGCCCCATTTGATTACTGTTTCCGTTCCCTGAATTCTCTCCCCGCTCCCAAAATTTTGGGATTAATGTACATAAATGCGTTTCAAAAACACAATTTTGTTCCCAAAATTTTGCGAGTAATCTAGGAGTAATTCCTAAATTTCTTAAGAATTTGAGGAACGAAAAAATGTTGATTCCTATTCATTCCCACAAAACTATTTCCACTACCACCCCGTTGGCCACCATACATTTACCAAAAAAAAAAAAGTACAAATGTTTCAACCAAACGTATTTCTTGTTTTTGTTCTCATAATTTAAGAAACAATTTCAGAACAATGGTTGTTACCAAACATGTTTCTATTCCCGGAATACTCTAGAATGGAAAAAGAATTACCATCCCAGTTTATTGGAAGTAGAAACAGAAAAGCAGAAACACTAACCAAACGCCACCTAATTAACTGGTAAATATCGGATATGAAGAACTTTGGATCGATTTTGACAGAGGATTCTGGAAATCAGAAAGCAAGAATTCAGAGGTAATAACAGATTTGAAAGAATGATACTATTAAATAACAAGAAATTTCTAATTCCTTTTTTAAGGTTTTATGACCATATGATAATTTTCAAAAATGCATGTTCAGGAAGGCAAACACAAAAAGCTAGTGAATAACATTATGCCTTATTACCTTCACGAAAATTCTGTTAGGAGGCTTTACTTGGTCAACATTCTCTGAACAGTGCAACAAACCAGACCCATCCACACAGCTTGAAGTCAGGACTTCTGAATTTAGTGGAAAATCGGTGCCCGTAGAACCCATGAAATCGGAAGTTGCAAATGGAACAGATAATGATCCATTTTCAATCTCGTTATTTCTCTGGTTTGGCATTCCACTCTGCAGTATAGGAGATGAGTCTGTATTAAACCCTAAAATTGCATTGCTTTGGGAATCCATAATGCCTTGGTATCCTGAAAATTCTTTCCCAGGAAACGGTGGCAACAACGTAGACAGATCAGAGGCCTTTGAATTCAACGTTATCAACTCTTCCAACTGTGGTAGTAGAAATTGACCAGCTCCAGAAGGAAGTTGAGGTTCAATTGCAACTGGCTTAGATAACAAAGAAGAAGAAGGAGAAGAACTAGCTAGAGGATTGGATTCATGCAAATTTATGAGGTGGGATGCTCCGTCATGGGAGAAAGAACCTAAGAGATTCTGAACGGAAGAAACACTAGATGTGGTTATGTGATTGCTGACGGTGTCAGCAAAGATTAAATTCTGGCTCATCGGAGATGAAAAATGTTGGAGACCGGCTGATCCCATCTGACATACTTCCGCCTGAATTTGCTGTTGATCAGGAAATTGTGGAAGGAGTTGCTGCAGGAGTTGAGCCTGAGATGACTCCTTGTGGTCTGAAAAGCTTTGGGTAAAGGCCTGTCGAGAATCGGACTGTTGCAACATCTGCTTCTTAATAAGAGGAATCGACCCATCGGAGATATTATGGGGTTGCTGAAACTGCAAAAGTGAATGACTAGAAAGTTTAGAAGGATCGAGTGCTTTTGGTTCCTGAAGTGCCATTGCTTGGTAGATATCAGGTTTAAGACCTAGCATAGAAGCATTAAGTCTTGGTTGAACCCAGGGCGTAACCCCGAAACCCTGAAAACTAAATGACTTGATCCCTTCACCTCTGATATCACCGTGAAGCAACGTAAGAGGAGAATTAATGCCCATATCGCCGTTCTTGAAACCTGAATGAAATAAATCAAAACGATGGAAAATTGGGGGTAAAATCAAATTTTTGAATTGGTGGAGAAATCAAATAAACGATGATGAATAAATGTGAGCTAGAATAGTAATAAGTGTAGACCAGTAAAGGAGGGCAGTCCGGGCCATGGCCTCTTAAGTCTCATGGGATATGGAGATTGATACATGGGGAAAGTTGTTAATGGTTCAATCTCCCATAGTGAAACTCTGGGCTGCCTCTCACCTGCAGTCGACTCATCCCATCCAACCTGCATCAGCAAAAATGAAACACCTTTTGCCATCATCCTCCAAATTCATAATTCAAAAAAAGGGGAGAACCTTTAAATTATGACGAAGATACAACAGCTGTATAAAAAAAAACATGCTACAGGCTTTGCATTACCTGTAAATGTACACAAATTTAATAGTCATGGCTCACGAGTTTCATGGCACAGGCAATGTGAGTGCATCATTCAATTACTTTTTAGCAAGATACTCCATCCATCCCAAATTAATTGTCCTACTTCCTTTTTTAAGATGTCCCACATTGATTGTTACCTTTCCTTTTTTAACATATATACTTTATCACTCTTCCCAGAATAACACTCTTCTCAATCACATTTAAATTTCAAAAGTTATCTCACTTTAACACCACCCAATAAGGGCAATATAGTAAAGTAAAAAATATTCAAAACATTGCCTAAAACTGTGTAAAGTCAAATGTGAATAAATTTGGAACAGAAAGAGTTTTTCTTTTTTCTTTTTCTTTTTTTTTAATAGATTATTTTTTAATAATAATTTAAATAAAAGAAAAACAAGGTGAAAAACATGGAATATACTTAAAGGAATAATTTTCATTTTTTAAATGTGAAATTTTACACAACTAAAATTGAAGTTAATAATTTTCAACCATTTAATGACTTTCTTGTAAATATAGATATACACCAAAAATGACTACCAATCTACCACGCATGCTCTTTGTTTATATATAGAATAGATATATCACATATGTAACAGCAATAAGAAAATTTATAAATGCCCATATCAACACATTTGTTAACAAACCTTCACTGAGCGCCAATTTGAATTTGGCCATCGAACGTGATCGAAATCGCTAATTGCAGTGATTGTGCCCATGTATCTGGATGCAAGCATATTATCAGGAGTAAGAATTATCGGCCAACTTAAATAAATTAATTTTTATTAAAAAGAAAAAAAGGAAAAAGGAATGACAAAGGCAAGGGCAGCAGAGGTATTGATAGCCAGATTCATAACTTAGTACACAAATATGAGAGAAAAGAAAAACAAAAATCAATAAATAAGTAGAGATTCTAGAGAGATGATTTTCAAACTCCAGTCAGAAGGGGTTTACGTGCAAACAGCATCGCAACATTGAATTGTTTCTGCAGATACATCTTACATTATGATGTCCATAAATGCATAAGGACATCTCATCCCCAACCAATAATGAGATACAACATCCTGAGATAGACTAGGCTAGGCATTGCCGCATAGGCCAAAACAGAAAAACGCATATACGCTAATCAATAAAAATCAAACTTCCCGGCAATTTGTTGCATCCACTTGCACAAGTTTTCTCACATACAACTTAGTCAAAGTACTGTACAATTCTTTCTTTTTTCCCTTTCTTTTGCTTTTTGGATGAAGTATAATACACATTATTTCACTTCAAATCACGGCAATTGCATTAGAAGCAGCTAAACATATACAGGAAAAGTTGAGACCTACCTCCGAACACTTGATTCTTCAGTCTCAAACAGCATACGGAAACGCATACCCACAGAAACCTGAGTATGATACATGGCTCTCACATACTTTGCCAAAGGTATGACAAAATCTGATGGGCAAGCTCTGACAGAAAAAAACAAAGATGAGCTTTTATATCTGGAATCTCTGTACCACAAGCTGTATTTGAAACTTTACCTTGGATTATAGAATATAGTAAAACGACTATATGTCGCCGCTGCATGAGCTGCTGCAGCAAGAAGACCTATGTGCATGGTATCACTTGACAAAACAGCTGAAGGCATGATAGTTTGTGGACGATTAGCACGCCGAATCCCCAAAAACAACTGATTATTGTCATTCCTGATGGAAACATGGAGAAGAGGTGGTGATGAAAATGATTAAGTGTTCAGAAGATACTTACACACAATACATATTTCATCTGAAGGAAAACTAAGAAGATGCTTCATCTACTGGATTTTAGATTTGAAATACATACAGATGGGAAGTCTTGAATGTTGGACAGAATGCAAGGAGATCCACCACAAAGAATAAAGGGAACACTTTGTCCAACATTGCAACACATTAACTAAATAAAATTTCTTGAAGAACACAGATATTTCTTGATATTTGTTACCTAAATTACTGAATAACCAGGATCGTCCAAATATACATGATTAGTTCATTTGGATAGGCACATAGACTAGAAAAAGGTAAAGTTTTCCTACATTCAATCTCTCTGTGGTACCTATCCTCGTGTCCTAAAGGCTACAATGCATCAACTTTTCCATGATTTCCGCCACCAGAAAAGAAAACAAAAAAATTCAAATAAAGGATAGTTCTGCAGAATTGAAGGGATAGCGTAAAAAACATAAGCATACGCTTGCACACAGTCAAACATCATATATGTGAACAAACTCATAAATGGAGGCAAAACTGAATGGACATGGACTTGCATACCAGATAAAAATGACAGAATCACCAGCAACAAGTCTTTTGGCACTTACAAACACACTCCATCCTGTTGTAAGAAGATGTCTCTTTGGCTGGCCTGCATATGAGGAAAAAAGATCAACAAAAGACACATTAATAATTTCCATGTACAATGACAAATCAACAATAGTTTTTAAAAGAAAAGGAAAAAAAATTAATGCACTCGACTCGTCCAACTTCAGGATTATGAATTTCTAAGAATAGTAACTAAGAAATATTCAAGACAGTGATGTACAAAGATATAACTTGCACAGAAGTCAAAATATATAAAGATAGATGAAAACTCATCTCAAGTGCTTCATTTTAAAACAAAATTTAACCAAGTTATAGGCTATATGACAACATTAAATGTCCAAATGCACACATTACATTAGCAAATTACAAGGTTCAGAAATTCAGTATTTGCCCGATAATTACAAAGCAGCCTAAATATAAATACCAATAAAGAAAAAGGGATTTACCAATCTGCATACCAATAATTTTTTTCCCATCAACACAGCATTTATACCGTAAAACTTGAACGAGTTTTAACCACACGAATATACCAAAAGACTATTTCAACAGTCAAAATAGCTAAAAACTTCTAGTAATAACCTCCAAAACAATGGGAAATATAGTGCAATTAAAGATCAGCTAACCTCCTCAAAGTAGTTGATTAGTATGACAAAAGCTCTGACCCTACTTAGGTGGGACAAAAGCTTTGTAGTAGTTAATGTACAATAAAAGCTGGATTATAGTCTGCAATTCCATTCTATACCATTAGGTAATTAAATAAAACAATAGTTTTGAGAGTTGGTGGTACTTTTTAGTGAAGTCAGTGCTGATTCCACTGCAAGTCTGCAATCTTACCAAGATATGCCACCAGCCCACCATCAAAATCAGGGAAATTGGTATTGACATATAAAATCAATTTTGGAAGTACGAAGGAAATGAGTAGATAATAATAGTGAAACAACTAAATAACTAATGCAATACAAGAATGAAAGATAACGCAGTTTAAACATCTCTGTTTATAAATCTCACCACGAAAAATATGCCTGAATTTCCATTCATTTCCATGAAGATCCCTTGCAATCAATTCTTGAGCTGGAGGCTGCTTAGAGTAATCCTATTTGGGTAATCAAGGTTAATGACGCATCAAACAATGAGGATAAAAACTTGCTAAAAATATTAAAAGGAAAGTGAATTTCAGGTACTCGTGACCAAAAGAACATACAAGAGGGGGAAAGACTTTTTCAGCTGCTCGGCGAGGGACAGAGAAACCTCCATGTGTGCTAGTATCACTGGCTGTCAAAGTTTTACAGAAATAATTTGTTGGCTGTTTGCTGGGGGCACCCAGTTCCGCTGGTACAAGGCACACATCTTTTTGTTCTTGCTACAAGAAAGATTGAACAAACAAATAACATCACAGCACAAGAAAACTCGAATACCACAAACATGATAAAGTACCAAATTCAGCGGCTGCAATGTCATCTGGGCATATACTTCGTCTGTCTCCGCGTCTGCCTGCACTTGCAAATAAAAATCTTTAACAAACTGCCACGATAATGCTCAGAAGCATGAACATTGGAAAAGCCAAAACATACATGCATTGTCACATTGTGGAGTTGACAGATAAGCTGTGGTGGTAAGCCAGGGTAATTAGGGATATCAGCATCTACATTCTTGTTGGTTGAGGCAGCAACCTGTCCAAGAAGCCGTGAAGATTGTCAAACCAGTAAGTGCTAAAGAAATTTGGTATAATGAGTGAACTCCAAAATATGGAAAAATAGATCTAGTTATCATTTTTTTTTATAACAATTAAAAACTATAGGAAGGTGTGAATGAGCAAAGCAAGTAAAACCAGTGGCTAAGGTGGCATTTGTTAAGGGTTACGTTTCTTTTCTTCTTTTTTTCAGTTCCCAAAAAACTCAGAATGGAAACAGAATTACTGGAACAAAAAATATGTCTTGGCTTGGTTCCCAACATTCTCTTTTACAAACTGAGAATGGAACACAAACAGATTTATTTGTTCTCCTGTGTCTGTTTTAGTTCCAAGTTTTCTGGGAAAAGATTAAAAAAAACAGAAACAGAAACACAACAAACGCCATGTAAGTTTGTATAGTTCAAGGTACATCCATTGTCTTTTCTTCTTTAGCCCTCTTTCCGCTCAAGTTGTTTTTCTCTTGGACTTGATTAAATTCTCTTGATTAAGACATATGAACCAGTAACAAAACCTTACTAGAATTACTATTAAGCATATAGTATGTCTTATAAAATGGCAACAACCAGAAGAAAGATTAAACAATAACCAAAACAAGTCAACATCAGACATATCAACCATCTGTTCGCCACTTTCAAATCACAATAATTAAGAAGCAAAGTTAATTTGATAATGTTAGCACTACCAACCTGTTCACTGTGACCTTGTGGAAAGTATACCACTCGACTTCCGGCAACAGGAAGGGATACAAGAGGCCCACTGCACGCATGCCACAGTTCTGAATTCAAGCATTTTTTCTCCCCTGCACCCAACAAAAATTTGTGGAAAATGACAAAATAACAAAACCTAGAAACCCCAATTATTACGCAAACTTCAGAAGAATAATAAGTTGCCGGAAGAAGTCGACAAATAAATTCAATCAAATCAAGCACTAAAAACACAACGTAAATTTGAATACATGTAGCGAAAACAAAATTACCTTCCTCATGCTGAGAAGTAAAACAAGTAGAAGACAGACTCATTCTTCAGGAGAAGAAGAGAATCAAATTTCGCGTAATTTCCTCGCAAAAAACGCTGAAGAACACAAACTTCTTCCGCTGCACCAAACAGCAATTTGGCGTAACCTCATCCAAATCCGCCTCTTCCATTCCTGCTCCTTGTGCCCATTTCTCTTCAGATCTTCAAAATTGAACAGAAATCAACAACACTACAGTAAAGCCAACCCGAATTCGTTATGCTGTGAAGATTGTTGAAGCTTGAAATGCGGACAATTGAGGAGATCCCGAACTTTCTAGGAACAGTAGAATGGGAAGCTTCCAATGGAAATTACAAACCCTAGATCACCGAATGAACAAATCGAAACTAGTGCCGGACTGTAGCAGTCCAGATATTCATGTACTTTTTGATCGCCTAATAATCGCAGCAAACCGTGTTGTCGACACAGTTATAAAATCAGATTATGAAAGTAAACTAAATGGGATTGTTGCTTAAATCTACGTTTAATACAAATTAATCATGCAAGTTAAAATGCATCAACTAGTTTTAGATTCGTAATCCAAGTTCTTTTTACGAGGTTACTGTTTGAAGAAATAAGACACAACCGACCTAAATTGATTTTTTATTATGTTTTACTCGTGTGTTTTTTAAGTGGAGAGTCTAGACAAATTAGAGAAAAATATTTTTTTCTAGCTAACTTTGACTCACTTTTTAAATTTAGACATATTTTGGTACTTATGTATATGTATTTTTTTTATTCTGATTTCAAGGTCTTTTTCAATTTTAACAGTTAACTCATGAAGTAAGACTTTCACGCATAAAATTTAACCATTAGTATTTTCTATATCTAATATAAGATAAATCCAACAATCTTTCTCTCATATGTTAAATTTTTTTATCGGTTAATCATCGATCAATCTCTCCCTTCATAGCTATTGGGGCAAAGATAATGTAGAGTTGTCCCAAGATTTTCATTCACACTTAAGACTTGACCAACAGTCCCTTCTTTATCCAATGTTGGATAAATCTAACAATCTTTTCTCACACATTGGACCTTGAATCGACTAAACATCTATTAATCTCTCTTTTCGTGACTATTCGGACAAATATGTTATAATCTAAACTCTTATACCAATGTAGAGTGATCACGGGTCTCTCTCAACCCAAAAAATTAGCTCATGAAATGAGATTTTGTCTAATACTTATAACTTGACAATAAACCCACATAAAGTAATTTGTCTTTTATTTTTTCTAATATTTCATTTAACATAAATTGAATTAATAATTATTTCTTAAATTCAATTTAATTAATATTTATTAATGGACTATAAACTTATTCAAAGACTTAAAAAGAAAAAGAAAAAATAATTAAAGATAAAAAATTTATAATTGATGAAGCCAAAATTTGGTTCGTTAGAAATGATCCTTGAGATTCAAAATGAGTAACCCTTTTTACCTCTGATTCCTACAAAACAATGTATCGCGGGTGGGTCTGCTGACATTACACCTCCTATGTGAAATCAGTAGGAATTTTCTCGTAATAATCTAGAGAGTATAAATTAAGAAAAAGTGTGCATCCCTAATTAGATCTTGTTGGTTTTATCTCACATCGGATGTGAAATGATTTGGTGGTCAGATTATAAGTATGAGAGAAAGAATCACCTCATAAGCTAACTTTTAAAGTTGAGAGAGAGCCAACATCACCCTACAAATCTCTCATGTAGTTTTTATAAGAGACGGACGATTTGTTTGCTAAGTCTTTCGTGAATCTTGGTTCGTTCCCATTAATTTCACGAATATTTTGAGATATTAAGTAATGAGTGGCTATTTCCATAATCATAATGGCTATTTCCTAAATGAGGGAGTTGCTACAGTTGTTCCTAAGAAGGCATGGTAGAGGCAAAGCGTACCATGAGGGTCGATCACCACAATCGATGTAATGTAGTCAATGTCTCTTACTTGTTCTCCCAAGTTGGGACAATGATTGTGATCCTTCGACTTGGGAATAGTAGTGCTCGGTGTTGTCGCTTGATCGGGTCTCGGGTAAAGTTTATGAGGCACCAATCTCTATGCCCAAGCTCGCTTTCATGACTTACTATCGACTACGTGGTCTATTCAGTACCATGCATTGAGCACATACTTGGTGATAAGGGACACATGGCGGGAACTCAGGTCCTTCTGAATTCTCCCTCATCAACAACCCATCCGTTTCAAACATGATATGTTAATTTCTCAATTTTATTATAACTCATATATTTTAAATTGATAACCGAACTTTGGACAAATTAGATTGTAAACGATTGTTTTCCCAACTAAATTTTGACATCCTTTTTAAATTTAGATAAACCTACAATTTTAATTTAATGTCGATATAGTATTGATGTCAAAATACCTGAAAATTTGTAAAGTTATATCCGATACATATATATTTGATTATATCTATATAATGATGATAATTTTTTTAATGTTTTTTGTTGAAGGGTTGAGATTGATTCATGAGAAATGAATAGATGATATTGAATTTTGAAAATTTTTGGGAAAAAAATTTCCCTTTAAAATTTCAAAACGGTTAAAAATTAAATTATATTTCATACACTTTAAATTTCATATATATATATATATATATATATTATTAGTTATTTTTTATTATTTATTATATTTTTACAATTATAAATATGAAAATCAAATTTATTTGAAAAGATGGATTCAATGCATAATTATTTAAGAAATTACTCAAATGACCTACTTAACTAGGTTCGAAAAAATCTCATTAAAAAAATCAAATTCTATTGGGTCAACTGTATATAGTCGATTCAAGTAATATCTCAAATTACTTATTCTAAAACATATTTTACTTACATATTCATGAAATATTGAAGCACATAAGATGTCATTCCACGCATCTTTATTTCTCTTTCAATTTATCTCTATTTCTCTTTCAATTTTTTGAAATGTTCTCTCTCTCTCTCACGTCTTCTCTCAAACTCGATGACCAATGCATCATGTACCACTATCAACACTAACACAAGTCATTGCAGAATAATCATCTTTTGATCCACTGTTTGATTGGTTTAAATTTAAAACTAAAACTAGTTTTTTTGCAAATTTATAGATTTTGTAGTCTATGTTTATTTTAAATTTTATTCCTTTATTCTTGTTCTTAAATTTTGCATTGGGATTATTGAGAGATAATTAATGAAACTCTAACTGAGACCAAAAAATTCAAGGATTTTTTATTGTTTGAACCTTTTTTAGCATTCTCTTTCTTCACTAATTCTTTTTTTTTAAAAAAATTATTTTTTAATCTTTTTAAAAAATATTCTTATAAAAAAAGTCTTTTTCAAAATTAAAAAAAATAAAGTTGACAAGTATACCCTTATATATATATATATATATATATATATATGTAAAACCCTAAATTTCTAACTCTGGACCCTTGCACAACCACCTCCCCAAGGACCCCAACCCCTTCTCTCTCGATCTTGAATCACAACCACCGTTCACCTTCGCAAAACATTCACAATCGCCGTTCACCTTCGTCGATGCCGCCGTTTGCAATCATAGCCACCATTCACCTTCGCAAAACATTCATAGCCGCCGTTCACCTTCGCATAACATTCACAGCTGCCGTTCACCTTCGTCGATGCCGCCGTTCTCAATCGTCGTTCACCTTCGCATAACATTCACAGCCGCCGTTCACCTTCGTCGATGCCGCCGTTCACCTTCGCCGATGCCGTGTCCCTTCGCCTTCAACGACGTGAACCGACGTCGCGGTGATCGTCTTCTTCCTCCATCGTTCAATCCGCGGCTGTCATCTCTCTCTCTCTCTTTCTCTCGTTCAGATCTGCGAAGGTGAAGATGATGAACCGCCCATCGCCACCGTGCTCCGATTTGCGAAGACCATGAACGACAATGGTTTGTTGTGGATTGCAGTGAACGATTTGGCAGTGGATGTTCACAATAATGGATTTTGTGGTAGTTGATTCTAGATTTCAGTCATGTTCATCGTATGTGAATATTCATACCGTTGTGTCTCTATTTTGTGAATGTTCATGTTTGTTTTGTTTTTTGTGAATGTTTTGCAATAGATTAGATCTATTTTGTTTTATTTGTTGCTTTGTTGATTGTTTATGTTTTTTGCTTGAATGTTCATATTGAGTTGTTCCTCGTTTTCAGACCTAGTTTGAATGTTCTCATATTTAATTTATCTCTCTCCATTTTTTAGATCTTGGTGAATGTTCATGTGAAAAAAAACAGATCTGATATTTATTTTTCAGCGTATGGGTTGGTGAATATTGATTTTGCGATTTTGTGAATATTCATGTAAAAAACATGAACATTCACAAATCAGCAAAAAGTTACCAAAAAAAATTGAAATTTATATAGTCGAAAAGATGATTTTTCGTATATTAATTTGATGTATTTTTTTTTTTTTTTATTATTTCTATTAACCGTGAATCGTGTGGGATAATTTTGATGATTTGGTGATTTTTGAAAAAGTGAACACTCACATTTTTTAACAGAATGACATAAATTGTAAATATTATACAAATAAGAGACAATGATTAGTGTCTAAACTCTAAGAAGCTTATAGATACAAAAAATTTAATGTAAACATTTGGAGGATCATTTTTTCAATATATTCTCTTATGAGGACTAAATAATAGAATCCCCAAAAATCAAATAATATTTTGAGTTTCATTTTTTTTTTACATTGATGCCTCGAACTCCAAATTTATTTTTTTATCAATAAAACAATAAAAATTCATAATTTTTTTTTTAGAGTAAATCCCAATTATTTTTTGCTAATTCATTGAATTATAAATTTGGAGAGATCTGATCTCTTTGTATTCATGACTATGATTACCTTGCGAAGCTCATGCCATTTATAATAAAGATTAAATAATTTAAGCTAATTAATTAATTATATTTTGAATTTTAAATGAGATAAAATTAATTTATATTTAGACTAACATTAAAGGGTGGGGTAACTACTTGTATTATATAGGCAAAACCAAGAAAGTTAGCCCAATTAGTAAGGAGAAGTACCCCAACCAGAATTCGACTCTCCTGATGAACACATCAAAAATTAAATCTTAAATTCAATTTTGAATGCAGCCTTAAAATTCCGAGAGTGATGATTAATTAAAGTATGCCTAAATTTACCTTGACTACCTTAAAAGAAAAATAAATAATAAAAAAATAATATAAAATTAAAAAAAAAATATATATATTAATTTTATTTTTATTGATTTGATGTTAGAGAGGAATTATTTTCATCTCCAAACGTAACCTCTCTGTCTCTATCCAACATGTTGCGGACGGTGCATGAACGTCACCGCCGACACGGAGGGGGCGGGACCCACCACTAGTCCTTTGTGACTAACCCTATCCGTATCGCAACAAATCTCATGAACATTCAGACACGGAATTCCCGCCGCCGCCGGCACGACGTCACATAAAATCGGCTAACCGGTGATTAAAACAAGAGTTCAAAATTGGCTCGCTTGAGAAACCATCGGAATTAACTGTTTTCTCTCAGGCGATCTGCGTCCTGGTTTCCGGCTGCCCACCGTCGCCAGTTTGTCCGACAAAGTGACCCTCCTCCAGTGACTGCTGTTGAAATATGTGAGGCGAATTTGGGTGGTGCTGCTGGTGGTTATTCTGGCGACGGTGGTGGTGCCGCCGCTGCTGCTGAACGCCATCGCCGCCGTTGATTTGTTGATGGGACGAGATTAGACGGCGGCTTGCTCTCCATCTCAGGTACTCCACGAGTAACGAGTTTGAGCTAATGGCGATACCGAAGCCGGTGAAAGAGGAAAGGAGCACAGAGAGGATTGAATTTACATTCAGCTGCAAAATAAATAAATAAATAAAATAGCTAATGCATGAAAAAATATGTAAAGATCAGGCATTTATTTTATTTTATTTCTAGTGTGGCCGGACTAATTTATGCACACCTCTTAAGTAATCACCTTTTCTAGTAATCTTAAGGACACACTCCCTCATAAATATATCGACTTGAAATAATAAGGATTAAATTCAAAATTTAATTTCTAAAGTGTTCTCTTAGAGAATGAAACCTGATTAATAAGAAAAACTGGATTACCACACACTTTGGTTCACGGTGACGTGGGAAAGAAGAAAATAATCATCTGGGATAAATTGCATTCTGCACCCTCCTGATATACTCCATTTCTACTTTAGTTCTTAAACTATTACTTCTGACAATTGACCCTTAAACCATGTAGGAACTTGTGTTTTGATCTACAATTATGTATAGGCTAAATCGCACTTTGCACCCTTGATGTTTGAGTGCAATCTCAATGTTCTTGCTAGTTGATGTTTTAATTTTCACAACATATCCCCTGAAGTTCAATTTCTGCCTCTAATTGGTCCAATTAACAAATTTCGGTCATATTAATTACCAGAGCAACAACACAAACATCATATTGTTTTACTTAATTTTTTTTTTTTCAATCATAATGTACTACCAGTTGATTGGACCAATTAGAAGAAAAAATAAATCTTTAGGGAGTACATTGCGAAAATTAAAGCATCAAGGAGCATATGAGATTGCACTCAACATCAAGGGTGCAGAGCAAGATTTCGCCCTATGTATGTAAAGAAAGGTGATAAAGAACATCTGTAGAACAGAAGAGCATTCAGAAAATGCATGCATTGATTTCACAGTTGAAGATTGGACAAATATAAAAGTAAAACTTCATTGCAAAAAACAGGAAGACACAATTGTCAAAATCAAGAGTTCAAGAATCGAAGTGAAAAAAGAAAAAAAAAACGTGGCAAAAGTGAAATTAATTGCAACTATAGTGTTTGAATAAGTACAATTAAGGGGGGAGTGAATCGATCTTACCACCGTATAAAAGATGTGCGCGAAGAGGATAACAATTGCAAACTGGAAGGAAGCGTAAGCCCATATATAGCTCCTACTCACTGCACCACCAAAACTTGTAGGATCATTAAAGAACCATTTACTAGGTGTTTCACTATTTCTTTTTTTTCTTTTTTGGTTCCCAGAAAACATGAAACAGAAACAGAAATACAGGAACAACAAATACTCTCTGTTCAATTCTCAGATTTTTTTAGATCAAATTTCGAAGGACAGAACATAATTGGATTTTTTTGCTCCAAGTTCGTAGGAATAAAAAAAAAAAACTGCCCCAATTGTATATCAAAAAAAAAGAGTATAACCAATTTCTCCAAGACAGAATTGTTTATTTATTTATTACCATAAAATAAATTCTTGCAATTAAGGACGAAAAGAAACATAATGTAATAATTAGATCTTACCCATGGTAGAAGCAATCAACGATGACAGGAGACCTAAAACGCAGGAGAAAGGTAGAGAGATGGCAAGAGCTCGAGGTCCTAGATCAGACACCTGTTCCAATTTAAGAGATCTGTAATAAGTAAAGGATGACGATTTGCATGAAAATAAATAAATGTCTTTATTTTCCTTTTTTTTTGAGAAAAATGATTTTCCCAGTTTGAAGTGTAATGATACCAGAAGCTGCTCAAGAAAGCAGAAATATGCCAGCATGCTAACCATGACAAGAACAGGCACATCTTGCCAGATCCTGTAAAATCATAAAACAAATAAAAACACTAAAATTGTAGAAATAATATCATATAAAGAACATGTTGTAAAGCAAGCACCAGACTTTAAGGCAGCTCCTTTCTTCTTTCTCTCTCTCTTTTTTTTTTTTTGGGTATCTGTCACTTGAAACAAAAACAGAAACATGGAACAAAAAATCTGTTTTTGTTCCCCTCCCTGATCTCAAATTTCTGTTTTTGTTCCCAGTTCCCTGGGAACAGGAAAAAAAAACTAATAATGCCACCTAAGTTTCAAAATGTTCTTCTCTTTTATCACAATTCAAAGATAAAAAAGGCAGCTACATCAAGAAGTGTAATTAATATCATTTGAATATTTTCAAGTACCCATTGCACCTGCCTGTAACGGGTGACTTCCCTCTGCTCTTGGACAGCCGCCGGCCTTCTTACAACAGTCTGAGGGTTTTGTATTTTCAATAACATTACTGGAAGGTTCCGGACATCCTGCCCGCAAACATCGCAGGTCTTGTTTCCTTTAATACTAAACCATTTAATAGCGCATTCTTTATGAGCAAGGGCAAGCTCTCCTTTGCAGCTGCATTCCATCTTAAGAGTTTCGCCTCCTTCTCCTAACTCGACAAAACAAATTCTGCAAACCGCCTCTTCTTCAGGAATGTCTTCCCCGGCTTCTTCACTTTCTGTAGAGAACACAAAATGGAAACATATAATAAGTTTTTTGGTTCCTAAAATTTCTGTTTCTGTTTCTGTTTCCAAAAGGCCCCGTTTTGTTTAGTGTTTATGTTCCCAATGACTCCCAGATTTTTAGAAGAAATTTCAACAAACAATACAGAATTGTTCCAAGATTTCTGTTTATCTTCCTAGTTTTATGGGAACAGGAACGCTAAACAAACCCCTTATTAGTTATCAAAGAAATAAGCAATCAATATGGAAAACAACAATTGCCTGGTGGATATGTGACATCTTGTAAGATTGTGCTTCAAAGTAAAAGAGGGATACATTTAACCTAAAAGAAAAGAAAAAATCTCCATCTTCTAGGTATAGAGTTATTATTATGTAGTATTAAGGATATGATAGACATTTCATCGCTTTCTAGGTCTTTCTATTGTAAGCCTATATAAATTAGGTTTTCTAGGTATTGTCTAGTACTTTGTGTTCATTATGCACATATAATAAATCCTAGCTTCTTTTTCTCTTTTCTCTCTAGACTCTGTTATTCATTGATCTTCACATGGTGCCTTGTTTGTTTATCCCCGATTGTTTGAATGTTTGTTTTTTCTCTTCTATTTGTTTGATTGCATCATGTCCAAGGCGGTTTTGCACGTGGGTGTTAGAATCGCATGTTGAGTTTGTGAATATTCCCAAAATAATCTATATATGAAAAAAGTTACTCCACGTGACACCATATGATTTTAACTTGGAACCTCCTAACATGGTATTAGAACCTAATCTCATGTAAAGAAATTTGATCTCATCCACAACAACCGCAGATCCAACTCCGCGGTGAGTTGGCTAAGGGGTTACAGGGGGGTAGCGCTCCCCTTGTCTGAGGTTCGAGGCAGAGCCTTGACTGCAAAATATTCAACGTTCGTACAAATATAAATTTTGGAGTTTGTTGAGTTTTTGCTTTTGCACAACTCTGATTTTGTTTTCTTGTAGTAAATCATCGTATTGTTTCTGGTCATTAATTTTCTTTCTGTCATATTCGATTTGTGATTTTACTTTGTTTGTTTGTATTCGTAATGACTTCTGAAAGGGTTCACTTTAGTCTGTTAGTGTCAGATTAAATGGGAAATTTTATTTGTATTGGAGTTATGTGATGAAAACATTTCTCAAAGGTAAAAAGATGTGGGGTTATATTAGTGGTATATTGGTTAAACACAAAGATCAAAAGACTGAAGATTATATAGCTCCATTAGACACTTGGTTGGGAGGCAAACAACTCGAAAATTATCACTTGAATCAACAACTATGTTGATCATTCCATTGGTATTAGCGAAGTATGAATATGCCAAAGAGCTGTGAGAACATCTATCAAGGTTGTATGTGCAATCTAACTTTGCAAAACAATACCAATTAGAATCTAATATTCGAGCACTGAAACCGAATAATATGAGTATTCAGGAATTCTAATTCGCTATGACAAATCATTGGATCAATTGGCCCTCACGGAATCCCCAATTGAGTGTGTACTCTGCACATTACTCGTAGAGAAGAACAATATTTGGTCCAATTGATTATGGCATTATGTGATGATTTTCAGGGACTTCGTGGGACAATTTTGCACCGTAGTCCACATCTTTCTGTTGACTCAGTGATTAGTGAGCTATTGGCTAAGGAGATACACTTCAAGTCTCAATCAGGAAAAAAAAAGGTTCTTCAAACACCTAGTCCATCTGTTCTAGCAGTTCCTTCTAGGATTGCAGATCTTGTACATGACAAGAAGTAGAAGAGAGAAAGACTGAGTAACTAGAATCACATAATTAGCCTACAGAAATAAGATTCAATTCAAGATTATCCAAATAATTTCAGCTACTTAACAAGATAATAATCAATCGAAGCAAGTGAGACAATAATACCGGTGATAGTATAGAATATGAAACTGAGATAACAAACAAGTCAAATTCACTTTATGTTTTGTTAAAATTAATACATATTAACAAACATTAAAAGTAGTAAAATGATCATCTTATACTATTCACTTTCTCATTTACATTGTGTCGAAATTAACAAAATATGAAGATACAAATCCCATTGATATTGGCAATGAGAAATAAAATTGGAAAATAAAAGCATGAGGTTAGATGGTTTAATCTAAAACAGTTGGCATTGATCCGTAATTTGGACCTTAATGTGAGTTTGTCCGGTAATCTTCCCATTTATTTTTAGTCCATACCAACATTTTAATTGACTTTAAGTATGATATTGAATACAAATTCAATATCTAATTGATACAACTAGATGAATTTGATATGGTTGATATTAACCGAAGAACTAAATTTGAATATTATCTGTTTTTCCATATTCAGTCAATGTGATATTCAACAATGGCAAAAAATGAGATATTTTGATCGTGTGAGGAGCAAAACATGTGTACTGTCATAGAGAACGAATGTTATATTTAACACACAAAAATATGTGGCATATGATTTGGTGTTTCGCGGAAGAGATATACTATACTTTTAACAAGCAATCATGTTATATGTAACACCAACACACAAATATAACACTTTCTCGTCTTTGTAACACATACCATGTTGAATATAAACCCGACACAAAATGAGAAGATATTGATCGTGTGGGTAACAAAACATGTGCACCGTCATAAAGAAAGAATGTTATATTCAACACATACACAAATACAAGGGGATATGATTTGGTGTTTTGCAGAATAAATATACACCAATTTAACAATGATTCATGTAATATGTAACACTAACACACAAACATCACACTCTATTTTTTCGTCTTTACAACACATACCATGTTGAATATAACATGAATTTCAATCCAATACTCTAAAAAAATGATTGACATCTCATTTTAAAGAGTGTGAGATAGAGGTCATTCATAAATGAACAAATGATAGATCAATGAAGACATGGGGGAGAAATCTGTTTTTTTTTTTTTTAACATGTTTTTGTAGCAAATTGATGGGTAACTGCTCCGCAAATTTAGGGGTTCTATATACCGAAACACAGATTAATCTGAAATGGAAGGTAACGGCACATTATTAGGGGCAAATCAGGTCACAATTTGTCAATAGGATGTCTCAGTTCAAAGAAATACAATTGGGTTCATTCGATAGTTTCGATACCCAAGTAGGAGTGGGTGGTAAGCTCTCAAAATAAATTGCTAAGGACTAATGAAGGAAAAAAATAAAATAAAAAGTGTTAGATAGAGGGCTATAAAATGCATATTGGAAGAACTTGTTCAAAAAACCACCATAGTAGTGCATAGATTTTGCTAGTTAACATTAGAATCAAAAGTACTAGGTATGAATGTTACAAAGAGAACATATACACATACCAATTTCAATTTCTGGGGTTATATCTGGTGATGAGCTGCTAACCGTGGGAGGCCTAGGAGTGGCCGAGATTACACGGATCAAACCTCCCAAAGAATCCATACGCCGCAAACTTCTAACTTTGACATTGACAGGGACTGAAAATGATCGTGTCATATGTTGTTGAACCCCCGGTTTCTGTAATAAACTAAACATCAACACAAGAGTACCCAAAAAAACAAAAGGGTTCTTATTATATAGTCTTCCATCTTCATATTTTTATTTTATTTTTTGTGTCCTTATTTTAAAAGAATTAATTTTTTCGTATTTACTAGCATTTTAGTTGACTTTAACTATGATATTAAATAAAAATTCAACATCTTGTTGATAGCAATTAGATGAAGAATTCAAACTAGTTGATATTAATTGAAATACTAAAACTTATCTGAAAGACGAAAAAGAAAAAACAAAAAAGGCGTGGATAAAAAACGAATGTGAATTATTTGGAGGATAATCCAATAGTTCCCCTCCAAAAAAACATGAAAAGAGACAAAGCAAGCACAAAGAAGACATACCCTTACTGAAGTTTCGGATTCGACATCCACTTGCCTTTCCCGTAACGGCTCAGTACCGGAATTCGCAACCGGAGTTGCCGGCAAAGAATGAGCTATCTTCATCGAGGATGAGAAGAAAAACTTGTTTAGAGAGAAAGACCTGGAAGTGGAAGGCTTATTATCGGGTGGAACGGTGCCTTCTAAAGGTGGTGGCTTGTCGGATAACGGTGTTTCTGGGATGATGAGAACCGTCTTTTCACCCTCTTGCAATGTGTTTTTCACCTTCAAGCTCCTCTGCGAGAGCAGATTTCTCATGGATGACTTGAACTTGGCCGAGTTCGGCCTTGGGGGAAGCCCAGATTTGTTCGAACCAGGGCTTGGAACATCTATTTTTGTAAAATTGGACAGTGTATTTTCTAGTGATCTCACTGGTATTTGCAATTCAGAGAGGTTTGGGCGTCTCGAGTGCTGCTGCACCAAGGTGGCCTCTTCCCCCTCTTCTTTCTAATCAAAAATCAAACCCAAAAAAATTATAATAATGTTATTACATAATATTTTGTTCTTTGAACTGAATCAAAATTATATTGCATTGTATTAGAATCATCCATCAACGCATAGAGTAAGAGAAAACCACACAGTGAGAGAACAATATATCTAATTTTACATCAAGAGTTTTGATCCAAGTTGGTTCATCATCAATTTTATTTATTTATTTATTTATTTTTTTTTTTGGGGGGGGGGGGGGGGGGGGGGGGCGCTCAAAAACTCATCATCATCTGGCATATAATTTTTTCCTTCTACATGGATTGAATGTAGAAACAAAAATTAGAAATTATTTTGTCAAAGGATTCCATTAGAGCTGAAATCTATTGCCAAATTTTTGTTAATTAGAAATTTTGGAGTTATTCCTCAAAAGACCAAAATCAAAGTCCAAAGACCAGCGTATCTGCATATTTTGGTGGTCATCAACAGTCAAAGTGAATTCAACCTGAATTAAGACCTCAGTCCAGATCACCATAAAAAAACCAAACAGTTGAATTCACAATCGATTCAGTCAGTACGTACAAAACCCTAAACATCAAAGCTTAGAAAAAAGGATTCTCACTTCTCACTCACAACAATCAGCTTAAATGTGTGTGTGTGTGTGTGTGTGTGAGAGAGAGAGAGAGAGAGAGTTCACCTGGTTATGAGGATCTGGATCAGCTTGTTGATGTGTTTGTTCAGCTTCAATGGAATTCTCCTCCATTGTTCTTAATGTAATTATGCCAAAAGCACCACCACCGCCGCCGCCGCCGCAGACACCAAATTTACTACGATTTTCGTCTCGGAACTCCACCTCTCAATTTATGCTGGATTTTTAAGCAATTTGATTTGAAGTTTGATGAATGAATCGTAGAAGAAACTCAAAGGAAATGGAGATATTCGGGCTTCGTAGAACGAACAATGATGGAAACAAGAAAAGGTGTTTTTTTTTTTTTTAATATTTTTTTGGGGAAAATTTCTTAAAGAACACATTTCTGTTTTTACTTCCGTTAATTTAACAAGTGGCCGTCAAATCGAATTTTATAATTATCAGAAATCGCCCCTTAAATTTATAATAGTATCATGTGGACCTCTTGCATGTATTTCTCACAATGGCCACTATTTCTTCTCCAATCAGAGGTTTCATAACAAATTCCATATTCGTCTAAGAAAATATTAAAGAATAATCAATACAATTTTCTATGATACCCATTGTTTTAAAAATAAAATAATGGGTAGTCTTAGAAAATTGTGTTAACGAGTTTCTACAACCAACGCATTGCTTCTAAAAAAAAAATATGTTTTAAAAAGAGAACTCGAATGTATTTAGAGTATTTTGAAAAATTACGATAAAACATGCAGTCATCTCAAGACTTGACCAGAACTCTAGAAGGTTCAAGAGACAACTTGTACTTTAAAGAGATAATTTAGCCTCGGGATTATTCTAGACCAAGGCCAGAAAACTCCCAGCTAGAGTCCTGACCCATTGTTCAGGTCTCGTTTCCGAATCCTACCAAATAATAAAAAAAAGAAAATCGGATGACACGTTCAAATGATGTTAACCTCTTAATCCTCTGCGAGGATTGAGGTGGGTTACCCTAAATTACAGAGATGATTGGCCTACCACGCTTATAAATACAAGAGGGGCAAACACATTTTTACTAGGAGAAACTTTACAAAAATATTTTCATCATATCTAAACTCTATTAATTCTCACACCAAAAGTGTAACGCTAAAAATCCATCTGCGTGTATAATTTTTTATAGGAACTATTAAAAATTTGTCATATGAGTGACGATCCAGTTTTACATATCATCAATGTTATATAACATGGTCATTGATGTTGGATATTATCGTGATTAGGATTCTCTTTGTTGTTGATTTATCAATTGCAACGCAAATACGTAACTCTATGACTCGCAAGATATAATGTCAATTATTCATTTTTTTGTGTAAATTATTTTTTAGAGATTATTATTATTTAATTTCAAGAAAAAATATTAAAATGCTTACAAGAAAACTTACGTCACCATAAAACAAGGACATAAGACAATTTCACTAACATAATATAGCTCAAGTGGTAAGAATTGCTTGAGTTAAAATAATTGATGGACCTTTATAAGGTCAGGTGTTCGAGTCTGCAAAAAAATACTTGTTGGGAGAGATAACCACGCATTCCAAACTAGATTAGTATCATATCCGGTGCGGGTGAGGGACATTCGTGTGTATAAAAAAAAATAAAAAATCATTATTACTTCGAATGTAACTTAAAAATAACCAAAAATGTAAAATCTCTCAGAATTTGGATTAATATTAAAATGATGCTTATTCCAAAGTACAGTTTAAAAGTTTAGGGTCCAAATTAAAATCACTCCAAAGAGAGAGGATTAAAAGTACAATTATAGTAAGTTTTTTCTTACTAATTGTCCGAGACGCTTGGATTCAAGGAAGCAAATGCTAACAATTCTTTGTCTTGTTCTAGCATCGCCATGTCTCCCTCTTTCAGCGTCACCCACGCTTCGATTCCGGCGCCGTCCGGCGCATCCATCAGCACGATCACGTTGTTGAACGGAGAATTAGCAATGCTTACCCAAATGGGTTTCCCCCACCCAAAATCAGCGTCGTATAGCTTAAACCGGCACCAACTGGTGACGCTGTAGAAATCGACGTCGGTTCTGGAGAACAAGCCCGCCGTCTCCTCGAACGCCTCTAGAACTGCGGACGCCCTTTCCTTCCCCTGAAGCTTTTTGAGGTAGCCGCTGTTGAATTCCTTCGCCCCTTTCTTCATTTTGTTGATCAAATTGTTCAAATCGGTTTCGTCGTTGTGGTCCTTCTCGGCGGCGTAGTAGGAGACAAAATTACCGATGGTGTTTTCCTGGAGGGGGGGGTCCAGTCTTTTCCGGATGTTCACGGTTTGTGTTAAGATCGACGCCCTTTGCCTCGTTTTCATGGCGCATCTCCAGATGATCGCCGACACGGTTTCGACCCTCGTCGGCTGCGATTCGCCGTTCCAACCAGCCAGAGACCGGAGTCTCTTGATACTGAGAGCATCGAAGAAGAACCTATTCGTCACGTTCACTTGCGGCGTCAAGTTTAGCACAGGCGATGATGCCAGTGTTTCCGTCGGCGGGAACAAAGAAGTGCCGATGAATTTCGGGAGCAATTCGTCGGCGTACCCGCGACTGCGAGCGGCTGACGCCCAAAGCCTGACGAATATGCTCAGCGTGGCCGCGTCGGTGATCTTATGGGAAGCGCAAACGCCGATCGCAATTCCCCCACAGTCAAAGACGTTCACTCGAATATAAAGCGGCCGGCCGGTGGTGGCGGACTCTTCCGATTCAATATCAGTAGGAAGCAACCGCTTCAGAAAATCAACATGTGGCTCGTCCAGCACATCCGAGAGACTGCAACGAATTCGAGCTTCTACAAACGGAACCCCTTCGTCGTCGCAATCGATCGAGGCGTTTCCGACGAATCTTCCGGCGAGGGGGTAGAGCAGAGTCAGGCTTTCCGACAACGCCGATTTCAGAGATACAAGCTTAGCTCCCACATCTGTGGACTTCTCACGGTAGAAGAGGAGGAGGGGGGTATAGATTGATGGAGCAAGCTGGTCAAGAAGCGAAAATTTGAAGGATTTGAGGTGAGGAGGAGTCGGAGACGACGGTTTGATGATCGCAGTGGAAATTACGTCGATTTTCGCCATTGTTATGGGTCGATTGATTTGCAGATATTGCGAGATTCAACGTGAGAATCTTCAGTCTAAATAGATCACCAGAAAGTCATACCGTTATTTTTATCTTTTTCGTAGGGAAGAGAGAATAAAGAAGTACAAAACAAGTCGAGTCGGAATTCATCGAAGAAGGAAAAATGATTCAAAAGCATGTGGTTTGAAGCTGACCAAATTGACTTGTCTACCATCTTTTCATAAATGCCGGCTAGATATTTTATTTTATTTTTGTTTTCCCGAGGTATTTCGCATCACGGTTAACAGAGATTAATTCATCTAAGTACAAAAAACAGAGACCTTTCCTAAGCACTTCCCATATATAACCTCCCAAAAATCGAACCCAGAATAGTTGTTTAAAGAATCCTAACCCCTTTCGCTTGGACTTGGTAAATGCATGCAAGATATTGACCTTTGGTCATAATAATACTAAGCTAGGTCAATTTATATTTTAATTTTGGATAGGTTACCTTATAAGGATATATTATCACAAACATCCCGTATCATTTTTAATGAAATGAGAGTAATCCTTTTAACTATTAAAATGTTCTCAAGTCATTTATAACGTTCTCAAGCCATTTATAATAGGGATAATTGGCTATTAGTTCCAAATAGAGGAGATAATATGTTGTTAGTCTCATTTAAAACATAAGTTTTGATTTAATCCTTTAAATTAGATTTTCCTTGTGTATTAGTCCTGCATGTGTCATGCATTGCGTGTAGAGTATAGGAAGAACTTAGTGAATAAATTTCGCATTATAGTAAATATTAGTTACAACTTAATAATTATAAATCGTATGTAACTATATTACATATATCTGTGTAATATTAGTTACATGTACTTGTATAATATTAATTACTTGTTGTAAATTACATGTATTTCTATAATATTTGTTATACTTAATAAATATTTTATACAGAAATTAGTTTAATATTAGTTACATATATTTATATAATATTTGTTACATCTAACAAATTTTACACATAAATTAGTTACATGTTACAAATTACAGTAATATTTATTACATCTAATAAGTATTTTACACACAAACCACTCACATGTAATTGCGCGAGTACAAGCGCTGTATTGGACTTTCCGTCTTTTTTAATATGCGGGACTAAAATATAAGTTACAATTATACATGATTTTTTATTTTTTATTTTAAATTAAAAGTAAAATAAAAGACTTATCACTTAAACACCCTTTATAATATTATGTACGATACTAACATCCTGCAAATAAACAATAAAAAATGAGTAGCTTAGGTGGCGTTTGGTTAGTGTTCCCACTTTTTTGAACCCAACTGGAATGGGTTGGGTTGAGTTGGATTGGGTTGGATTGAGAATTTTGGGAACAAAATTGCGTTTGGTAACGACAATTTTTGTTTTGTGCTGAAAATAGAATTGTGTTTGGTAACGATTTTATTCTAAAACTAATATTTTTTTTTTGAGATTTTTTTTTTGTGTTTGGCGGCGGCCGGACGGCGGCGATGGTATTAGACGGTGAGCAGACGGCCGACGGCAGTGGTGGTGTCAGACGGTGGCTGGCGGCGACGAACGGACGATGACGCATGGTGTCCGGCAATGGTCGCCGGTCGGCGGTGGTGGACGGTGACCAGCGCCGGCGGGTGGTCGTCGGACGGTGGCCGGAGTTGAGAACTTTGGGTTGAGTTTTTTGGGTAAAAAAAAAACAAGTTTTTTTTTGTTTCTCATTTTCTTAACATTTTGAGAATCAATTCCTATTTTTTGAGTTGGGTTGGGTTGAGTTTTGTATTTACCAAACGCATTCCCAAAAATCAAACTCAGAATTTTTGGGTTGGGTTTGGTTGGGAACACTAACCAAACGGGGCCTTATTTTACTCTTTGAAACCCAACCTTTAAATATGTTTTCCAAATTTACCCCAATGTATTAAATGCAAAGACAAAAATGTCCTTTAGTAATAAATTTAGGGACTACTTTTTAATCATTAAAATTAAAAAACAAAATATTTTTCTTTAATTTCTCTTTCCTAATTCTTCTTTGCTATTTTTTTTTTCTATCTCTGTTTTCTTTTTCTCTGGGCAATTTATTATTTGGTCCCCTAAGATGGTGAATCTATAAAATAAATGTCACACTCCACCCCAGACACCTGTCATCCTAGGGGCGGAGTGACGTCGACACGACATCACCAGGATATCCAACCAATTAGAAAACAACAATAATTTACATAAATATACAATCACATATACAAGCCGTATACATCCTCTCATGTGGGGGACACACCCGTCCCCAATTATAAGAACAACAAAGATATAAAATACCCTGAACCCCTCACGGGTTCGACTCAGACAGCTCGTCTAAAAAACTCCCACACGACACCATCGCCGTACTCTATCTAGTGCTAGTAGGGGACCGACTCCTAACTGTTTCACTTGTGAGTGTACTGCCTTCTTAATAAAACATTTTAGATGGATCAAGCATAAAACGTATAAATATCACATAACACAAAGAAAAATCCCTCATAATATATATAAATGCATCATACCACAAAAAAAACATTAATTTTTCTGTCACCACAAAATCAACGTCTATATGTTTATAACATTTTAACTAAGTAGTAAAAATCAACCAGAACGTTACAACAACCATATAGTATAACGCAACTGAAATAATAGATATATTATCGTAAATGGATATACCAAGTTAGTATAAAATAAAGTATATATAAATGCCACCATATACGACAAAACACCACATATGACACCACACCACACCACATCACATCACATCACATCTCGGCTAGCCATGTGATCGTTTTAACCTCACGATCGGGAGTTGCAACGGTACCGTACCCCGTAGGATATGCCTTCTTAGCGGGATATAACAACGCTCCACTAGACTACGCCAAACAGGTGAACAACGCTCCGCTGGACTATGCTACGCGGGTGAAAAACGCTCCGCTGGACTATACCAAATGGGTGAAATACCGCTCTGCTGGACTATGCCAAGCAGGTGAATAACCAATACCCATCTCCACCTTACCTCAACAACAACAACTCATCTCCACCTCAACCACAACAACAACAACTCAATAGATAAACAACGCTCTGCCGAAGCAGATAAAATCAATAGCATCGTAAAATCAATGACAATATCGTCAAACTACAAATCAATAATATCAAATCTCTATCTCCAAAACCGATTTTAATCCAAATATCATTTTTCCACCCTCTTTTAAAACCAACTAGATTTAACAAATCATTTATTTCCACTTTTCATTAAAAACCAGTGAATACCATATTTCCAGATCACCCAAATCCACTTAATCCATATAAGTTATAAATTCATCCAGTTTTTAAGTAATCACATTTTTCCATCAGATATATAAAAATAGATTTTTGGCAAGAAGACAGTATACTCACTTGGTTATCCGCTTCGAAAACTTTTACCCACTATCCTCTCTCGGTACTCCGGTGCCTGCGAACCTAATAGTGACAGGACCTAAATTAATATTTTATGTAAAAATACCTAATCATGCCATGCAACTCTAAATCTCGTAATTTTCTGTTCCCCACATTTTATTATAAATATTACTATTCCGCTAATAATGCTCCGTTTAAAGTTTATTCTATCGAATTTATTCATATGAACGGTCTCAATATTTTTTTTTCGATGCTAGTAATTAGTTTCATAATCATCCACGAGACAATTAAATATCATTAAATACATATATTAGTAGAGTTCGGAATTCTACCTTTCTCGGATTTTCCGTTTGCCGCGAGATGAGTATTTTGATTTTCATTGGGTGTGGTTTGTGATTTTTTTTCCTTTTATTTTTCTTTCTTTTTCTTCGCGTTTGTTTCTGGTTCAACCCAAACCGCCGACCTTCTCTCACTCTACTCTCAACTTCGACGATCACCCTCTACAACCACGGCGGGGAACCAACACCCACACAAACCAATCACCGTCGGACCAACTGAATGACGGCACAACACACACACACACACACATACTGCTCTCTCTCTCTAACTCACTGCCGACAAACTAACCGACGGCGATACCCAATCACACACACCACCGGAGAAGCCACACACCCTCTGGCCAAACTTACTACACACGCACACACACACACACACAACAATAACAGAACACACACACACATACATCACCCAACAGAAACGAAAAACACGCACATACACCTGCACCGTACCGTCGACACACACACGATGCTCACACGATCAACACACTCACTTCGCCGGAGACCCAACAGCAAATTCGACGACCTACACACATACCCACATGATCTCGGCCAAACAGAGCACACATACACACGCCAAAACACATACACTAATCATACACATACACACACCACACAAAACACACAGTAGGCACATACGCACACACAGCAGTGGCTGAATACACACACTCACCGGAGTGACGACCACACCGTCGAATGGACGAGAAGTATACTCCGATCACATACGCACAACGAAACACATACAAAACACACACAGTCACACACTCCGTCGACAACCGCAACAATCACCGACCACCGAATGAACAGCACTGTCAACGCAACACACCCCACAACGCAACACCCACCGTCGACGACGAACAGCGCACCGCCGATGAACAGACGGACCGATCGAACACCCACTGCCGAAACAGCCTCCTCTCTCTCTCCTCTGTTTTTCTTCTTTGATGGCTTCTCGATCCTTTCCAAGAGTGTGGATATATATGATTATATGTGTATATATATGTGTGTGTGTGTGTGTATGTGTGTGTGTTGGAAAGAGGCCAAGCCCCATACTGCTCTTACCTCTCTCTCTCTCTCGCGTTTTCTCTTTGATCTCTATCTTATATATATATATATATATATATATATATATATATATATATATATATATATATATATATATATTAATTTAGTTGTAATTACATAAATCTCCCCCCTTCATTTTTGTTAAGTTATTTACTAAACCAAATTCTAATTTTAATATTTTGAAAACTACAATTTGACCCCATAATTTTTTTTTAAAATCACATAATTAATCTCGCCATTCACCCCGTGATTTTCAAATGTACTCAAATACGGCTCAAAAGAAAAATCAGGGTCTTACAACTCTCTCCCCCTAAAAGAAATTTCGTCCCGATTTTTTTTTTTTGTTCAACACAATAGGAATTAAAATTTCAATCAAACCAATAATATTTCTGATTCGCACTGCGTAGTCATGTTAGTCATACTTAATTAGTAATCGTCAATTCACTTTCACATATCGCAACATTTTCTATTCGTAGTAGCTCACATTATATCTAACAACTGTTAAACAGGGTGCACCTAGCACAACCAATCAATTATCGAAAAAAATCTCATGTTTCTCAATGGTTACACTGCGCTACTCTAATAAAATTATAATAAACAACAATATAGTTTGAACACATCACGGTAATCTTAGTGGATTGGGTCTATTTTATTTCGACAATAATTTTTTCCTAACCAACATGTATCTATTCCATCCAATCAAATGATTCGCAAGAATTTATCTATTCAACATTTCCAACCAACAAGTTCGCAACCATTATCATACGCAACAGACAACCAAAATCATCAATCTCAATATTATGTCAAAATTTCATAATCTTATAATTGTTCTATAACTATTACCACAATCCCAACGTATAACTCAAATAAATATCCCTGAAAACATATAGATATCTCCAAACTACATCAATACGTATTAGAATACGTCAAACATATTATCTATAAGAATTCCCTTCATGTCTCCACATTTAATCAAATCCCTAGTAAGGCCACACGCATCAACTACATTTTAATCTAATTAAAAAGGCTTCAAACATTTAACCACATATAAATATGGATCCAAGTATATAGATACATCCCAACTATAAAAATTCAATACGTCACCAAAATCAAGAGTCACTGTACGCAAAATATTATATTAATGATACACATCAGCCCAAGGATAATTCAAATTATCATTTCCCCATGAAAATTTAATGACTCCCACATTCCGAGTCCGTCTAATGTTAGTAATGGTCTAAAACATCTAGTTGAGTTCTTCTTATCGAAAACTATTTCCCAAAAAAAAAAAAAGAATGTAGCCACACCGGCTATATCCAAATCTCGAAAATTCCTGTTTTCCTATCTCAGTTTAGTCTATTTGATTGAAGTCCTGCATTTTTTTCATACTGCGCTTTATATGGTGCCACCTTGATTGTCGAAAAGGTATCTATTATTGTAAACAAATTCCATTAGCACCACATAGTCATCTCAGTTACCAGAATATTCTAAAACACTACTCCTCAATATATCCTCCAAATGTCTGATTCACATTTCCCAATTTACCATTTTGGAATTGGTAAAGACTGCAATAATCCCCCTAGATATTGATGCTCGATCTTAACTTGCTAACAAACAAGACTCTGGCAACAAGTCCTGCGTTTTCCTGTTCCATTTTAATCTACCCATAATGCTCACTCAATCTCGATATGGTTTGATTCTACCGGGGTGCATTGTATATATTGAATTATGCACTTCTTTTAAGGTATCATTTGTCAAATGGGCGTCATTGGGAATACATAATTTTATTTTCAATCATCAAGACTTCACCAATATTTCTGACACGATAGTCAGTTCTACGATCATTTTCCACTTCACCTCTAATCTTTCCCAACTGGACATCCGACATCTGCGTTTTCTACAACACGGTCGATCAATGTCGGTTTTAAAATAAAAAAAGAAACTTAAACAGCATTGCCATCTGATCAACCGCTCACTAAAAATCACAAGGGTCTCAACTCACCACATAAATTAGTATGAACAACCTGAATATGCACAACCAAACTTATCGATTTTCGACTCGAAGCATTCGCTACAATATTAGCCTTTCTTGAATAATAACAGATGGTACGATTGTAGTCTTTAATCAATTTTATTCAACGTCTCTGCCTCAATTTTAACTCATTTTTAAATAAGCAAATATTACAACTCTGGTGATCGGTGCATATCCCACAAGTCTCGTCATTCAGAGAAGGTCTCTAAAACTTCAAGGCAACCACAATCACTGCTAGCTCCAAAAATTTCGAATTTTGGTCACACTTTTCGGCCTTTCCCATTAAATCACAACTTCAACTTTCTTTGGATTCACCTAAATGCTATCTCCCAAGATCACCTGTCCCAAACCTATCACTCAATCAAACCAAAACTCTTATTTATTGAATTTGTCATACAATTGTTATCTCGTAACGTCAGCAACACAAACCAGAGATGCTCTGCATGCTATTCTCTACTCTCAACTGGATCGTCGTTTTTGCCACGTCACTGTCTCTGACCACCAACTAGTGATATCTTAATTGAAAATCTATTTGTGAAAACACCCTGGTATTCTACAGTTGATTGAACAAATCATCAATTCTACACGATGGGTATAATAATATATATGTATATATTATATTATGAAACCGTCTCCTTATTCAATTATCGATTACCAACACTTATTCTCAACGTACCTCCCTTTTCTTTTACGAATAATATTGGATTTTTTTTTTTTTTTTTTGGAGAGAAACACCAAGTTTACTATAATCGTGGTTAACAGATCTTCCAATTTTGTCAACTCGGTATACGCCCTATGGTAAGATGGAATTTATATAAGAACAGTTCTTGAAAATAACTCGATAGTGTTTACTGGCAACCTTGACAATTCTTCTGGGACATACATCGGGACAATCTCTCACTACTAAAGTATCCGCCATCTGAACGTTGTTTTAATTGGTGCCTATTACCTGCGTGAGGTATCCCTGATATCCTTTCTTTAACAACTTTCTGACCTTCTAGATCAAAAATCCAATTGACTGGGGTAAGGATTACATCTCCCAAAATACAACTTTGATTTATCTAAGATTCGGAAGGTAACTTATTTTTGAAACAATCCACCGACAACTCATACGACACGGACTATAGTTATACACACTTACTATTATCACAGACTCACAATTTCTCGGCTATCTTCTACATATCATTCATTTGTAAGTTTGTTGTATTTACTAGTTCCACTATTCCTTGCTCTGCCTACCTGTCAACCTAGAACGTACTACAGAATAGTCATCTTCTTTCAATATCATTACAAGATTCCATTAGTATTGCCTAGAAGACAGTCTTATACTCAATTTGGATGTCAACTCATAATTCAACTTAAGTGTGTTCTGCTACACTATTTTAATTATTTTAACAACTACATATTAGATGCCATTGATAATGGATTCCAACATCTAGTAATACACATATGATTGTTTATCAGTTATAATCTAACTTTCCCAACTACGAGTACCCCTTCAATCGCGGTCTACCCAAAACCACTACCAACAGCACAACGCCACCCGAACCACCAATTGGCAATATCACAACTTTGTCGCATCCACTAATTGCCAACAAGACAACCAACCAAGCAAGATGCCAATGCACTAACAAATGTAATGACATAACTATCTTTCACGTGCCGAACTCATCTATCAACACCCTAACACATGTCCCCTACTGATTAGACGATTGACACGTCTTCCTATCTCATGGCCCTCTACTGACACAACAACTGATAAGTCTACAGAACCTATAACCTAGGCTCTGATACCAAAATTGTCACACCTTACCCCAGACACCTGTTATCTTAGGGCTGGCGGGATGTCGACACGACATCACCTGGATATCCAACCAACTAGAAAACAACAATATAGTTTACATAAATAAACAATCACATATACAAGCCATATACATCATCTCATATGGGGGACACACCTGTCCCCAATTATAAGAACAACAAAGATATAAAATACCCTGAACCCCTTATGGGTTCGCCTCAGACAGCTCGTCTCAAAAACTCTCACACGACACCATCGCAGTACTCTATCTAGTGCCAGTAGGGGACCGAATCCTAACTGCTTCACCTGCAAGTGTATTACTTTCTTAATAAAACATTTTAGATGGATCAAACATAAAACGTATAAATATCACATAGCACAAAGAAAACCCCCTCATAATATATATAAATGCATCATACCACATGGAAAACATCCATTTTTTTGTCACCATAGAATCAACGTCTATATGTTTATAACATTTTAACTAAGTAGTAAAAATCAACCAGAACGTTACAACAACCGTATAATATAATACAACTGAAATAATAGATATATCATCGTAAATAGATACACCAAGCCAGTATAAAATAAAGTATATATAAATGCTACCATATACGACAAAATACTACATACGACACCACATCACACCACACCTCGGCTAGTCATGTGATCGTTTTAACCTCACGATCGGGAGTTACAACGGTACCGTACCCCGAATGGATATGCCTTCCTAATGGGATATAACAACGCTCCGCAGGACTATGCCAGACGGGTGAACAATGTTCTGCTGGACTATGCCACGCAGGTGAACAACGCTCCGCTGGGCTATGCCAAGCGGGTGAAACACCGCTCCGCTGGACTATGCTAAGCAGGTAAATAACCAACACCCATCTCTACCTCACCTCAACAACAACAACTCATCTCCACCTCAACCACAACAACAACAACTCAATAGATAAACAACGCTTTGCCGAAGCAGATAAAATCAATAACATTGTAAAATCAATGACAGTATCGTTAAATTACAAATCAATAACATCAATCTCTATCTCCAAAATCGATTTTAATCCAAATATCATTTTTCTACCTTCTTTTAAAACCAACTAGATTTAACAAATCATTTCTTTCCACTTTTCATTAAAAACCAGTGAAAACCATATTTCCAAATCACCCAAATCTGCTTGATCCATATAAGTTATAAATTCATCCAGTTTTTAAGTAAACACATTTTCCCATTAGATATATAAAAATAGATTTTTGGCAAGAAGACAGTACACTCACCTAGTTATCCGCTTCGAAGACTTTTACCCATTATCCTCTCTCGGTACTCCGGTGTCTGCGAACTTAATAGTGACATGGCTTAAATTAATATTTTATGTAAAAATACCTAATCATGCCATGCAACCCTAAATCCCATAATTTCCTGTTCCCCACATTTTATTATAAATATTACTATTCTGCTAATATTACTCCATTTAAAGTTTATTCTATCTAATTTATTTATATGAATGGTCTCAATATTTTTTTTCGATGCTACTAATTAGTTTCATAATCACCCACGAGACAATTAAATATAATTAAATACATATATTAGTAGAGTTCGGAATTCTATATTTATCGAATTTTTCGTTTGCCGCAAGATGAGTATTTTGATTTTCATTGGGGGTGGTTTGTGAATTTTTTTTTTCCTTTTCTTTTTCTTTCTTCTTCTTTGCGTTTGTTTCTGGTTCAACCCAAACCGCCGACCTTTTCTCACTCTACTCTCAACTCCGAAGATCACCCTCTACAACCACAACGGCGAACCAACACCCACACAAATCAACCACCGTCGGACCAACCGAACGACGGCACAACACACACACACACACACACACACACTGTTCTCTCTCTCTAACTCACCGCCGACGAACTAACCGACGGCGACACCCAATCACACACACCACCGGAGGAGCCACACACCCTCTGGCCAAACTTACTACACACACACATACACAACAATAACAGAACACACATATACAGACATCACCCAACGGAAACGAAAAACACGCACAAACACCTACACTGCACCGCCGACACAACGTTTACACGATCAACACGCTCACTTCGCCGGTGACCCAACAGTACAGTCGACAACCCACACACATACCCATATGATCATCGGCTGAATAGAGCACACATACACATACCAAAACACACACACTAATCATACACATACACACAACACACACCACACACAGTAGGCACACACGCACACACAGCAGTGGCTGAATACATACACTCACCGGAGTGACGACCACATTGTCGAACGGATGAAATGTATACTCTGATCATATATGCACAACGAAACATATACAAAACACACAGAGTCACATATTCCGTCGACAACTGCAACAATCACTGACCACCAGACGAACGGAACTGTCAACGCAATACACCCTACAACGCAACACCTACCGTCGACGACGAACAACGCACTGCCGACGAACTGACGGACCAACTGAATACCCACTGCCGGAACAACCTCCTCTATATTTCCTCTGTTTTTCTTCTTTGATGGCTTCTCGATCCTTCCCGAGAGTATGGATATATATGATTATATGTGTATATATATATATATATGTGTGTGTGTGTGTGTGTGTTGAAAAAAGGCCAAGCCCCATACCGCCCTTACCTCTCTCTCTCCCGCGTTTTCTCTTTGATCTCTATTTTTTATATATATATATATATATTAATTTAGTTGTAATTACATAAATCTCCCCATTCATTTTTGTTAAGTTATTTACTAAACCAAATTCTAATTTTAATATTTTGAAAATTACAATTTGACCCCCTAAATGTTTTTTTAAATCACATAATTAATCTTGCCATTCACCCCGTGATTTTCAAATGTACTCAAATTCGGCTCAAAATGTGCGTATAAGAAAAATCAGGGTCTTACAATAAACTTCCAATTCAAATAATAAAGTTTTTAGTCCATATATAATCTTTAGAAAAATGTCCCTCATAATACCCCTAACTGTTCACTTATATTTATGGATTCTGCCATTTTGTTCTTTGCAATAAGATAAAAGTGATAAAACTTGCTATATTTACAATAAAAACATCACAATTGCAAAATATATTCTTACAAACATAAAACAAATCGAAAATTCAAAACAAAAAAATATCAAATAACCCATAGAAAAAGATCTATATGATGATGTCACTAATTTTTTTTGGTTCACTTTAAAGTGATGCGTAAACGTTAACGTAAATATTAATTACTGAAGGTGCAGGACGTTAACGTAAATGTTCAAGTAATATAACTTGCTTATATTACAAAATTACGATTTGAATTTCACATTTGAATCTCATATCGATATTATGCTTTAGCGTTAATGTATATTGTTATTTGGAAGTTGTGTGCGTTAACGATAACGCAACTTTATTTTTTTAGACTCTCTGTGTGTTTGTGTTAACATTAACTCATCATATGTGATATTTTGTCTTTTAGGCTGGGTGTACGTTAACGTTAATGTAGATTTTTTGGCCTTCTATGTTAACGTTAATGTATTTTTATATTCTTTTTTGTGTGTTGTTAACGTTAACACATCTTCTCCCATTTGCTTGTGTATATTAACGTTAACGTATCTTTATTTTTTGGGATTTTGTGTATTAACGTAAACATGATTGTACCATATTCCCTGTTTGTGTATTTTGGGTTGGGTGTGCACTAACGTTAACGCATCTCACTATCAGAATGTGTGCTTTTATCGTTAACGTATTTTTAGGGGTTCTATGCATTAACGTTAACGCATCTTCATTTTTTTAGCCCTTTGTGTTTGCGTTAACATTAACTCACCGTATGTGATATTTTGTCTTTTTGAGTCGAGTGAACGTTAACGTTAATGCACATTTTGGGCCTCTATGTGTTAACGTCAATGTATTTTCATGTTCTTTTTGTGTGTGTGAGTTAAAGTTAATGTATCTTTCTCATCTGCTTGTGTGTGTTAGCGTTACATAACTTTATTTTTTTGGGATTTTGTGTGTTAATGTTAACATGATTGTACCATATCTACTGTTTGTGTATTTGAGTTGGGTGTTCGTTAACGTTAATGCACATTTTTTGAGTCTCTTTGTGTTTACGTTAACGCATTTTCATGTTCTTTTTTTTGTGTGTGTTAACGTTAATGAAATAGAGAGAAAAGGCTGACAAACGTCGGCAACATAGTTGACGAATAGAGGATAAAGAACGGTGACGGCGACTACCAGTTCAGATGGCGCGATAAGTCCATGTTGTTTTGTGTGTGTGTGTTTGTGTGTGTTAACGTTAACATAATTTTTCAGATCTGAAAATCCAGATCTGAAAAATTAAATTTGGAACAACACAAACTATGCTATGAATGTTGTTGAAATTACTCGAAATAAATAATCGTAAAAAAATGGAAAAATTGAAGAAAGAAGAAGGTAGACAATGCCACGTTTCTTGAAAGAGTGGCTTTGGATCTGAACGGACGGTAATGTCACAATTGAACTAGACGCTCTTTCAAGTAGAGAGAGATAGAGAGATGCCAATATTTTATGTAACGAGATCTACTCAGTGATCAATGATAGGCTAGATCTGAATAAACCACGATTACATGTTGGCTAATGAACCACATCGACGACCAAATATCGAATAGCAGTAGTAAGGAAGGATGAATCGTCTAAAGTTTGATTTTCCTTTGATCTACAACTTAGATCTGGAATTGTGCTAACTGAGACGGCCACTAATGAAAGAAAAACACAAGACACAAGAATGGAAATAGGATATTATTCGCCGGAACTCCGATCTGCAACAACATTTAGAAGATGAATTTGAAAAACAAGGCACATATCCCAAACCATAGCTTATCTCTCTAGAAAACAACTGGTTTCGCATTAACGTGTCATTGCTTGCCTTTTTCTTTCTTTGATTTTTACTAAACACTTTTTGCAGAGGGAGACATTATCGTTTGTTCAGATCCCCACTCTCTCTCTCCCTCTCATTTTTATTGTGGAAAGCGAGAGTGATGATAGGTAAAAACACGAATTTGGTAACAAGGAGAGGAAGAAAGAAAGATGCGAACACAGCTTACGGCGACGACCACGACGCGAACATGACAAACAATTAAGGCGATTGCAGACGACGAGCACGATGGTTTTGGATGGCGGTTGATGAACACCGTGCAGACGATGACGAGCAGGGAGGTCCCTACCGGTGGTTGCAGACGGCTGTTACTTTCTCCCTATCGGTGGTAAACTTGCGGTGAAGAAAGGTTAGGGTTTAGAGAGAGAGAGAGAGAAAGAGTGGGGATAGAGGGAGAGAGATTGAACGATGAAGAAATGGCTGAATGAGTTGTATTAGGCTTGTTCATTATATATACAAGGGTATATTTGTCTATTCATAATTCTTCTTAGCTGTCAAGGATCAAAGACAATACTAATTATATGGAAGGTCTGAGTCCTAAACGAACGCTTCAAAAGAATTTTTTTCTACATGGTCTCAAAAGAATTTTTCTCTACATGATCATTCGAATAAGATGTAAATAATAAAAATCTCTCTCTCCTTTTTTTTTTTTTTTTTTTTTTTTTTTTTTTTTAACTATTTCACAATTTTTTTTTTTCTTTCCTCACCTTAGTCCTTCATTCCCCCCTTGTAACCCAAAAACCTAACATACCCACAGCCACCGCCGCAACCCGTCTTGACCACCATCGTGGCGCTCAAGTCTCTTTCTCTCTTTCTCTACTCTCTTTAGGATTTTGTAGTGTGAGTATAATCGGAGCCACCGCAAAACCCCACTCCGAGCCTCCACTGAGTCCTCTCCAAATTTTGGATCTGATTTTTGCCCCATCAACACAGATCTATAGCATAATAGATCGTTGATGTTCGCGATTGAAGACAGTGGTCAAAGTTTATCGATGGTCGCAATAGATATACCCATATCAATTGAGAGAGGAAAGAGATCGTTTGTTTTACTCGTTTTTTGTTGTTTAAATCTGTTCAATTTTCTTTTTGTTTGAATCGTTGTCTTGTTGTTTGAAATGTTGATGTTGGAGATTGATCGGGGTGGAAGAGGGACGATAGTGTTGGAGATTGAACGGGGCGGTGGATGGACGACGGTGTTGGAGATTGAACAGGGCGGTGTATGGACGATGGTGGACGGTGGTGTTGGAGATTGAAAAAAGGCGGCGGATGGATGGTGGTGTTGGAAATTGAATAGGGGCGGCAGATGGCAGTCGTGCAAATGGCGGCGGTGTTAGAAACTGGCAAGAACATGGGCTGAAGAAAAATGAAAAAATGAAAGTGAAAAAAGAAAAGAATTAAATTATGCTTTACACCCCCCCCCCCACACTAGAAATTTAGGGGTATAATTGTAATAGTGTTTTTCTATATTTTTTTTTAATTCATTTAAAATAGGGGTAGAATAGTCATTTTGCACTTAATTTTTTTTTGATGAGGGATTCTCGTGATAATTTTCATATAGAGAAGGGTGTCCAATGCGGCGGTCGGGTTGGGGCGGTTTGGGGCAAAACCGCAGACCAAACCGATACTATACGGTTTGGACTACTTTGAACCGTAGACCGCCCAATAGTATGCTGGTTGGGGCGGGTTGGAGTGGGCGGGTTGACTACTTCAATTCGTGAACCACCCAATAATGTGCGGTTTGAGTTTCAGGTTGGACTAATAAATATTATTTAAATAAAATAACATTTTTATTGCTTTGAAGGATGCAAAAAATAAACTAAGATTTAATGTACATAAATAGCAACATGAAATAGCAAACAATAAACAGCAAAAAAGAAAACTTCATTCATTAGTTTAAAAACAAAAACAGCAACATGAAACAAGTCAACAACAATAAATAAACCAAATAACCAAGATTTAATATAAAGAAACAAAAACAACATGAAACATCAAACAACATAAATAGCAGCATAAAAAATGAAAACTATATTCATCACAAAAACAGAAACAAAGGAGTAATAATCCATGTCATCAACAAATTGTAATGGTACTTGATTGTCCACTTGTTGAACTTGAAGCCGATTGATCTAGACCTTATCATAAATTAAATCAAATAATTAGTAAATCTAATCTCAACATTATGAACAATAAAAAATTGAATTATATAAAATAAAAAATTTACATAATACAAACCTGATTCGATATCTTTTTCAAATTCCTCGACTTCATCCATTATATTGCAAAGAGATATTGGCACTGAAGATAATAACCAATTTTGTGCACAAACAAGACGCTCAACCATTTGAGAAGATAATGAACTACGAAATGGATCTAGTATTCGTCCTCTAGTACTAAACGCAGACTCTGACGCCACAATCGACACAGGAACAACCAATACATCACGAGCAACCATAGCCAACACTTTATATCTACTACAATTAACCTTCCACCAATCCAAAATATCAAAATTTTCATCTTTAGTCCTTTCAGGTAATTCGTTTAAATACTTTTCTACCTCAGACTCGCCAACCATATCCATTTTTCCTTTCATAAAACTCTCAAATTGTGAAGCAATTAACTTATGTGGATTTTCATTCATAATATCTAAGTCCATAATTGACGTAAATGTTACATCCCCGCTCCCACTCCCATTTGGGTTACTTCCACCTCTGGTTTCAACATGCGTATTTATTGACTCCATAGAAGAATAACATTCATACAACGGATTTATAGCAAGCTTCACATTGTCAATCAATAAATTTGTAATTTCAATAGAATACATTTTCGAAAAACAAAGTTGGAGATATGAAAGCTTCTTTCTTGGATCCAACAAAACAGCCACATACAAAATAACATTAATCTTGTCTCCATTTCCCCAGTACTTGTCAAATTTTGATTTCATATTCATCGCCATTTTAGCCACCCCATTATCTTGAATCAAGATTAAGCGATCAATTGCACTTCGAATTATAAAAATCTCATCAAAAAAAGAGTTCGAAGTAACATATAAAGTACCAGAGAAACGTTTCGTTGCCTCATAAAACAATTTCAAAAATTTAACAAATACACGACATCTTACCCAATCTTCATCATTCGGAGGAGATCCAGTTATATCACTCATATCTTTTTCAAGAAAATAAGCACGAAATCTAGGATCCTCGACATCTAATCTCTCAAATGCCTTTTCAAATTTCCCAGTAGACTCTAACATTTTGTAGGTGGAATTCCATCTTGTTTGCACATTAAGGCACAAAAGACTCTTAGACTCAATTTTCAACATATTGACGCATTTTAAGAAAGATTGAAGTCTATTAGGCGAAGATTTTACATATCTTACTGCTCCGCGAACTCTTTGAATAGAATTATCCAAGTCTTTTAACCTCTCCACCACTATCAAATTTAAGATGTGAGCACAACATCTTATATGTAAAAGCTCGTGACCTAAAACTGTACCTTTCCAACTTTTTGTCATCTTTTGTAAAAATTTAATGGTAAGATTATTTGAACTAGCATTATCCACTGTTAAAGTGAAAAACCCTTCAATTCCCCATTCAAGCAAACATTCCTCAATTTTATTACCAATAGTCTCTCGCTTATGATCGTCAACAATGCAAAAATTCAATATCCTTTTTTCAAGTTTTCAATTATCATCTATGAAATGACATGTCAAACACATATAATTTAAATTCTGAATAGACGTCCACGTGTCCGTAGTCAAACATATCCTACGACCTTTCAAAATTTTTCTCAAATTTTCTCTTTCTACATAAAAAATCTTTATTATATCGCGAGCAATTGTGTATCAAGAAATATTTAACCATTTCGGTTGCAAAGCATTACAAAACCTCCTAAACCTATAATTTTCCACAAATCTAAAAGGCAATTCATCAATTATGATCATCTCCGCAAGAACCTTTCTAGCTTCCGCTTGATTAAAACTTAATGCAACAAGTTGACCAGCTTCTTCCCCAATTTGTTTAGGTTTAAAACCTAATGTTGCTTATCCCTTAAGTTGTTCTCTATAAGGATATTTAGGACAATTATGCAAATGATTTCTTAAACTATTTGTGCCGTGAATCTTTGAATTAGCACTATAAACTTTTTTACAATATTTGCATGAGGCTTTCGGTTCACCCTCTATTTTAAATTCAACAAAATGAGCCCACACTTCAGATTTTTTTCTTTTACGTACCATACTTTCAGGAGGAAGCTGCCCATTCGAATCAATATTCCCATTCGGACTGTCCACTTTCACTTCATCTATTACCGTAGTGTCCATCACTAAAAGAAAATATGAACCACGATAAGCAAAATGACAAATCGAAACAGAAGCAGAAACAAAAGCAGAAAACAGAAACAATAATGCAAACATAAACAGAAACAGAAATAGAAAACAGAAAATAGAAAACAGAAACAATAATGCAAACATAAACAGAAACAGAAAACAGAAAACAGAAACAATAATGCAAACAGAAACAGAGAACAGAAAACAGAAACAATAATGCAAACAGAAACAAAAACAGAAAACAGAAAACAGAAAACAGAAAATGATGCAAACATAAACAGAAATAAGAGCATAATATGAACAATAAACACTACTCAGAACATAACATGAACAATAAAAACTAACCAGAACATAATAAGATTAGAACAGACTAAGATCGTAACAAGAACATAATATGAACATATGATTTCAAAACCAGATTCTCAAACAGGTTCTTTGCTATCTTATCCAATCCAACATTATTACAAAATATAAAGAAAATCAATAGATAACCATATTGATTTTAGGTTTAGAAAATCAAAAACGAAAATCAAAAATAGAAAACATGAATTTTTCTCAAATTCATTCGATTAGAAACATGAAACAATAGACAGAAATAGAAATAGAGTTAAAAAATTCACCAAACAGAAACAATGCTCAATTTTTTTAGATCCTTAACGGGATATTAGTAGGAATTGCTCTTTCAAATTTAAAAATTAAAAGCAGAAAATCATAAGATGGAAAGATACGTACCTATGAAGAAAAATCAGAATCGAACTCGAATGTGTATGGAATTTAAATCGAATGTGTATAGGATTGAAATCCAAATCAAATCGAAATCGGAAGCTCTTCGTTTTCGTCTTCGAAAACGAAATCGAAATCGAGTGTGTAGTTTGCGGTTTGCCTTCATAGGACTTGACTATTGTATTATATAGATCCAGAATCAGAAAGCATCAATGTTTCCATAATCGAAATTGGAAATCGAAATTTTTAGGAAGGTAATTAGACATCTAGATCAAAGATTTATGGAAGGAAAAGGGAAAACGAGATGCGGGAACCCTAGCCGTCGGCGAACATGGAATGAGAACTGAGAAGAATCCTTTGAACACAGGCTATACGACGTCATTTTGTCATTTATTGCGGGCGGGCGGGTCAACCCGTGAAACACACTACCCAAACCCGCGATCCGCTCTGAATCTTAGCGGGTTGGCACTGTTCACACCGCGCAATGCGCAGGTCTATTCGGCTGGTTCAAATTTCGGGCGGTTTTGGGCGGTTTGGGTTGGTTTTACGGGTTGAGCCGCCCCGCTGCACACCCCTAGTGTCCATAGAGCTATAAAAAATATGAAGGGATGTCTATGGAATTAACCCTTTGCTTTATATGTACACATCTTGTCTTGTTAATTTTAGGAAATTTTTTTGAGAGGTCCCAATATTCCAAAAATAATTTTCTAAGAATCATCTCATGTATAAAAAAATCATTATATTAAAATTCCATAAAATGGTATTTTTATAGGATGGAATTTTTGGGCAAATTTCTATTAATTTTATATATTTACTTTAAAACAAATAAATTGATTTTAAAATTATTCTTTTACTCCTTTGAAATGAATTTTATTTTTGAACCCACTTATTTTCAAAAAATTCACAAATCACTCCCACCCTACTGAAGGGAATTATATCTATGTAAACGCAGCGGAATTCAACTTTTTGTAATAAAATAAATTTCACAAATAATTTCTACGCTTGAATCAAAATGCGATAATACAAAATAATGAATAAAACACGAAGATAAATCAAATTTAAATTTTATTCCTCTTTCGGTACTTCAGCCTCTTAATCTGTAGTTCTTGAGGCGTGATTTGAGCAGGTTCTTCCAAGAGTGGCTAGATTAGATTTTTGAACTTTTAAATATTTTAGCATTATTACCCATTCATTTTTAAGGACTATTCGAACTCATTTTTCGTTGTGTGTGACCCAATAGGTGAAGGGAATTATGTCTATGTGAATGCAACATAATTCAAAAATTTTAATAAATTATCTTTCACAAATAATTTTCTAAGCTCGAATCAGTATGCAATAATACGAACCAATAAATAAAACATGATGATGCTTGAAAATGGATCGTCGGCCGGTTTAGAGTTCTTATGTTAGTCACGTGTTTGAGACACGTGGTGCCTTTTCAAGTTTGAGTGAATTTTTTCTTATTAGATGCCTCATATTCCTAGGTGCTAATGATTTGCATCCTAGGAATATTTGACATTTCTATTGGGATTCGATCTCTATAGGTTTTTTAGCTGTGCCCAATCAGTGCATTGGCTTCGATCAAACGCTTCAACCTATGGCCTTTGAGAGTGCTGGCATTAAATGCCTCAGGACTGATTAGGCAGCTAGTCAATTCGGCTTTCCAGGCGATGACTGAAGGGGATCGTGCTCGAACCCTTAAATAGGAGAAAGTTTGTGTATTTTCCCGTTGTGCTTTTTCGGATAATCACTCTTGCTTCTTTTCTCTCGGTGAACTTTTCTGTTGTGCCTAGTTCATACATTTTTAATGTCGAGAGATTCCAAGTCATCGTTCCTGCCTTTTGGAAATGGCAACGACGTCAAGGCTGGGTCGTCGTCTAGGGTACCCCCAGTTAAGGGTTGGGGAACTGTCCGTAGGACTCCGCAGCATGGTTTTTGAATTCATATGATCTGGCATATAATTTTTTTTCCTTCTATACTGATTGAATGTAGAAAAAAAATAAAAAATAGAAATTATTTTATCTAAGGATTTCATTATAATTTATGGCTTCTAGAGAGAATAGTAGAGGAGAATAAAATGACATTACCTTTCCCATTGAGTAATTGTGAATATATACACTATGTTGAAAAATAGGGAACTAACAAAATCAACGTGAAAATTAAGTGCTACATAATATTGACAATAATACCCAAATATAGACATTTGACTTTCCATAATCAGAGGAGACTTATTATCCTATATGCCCCCGCAAGATAGAGCTCTGTGAGGAGAGTCCAATCTTGGACGTGAGCATGTGAAAGCGTGTGTGCGGTAGAGGTTTGGTAAGTGCATCCGTTAGTTGATCTTTAGAGGAGACGTGTGAGACGCGAAGAGTACCACCTTGAACTTGTTCTCGAATGAAGTGATAATCGAGGGGAACATGCTTCATCTGGGAGTAGAAGATCGGGTTGGAGCATAGGTTGGTTACTCCCACGTTGTCCCAGTAGATAACCGATTGGCATGACAATTGTAACGATTCAGTTTCTTAGGGCCGCCTCGCGGTTTCTCCCAAGGAGAATTAAAACTAAAACCAGATAACAAATATTTTATTACCAAAAAAAAAAAAAAAAAGTTAATATATAATCCCAATTTTATCGAGTCAATTTTAGTACTAAGATGTTAATATGTTCAAATTGAAACCAAAGGGATGAAAGCGAAATTTTTGTTAACCTTTAGGGGAACAAAGCGTCAAATGGAGACTGAAATTCCACCATGATTTTACTTAATCGAAATAATTATAATTATCGAATTATCGAGTCAATTTTTACAACAATAAATACTAAATACAATTATTGCAAATTAAATAGAAATTCAAGTATAATTCCTAGTGTAGTTTCATTCTCACCGGCCTTACAATCAAAACTGTGGGGTTGTGAGCCAATGCTCAGTAGAATTTCAACCCCTCTAATACGTGTATCAAATCAAACCACAAATAAACACATAAACATATTTCTCACATAATTTTCACACAATATGATCATAATATCTCATGTAAAACAACAATTATCACAGAATAACACAAACCACACAATACATGGAGAGATTAAATATATACATTAAAAGAGTTAGAAATTCTACATGAAATTTGAAGCCGAAATTCGAACCAAAATATTATTCCCGCTTTAAAAACATTTCCCATATATTATACTATCACTTTTCTTATATATATATATAATTAAGTGCTAGCCAAGGTAATCCCTGTAACCATAAATCCTTTTGTGCCTATATATGGATTTCGTATGATCATGACTATTATTATTATTATACAATTTATACACGTGTCACGCACTTCACATATATACATATTATATATAAATTTGTGGTTGTTTTTTGTTTCCTTCTATAAGAAGGAAACAAAATTGATCACTTATTTATTTATTTAAACAATGTTCCCCCTTAAAATAAAAAAAACAAATATTAATTATATCCTAAAACTCTTAAAAGTATATTTTAAATAACGCAATAGTCCCGAAATCTTTAAAAATTAATTTAAAATTAATATTTAATTCAAAAAATTATCAAATATTATTTATATCATAAATTTATAAAATAATCCCAAAAATATTAAACTTATATAAAATACTATTTTTGAAATATAAATTTTCGAGATATTACAATCTACATCCCTTAATTAAATTTCGTCCTCGAAATTTCATTCAAAATAATAATAATTTAGAATTACACCGCACTGTCATGTTAGTCACTCTTGGTTAAACAATAATAACTGAAAGTTACCACACGCTCCCGCTGTACTATTATGATAAAACTAGCAATAATATCAATATGCAACCAATAAATATATATTTAAAATATTATAGTAGTCTCAACTAATAAATGTATATAAAGTTTTTAAAAAAAAAATCTCAACAATTATTCTACACTCTGACCCTATCTATCGCTAATAGTGGACCAATATTTATTTGAATATTTTATCAATGTACTGTTTTCATAATACAAAAATAATTTATGGATCAAATATTTTTATCAAAATCTACTTTCCAAAATATAGCCACTTACTTGGCAATATCAAAATCCCAACAAAATATTATCAAAATAGAATATTCGAATTTAAATCAACTGATCAACTCACTTATATATAATAAAATACCATACTTCCTTACTAGCCATAGGATCGTTTACCTCACGATCGGGAGTTACGACGGTACCATAACTTGTCCATCTGTGTAATCTAAGATTACAATTAGTGTCAGAGCCATTTAATATCTCTAATGGTAAGAGCGAACACATGGTATAAACCACCATATCATGATGATAATCATCATCGCCTACAACAACAACGACAACAACAAATATCAACCACCTGCAGGACTTGTCCTCCTATCAGGTCAGAATACAACGTCCTACATGACATGCCCTTCTATAAGGACCAACATCCTGCAGGACATGCCCTCCTGTCGGGATCACACTATGACATAGTCAGATAATAAAATCACTTAAGACGTTTAAAAATTTACTTGATCCGCATCACGTTATAAAATAATTGCTTTTAATAAATCAGAGATTTACTTCCGTTGTGATAGAAAGATGCCATTTGGGTGAGGAATAACTTCGACACTAAGGAAGTAGGTGAGAGGACCCAGATCCTTGAGAGAGAATCTGGCGGCTAATTATTGGACAAAGTTGGTAATTAGATCATTGCGAGACCCGGTGAGAATTATATCATCCACATATATAAGGAGAAACAAGGTAGAGTCACTTGAGCCCCAGACAAACAAAGATGGGTCTGCATGAGAGTTGTGGAAGCCCATGAGAAATTGGTGTACTTTATGATACCAAGCACGCAGAGTTTGTTTCAGGCCGTAGATGGCCTTACGGAGTTTGCACACGTGATCCGGACGATCATGATCAACAAAGCCTAGGGGTTGGTGCATGAAGACGTCCTTAATGAGAGTACTTTGGAGGAAGGCGTTGTTGACATCCAGTTGCTGTAGAGATCAACCACATCGAATGGCAATGCTGAGAACAAGTTAGACAATAGTGGGTTTGATCACTGGACTGAATGTTTCGCGATAATCAACCGTAAGGCGCTAATGGAACCCTTTGGAGACGAGTTACGCCTTGAAGCGATCTACTGTGCCATTAGGAGGATGTTTGATCCGAAATACCCATTTACATACCACGAGGTTATGGGTGGGATCGGGAGGTACAAGTTCCCAAGTGTCGTTGTATACAAGTGCATCAAACTCGATAGACATGGCGGCAAGCCGCCGAGGTTCTCGTAGCACTTGAGTGATATTGATGGGTTTAACCTTCGAGGCTTTGTGAAGTTTGGCCAAGAGATTCATCTTGACAAGAGACTTTTAGATGTTGTTTTTGGACCGTATGATTATGATCCGTGCGTTGGAAGAGGAAGAATCATCAACGATTGATTCAGTGGCATCCAAAGGTGCAATTGGAGCTGGGGATGTTGGTGCATGAATCAGGTAGTATAGTTAGAGGGAGCTGGGGATGCTGGGAGGCACGCTGAAGTGGGCCTGGGTGTGCTGGAGCGCGAATTAGGCAGTGGATAATCTTTAGAAGTGCGCTGGAGCGCGATCTGGGGATGTTGGGAGGCACGCTAGAGTATGTTTGGGTGCGCTAGAGCGTGAATCGGGTAGTAACTGAACTTCGGGAGTGTGTTGGAGCATGATCTGGTGGTGCGGCAATGCCAGTAGGTGTGTCGAGTGAGTTAGACACCTATATGGGGTGCAAGAGAGTTGGGAGCAGTGACGGTGCATGAGTGAGGGGTAGGAGGGAAACTGGAGAGCACTGGGAGTCCGTGGTAGCACTGGAATGAGGAGCGATGTATGGTTAAAGGGAGCAAAATAGGAAGACTGATTTGACAAAACAGACATGACGCGAAGTGTAGACATGAGAAGTAGTGGGATAAAGATATAGATATGCTCTTTGAGTTTAGGAGTAACTGAGGAATACTCAAGGGGCGGATCAAGGAGAAAGTTTGTGAGAAGAGTACGGCCAGAGTCATGGGTAACAGAGGCAGTCGAAGCTGCGGAGCTTGGAGCAATTTTTTGGGAGGGGGGGTTGACCAAAGAGCTTCAGAAAAGGGAGACTGGAGATTTAGGGTTTTTGTGGAGAGGCGGTTGATGAGATAGACTACAAGGAAGACATGTGACCAGTAGGAGAGCAACATTGAGGCATGGGAGAGGAGGGACATGCCCATCTCCACAATGTGAAAATGGCGTCTCTCGGAATACCCATTGTGTTCCGGGGTGTGAGGCAGAGTGGTGAGATGAGATATACCATGACTTGCAAGGTTAGAGAAGAGTGCTAGGTACTCTCCTCCATTATCGGTGTAGAGACTAATGTTTTATGATTGAAATGTGATTCTACTGGGGAGTGAAGCCATACAAACATCGATAGGACATCACATTTGCTTTTTAGTGGGTATAACCAAGTGTATTTTTTGTAATGATCAACAAAGATGATATAATATTTTTATGTGTCAATGGAGAGCACGAGGGAAGTCCACACATTAGAAAATATTACTTCAAGAGGGAACGAGGTAGTAATAGACGAAATTGAGAATTGAGGCTTGTGACTTTTATTGCTTAAACAAGAATTACAATGAGAAGACGATTTTGAAGAGTTCGACATATTTAGAGAACAACTGGAAACAATATGATTAAGAATAGACGTTAAAAGGTGACTGAGTCGATGGGGCCATGTGTTAGAATCGGTCTTGATACTGTAGAAGGCGACTAGGGGTGGGGAAGATGCTCGAGATGCAAGCCACTCATAGACACTGTCTTTACTCCGAACCTTTAGAAGGATTGCCCTTGTGTGGATATCTGCTAGTTCTCGAGCAAAACACCCACACAATATGAGAAAATATAAAAACTAATTACGAAATTGAAAACTAACAACGAAAAATACTAAAAACAAAAATGTGTAAGTTTTGATAATCATCTACCGGCCGAAAGATTTTCTCTCATCGGGCCCCAATCCTATCAAGTTCACGTAAAAATCACACCATGTGGTATTCTAGAATTTCAACGTTCAAAAATAGTAAGAGCCATTCTAGATCCTGTTTAAGTGTGTGTGTGATTAAACTCAAATATACAACTATCCATTGATTAGATGAGATTATCCCTCAATATAGTTCATGACTAAAACCTTTTGGGTATAGGGAATCCATACGCCTGACCCGGGATCTATTCTCTACTAATGTAGGCTCGGAGGTTAAAAAAGATCAATAAGGCTTGGATCGGTTTTGGAAAAATGGCCAAGGGTAAATTTGAATAGAAAATAGGTTAACGTCGTTAACTTAACGTTACCCAAGGCACATCGCTTGGCACTCTCACACTCGAAACCCCATAGTTTAATTAGAAACAACCCTGAACATACGTTTAAGAACGTCGTACTCACTTGTCATGTAAAAAAGAAACGTAATTTTTTTTTTCACGTAACATACCCCTAAACTCGTTCGAATATTTAAATTTTAGGAGTGTGCAAAAAGGATTAAGTAACACACCCCCAAACTCATTCGAACTTCTATAATTTTAGGAGTGTGCAAAAATATGAACGACATACCACAAGCGAGTACTCGAATACTGAACCAATTTTAGAAGTTCGCCCTAAACCCAACCGCTCACATCAAGTAGCGAAATGCTAACTTGATTCACTCACATTGTGCCTTTGGTTAAGCGATAAAAGTTTGAAAAAAGTTCAATTGGCTAGGGTATTTGTTAAAGTGTTCAGAATTGAAACGGTATTTTGGCTTCGATAGGGTAACGAGAGATAATGATATTGTATGGTAGGCTTCAAAAGATTCAAGCGATCAAATGAATGCCTAAATTATATCTCCTAAACAACCTCGCCTAGGATTTCGCCTCGAATTTCCCCCAAATCAAGTTCTAGAATCCCTATTGTCATGAAATTGAGTGAAGGATAATCAGTTTCAAATCAATTAGATAGTTCTATATTGAGTTTACGTGCTCGTGCATTTAAGATCTACAATAACTTTTACTAAGATGATATGTTAAGCACACAGAATACACATGAATGAACTTTACGCTCGACCTCAATAAATAATTAAGGGACAGACTCATCATCGGGTAAAGGCCCAGATGACGTCAAAACTCAGCACAAAACAACAACTAAACTAAACAAACTAATCCTAAACAAGCATGCACACGATAAAAATAATAAAACTTAACTAATAACATAAACACATACTAAAAATATACTACACATCACCACCAACTTAACACAGACATTGCCCAAAACGACCCATCGGCGATCCCAATAGACAGAATATAGCATGATATTGAAGACGAGGGTTTAGAACATGTACCTGGGAGGCGAGAGGATCTCGTCTCCGTTTCAAGTCGATGGAGATGGATCTAATTTATTCTTTTCCTTGGGTTGCCTCCCAAGAAGTGCGTGGTTTAATGTCCTCGGCCTGACACATGCCCTCAAGACTGGCGAGATGTTGAAATAAAAGAAATGCAAGAGAACCTGTCGATCTAATATCTTCAAGTACCCTGCAGGAAAACAAAAACAAAACTACCAAGAAAAATTATAAACACTAAAAAATGCCTAAATTAAAATCAAGTAATTTACTCACAATATCGACAATAACCCAATCAAACTAATCTCCAGCAATCGTTACTAAAAACATGGTGGCGATCGCCAAAAACTGAATTTGACAAACTACCAATCCCTGGCAATGGTGCCAAAAATTTTGTGGCCGCAATTTATGCGTTGCCACTTTCACCGCAAGCGTACAGATTAAGTTTTAGTATAATGGACCTTTCAGTCGGGTATCGTATCCACAAAGATTGGTTGAGATTACTATCGAGTACCGCGATTATCATAACCTAATTTTACCTAGGCGATAAAAATGATATTTAATTAATTAATACTAAGACTAAAATACTAATTTACTATACTAATTACTAATACGAGATATTTATGTGATGGATTATCTAGAGATTAACTTTATTTACTTAAACGTGTTTGATTTTATTTAATCTACAATAATGGTGTTCGACCTATTCGACAATCTTAGTATCTAAAACTCCTCCGCCACCTCTCCCGAGTGTAAGATGGGGGAATACGCAACTTCGTGTCAACGAAAAAATCCCCTTCAACGTCTTAACGACCCTAGGTTGCGTGAGTCTTGCCCCAACGTCATCGATTGCACACAAAACCTCAATTTATAAACTCCCTCGTCACTTCTCCCGAGTGTAAGACAAGGGATATAACGTGACTTCGTGTCAACGAAGAAGTCTTCCTCAATGTCTTAACGACCCTAGGTCATGTGAGTCTCGCCCCAACGTCATTGATTTCATGTATTGTGTTTACTCTATCGACAATCTCAGTTCTAAAACTCCCCCGTCATCTCTCCCGAGTGTAAGATGGGGGAATATGCGACTTCGTGTCAATGAAGAAGTCTCCCTCAACGTCTTAACGACTCTAGGTCACATAAGTCTTGCCCCAACGTCACAGATTGTCCACAATCCTAACTTCGACCGGGTTGTTGGATCGTGTCGTTTGTTTATTCTAATCCGAATCCAGGATTTGTCAAACCCCGTATTCTTGATATATCTATCTAAGCATGATAAACAAACAATATGGTATACACAATCAAACTACGAAGAATAATAATTAAAGAAACACAACTCAACCAAAACTACGTTTTTTATAAATGATATTAATCCCATACATAATCTACATTTAGCCTATGGCCATAGCCGTTTATACAATTGAAACTAAGCTAAACATGCTCAAACATATATCGAAGATAAGAAATAAGAGGAAAAACGGATTGACTTAGCCGATATCCGAAGATTAGCCGCTAAAACTGTTTACCGATCGATTATCCTTCTCCGTGTGTTGATCTTCTCTTTCGGATATGTTTGAGCACTCCCCATACTCTCTCTATATTCTAAACTAAGTCCTAAGGGTTGTAATAGCCGGAGATAAGCAACAGAGAGGAGAGGAAAGGGGTTTAAATAGACAAAATATCTAAAATAAAATATCCAAACTGTGCAGAGCTAACCGCCTAGGCGGTGGGTATGTCGATTTAAAGTTCATCGTAGCGGTGGAAAAGGTGCTGGAATAGGAAGAACATCCTGCAGTTTCATCACCTAGGCGGTGAGCTTTCAGCAAGAATGAGGTCTTCTCTGTATTTTCACCGCCGCGACGGTGGTTTGAACGCTGCGGTGGTGGGCTTCTTTCAAAATATTGCTTCTGGGCTTATTTTTTCACCATTCTTCGACAGTTTTTGGTCCAAATTGATCGTTTGCGCTTCGATTTCATACATTTTCACCCATACACCTGTTTTAATACAAAAATAATAAAAACATATTAAAACTTAACAAAAATGTATTAAACGTACTCGAAAACTAACAATTTCAGTTTGAAAATATATAGGTAATTTACACCTATCAATATCTTTTACAAGAAAACTAAGGGGTAAGAATTCAACAAAAGCGTTATTAGTCCAACAAAATTGTTAGATTGAAATGAGATTCTTTTTCATAGATGACATACACAAAACATTATTAAGCCAAAATGAATGTGAAGTAGTGCAGAGAGAACGAGAACCGGTATGTGTGATAGGAAAACTTATACTGTCGCCAATTACAATATTGTCGGACTCTTCATACGGAATGTGAAGTGATAGATTATTGAGATCGACAATGATATGATGAGAGACATCGCTGTCATGGAGCCATCCTGGAGTGGGAAGGTTGGGTATGGTTGCAACATGTGCCCGAGGTTACTATGGGGTCACTGGATGCGACAAGGGTTGTGGTGGTTGGGATGTCGCGTGCGCTTGACAAATAGAGGACAAACAAAGTGTCCTTGTTGACGGTACCATTGACACTGTCTTAGGTAGGGTCGTGGCGAGGGGTAGTTTTCTTGCGAAGCGGAGGGGTTGATGTTGGACAACTGATTGGGAGATGGGCCCTACATAGGATGATTGTGGCGTGGGCTAGGGTGTGTGGAGGTTGAACATTTAGTAGTTGGGTTGGCAGTCACTGAGATGGAGGTTGGGATCATGGTGAGTGAGACACCTTGGGAGAGTTCCCGATTGATGAGTTTCTCGTGAAGCTCATCAAATAGGATAAGGGTGTCATGAGCGTTGACCGTATCAATGACGGGATGATATTTGTTACTAAGGCCATCAAGGATCTTCTCGGTGATATCTTTCAGATCCACGGGTTTTCCAAATGCGGCAAGTTCATCGGTGTGGGCCTTGATGCACTTCATATACTCCGAAATAGAGAGGGACATCTTGGTGATGCTTTTGATGTGTTCTTTGATTTGTTTGATATGCCCACGTGTCGGGCGACTATAGGTGTTGGTGAGAGTGAACCAAGCATCATGAGACGTCGGAGAGGCAATAATGAGAGATATGAGGGGGGTGTAAGGGAGCCCACAAGTGATGAAAATAAGCCGATCTTAACAGCGCCATGGGCTATAGCCCGCATCAGTGGTTGGTGGTTCGGGTTTTGTGCCAACAACAAAGTGGAGGATATCATAGCCATCAAGGATGGATTCGAACTGTAGCTTCCACGCAATGTAATTGATGGATGTCAGTTTGATGGGATTGTGAATTTGCATGACAATCAGTGGCATAGCGGGTTCTTGTGGGTTCGAGAGGGTTGTCGAAAGGTTGGCATTGGCCATGGTTTGCGGTGGAGAAAATGAAGTAGATTGGCGGCGGCTTGTAGTGGAGAGAGGGAAGGAAATGGGCAGCTAGGGTTTGGGAAAAAAAAAAAAAAAGGTTTGGATCTAAACTTTTGATACCATATAAAAAGGATAGTAGAGGAGAGTAAAATGACATTATCTTTCCCATTGAGTAATTGTGAATATATACACTACGTTGAAAATAGGGAACTGCCAAAATCAATGCAAAAATTAAGTGCTACATAATATTGACAATAATACCCATATATAGATATTTAACTTTCCATAATCAGAGGAGACTTTATTCTCCTATAGCTTCTATTACGTAAATTGGAGCTGAAATTTGTTGCCAATTTTTTGTTAATTTGAATTTTTGTTGTTATTCTTGAAAAGACCTAAATTAAAGTCTAAAGGCCAGCATAACTGCATATTTTGGTGGTCATCAATGGTCAAAGTGAATTCAATCTGAATTACGGCCTCAGTCCAGACCACTATAAAAAAATTCAATGGTTGAATTCACAATCAATTCAGTTAGTACGTACTAAACCCTAAACATCAAAGATTATGGGAACATATAGTGATGTGGGGTATTTTGGTCAGCCTGTGCCATCCACTCAAAGCATAGCACGTGGCGCGCATGCTACCCCATAAACCACCTCACCATGATGAAGTATGCCAAGTCAACTAAGATCCGGATATCGAGCTGTCTCTGCTCGGCTATCACCAATGGGGGACACCCTTGGGGTTTTTTTGAGCTTTGATCAGCAAGCTACCTCTGCTTGGTCATTACCAAAGGGGAACACCCTTGGTGTTTTTGCCTAGCTCCGGACACCGAGCTACTTTTGCTCGGTCATCACCAAAGGGGAACACCCTTAGAGTTTGCTGAGCTCCGGCCATAGAGTTGCCTCTGCTCGGCCATCACCAAATGAGGACACTTTTGAAACTTTTGCTGAGCTCCAGTCACCGAGCTATCTTTGCTCGGCCATCACCAAAGAAGGACACCCTAAGGATCTTTGTCGACCTCTATTCTCTATGCTGTCTTTGTTCGGTGACACTGATAGGGAAGCCTTGGAAGCATTGTCCGAGCTCCGTCTTCCATGTTGCCTCTACTCGGTAAATGTTGATGGGTAAGTTTTGGATGCCCTGTCTAAGTTCCACTCTCCGTGCTGTCTCTACTCGGTTAACATTGATGGGGAAGCCTTAGAGGCCCTATCTGAGCTCCGTTTTTCGTCCTATATCTTCTTGGTAAGCTCTATTATAGGAGCCTTTGAAGTTTGTTCGTGCTTCGACCACCATCTAGGATCTACTAAAACCTTCTTCCTAAAAGCCCCTCTCAATGCCCTTATAAGCACAAAACAGAGATTTCCGCCCAGAGCTCTAGGCAGAGGGAAGATCTACTGACTTCGTCATCAACATCGTTATGGGCTAAGTTTGTTTTCCTAAACAATTTGGTTAAGCCCATAGACTCTCCTAGATGGGTTAGAAGGCCAAGCCTAGAAGCCTAATCTCCTCATGCTCCAACTCATTGGCCACGCGCTGAGTTAACGTAATCAATCGTGCTTAGACCCTTAATCTTACGTCGCTAATTAAGCTATTCGCCTATAAATACTCAGACATTCAATGCCCTAGGTAAGGCTCAACTGCTAGATTGAATCATAATAGAGCCTTTCTCCCCCGAGCTCTTACCCTCACACTGGAGGGATTTCATCGAGCGCAACCCCGGTGGATTTTTGTGCAGGTACAAGCTCAGAACCTCAACCCGAGTTTTGAAAGAATTGATTTTGGACCATGAGACGTTCAAAGAACTCTGATCTCCGAATTTAGAACCTCCATCTCACAAGAAAATCATACGTGGACTTTGACTACACCAGCTCGAAGTGTTAACCAGTTTTAAACACCAACAAAAATAATTCTCACTTCTAACTCATAACGATCAGCTTAAATGTGTGTGTGTGATAGAGAGAGAGAGAGAGAGAAAGAGAGAGAGAGAGAGAGTTCACCTGGTTATGAGGATTTGGATAATCTTGTTGATGTGTTTATTTAACTTCAATGGAATTCTCCTCTATTGTTGTTATTGTAATTAAGCCAAAATCACCACCACCACCACAAACAACATATTTACTACGATTTTTGTCTCAGAACTCCACCTCTCAATTTCAGCTAGATTTGTAAGCAATTTGATATGAACTTTGATGAATGAATTGTTTTTAAAAAAAAATTATGTTTTTTTTTAAAAAAAAAATCTCAGAATGCATTTAAGAGGATTTTGAAAAAATATAATCACGTAAAACACGTGAAATAAGGTCACGAGGAATAGGTCACAAAAAATAAACTTCTCAAGACTTAACCAGAACTTTGGAAGGTTCAAGGATACAGGTTGAGCTTCACCGAGATAGTTCAATCTCGAGATTATTCTAGACCGAGGCCCCAAAACTCCCAGCTCGTGTCTTGACCCATCATTCGGGACTCACTTCCAAATCCCACCAAATAGTAAGAAAAGGAAATCGGATGATATATTCAAAGGGTGTTAGCCTGTCAATCCGGTGATCTCTGCAAAGTTAGAGGAGATTACCCTAGATTAAGGAGTTCACTTGCTCACTACGCCTATAAATACGAGATGAGTATTGTTAGGTATAGGTAAGTACATTTTTACTAGGAGAAACTCATCAAAAATATTTTTACCATATCTAAATTGTTGGAAATAATGATGAAAATACTAATTTTAATTAATATATTAAATATTAATTAGTATTATTTTTAATAAAGATTTCTCAACAGGTTACAAATATATATACAATGAAATAATACTCATAAATAATAAAATAAACTCTTAGTGAAATTTGTTGTTGAATCTAACTTATATATAATATTATAGAATTTAAATAGTTCATAATAAATATTCAGAAACTGAATATGAGGCAATAAATATTCCAGATTATGACGACAAATATTCTAAAACATTAACAAACATTATAAAATTATATTCTTCAAAAATATATTAAAATACATGAAACTAATAAATAAATAAAATTGTACTTACAGTTCTTTACCGATGCCAAACTAAAAAATTTATATTGATCGAGGCTATCGTTCAACGATATTTCCTTAAAGCAAATTTCACCTCCGCTTAGGTGCTTGCGGTTACTCCGACGTTGCTTCCCTGATACAACGATCACAATCCTCCGATACTAGCACTAGAAATCAAAGGATCTGACGAATAAAACAGGTATTGAACTCTCTCTCAACAATAGATTAATATAAACTCAAGTGTATGCGTAGTGCAAGATGTTTTAAGTTTTCATACCTAAATGATAATGTCAATTTCTTTATTTATAGAGTAATAAATGAGTAACTCCAATACACCAAAAGTCTCACTTTAAAGCCACTAAGAATACTTTAAAGCCACTAAGGATTAATCACATGTAACTCCTTATTAAAATGAGTTACAAATATGAAAAGACAAGTCTTGTTTGGTTAGAAAAATTGCTATAATCAATGTAGAGAAAATTATAGAAATAACTCTCTCTACTTAGATCAACTCAAGTCCAAACCTAAACCCACAGCACATGACCCGACTTGGGTCTGCAATCCAAAATGGATTATAAAAGTGATTTTAGTGTTTTTCATTAACCAATGTGAAATTACTTATTTTACATACTTCAATCAACTTCATTAGATTACTTTGAAAGACAATTTCTCATTCACATTTTAATAATTTTTAACAAACCAATATTCATGTTAGTTTTCTTATTAAGAATAATTACATAAAAATAATTAGATTTAAAATAGTCTAAAATCATTTTTTGTCTAACATAAACTCTACTAATTCTCACATTGAAAATGCAATACCGATATCCATCTGCGGATACATTTTTTTGCAGGAACCATTGAAGACTTGTCATATTTGTGATGATCTAGTTTTGCATATGATCAATGGTATACAACATAGAGTCATTGATGTCAAATGTTATCGTCATTAGGGCTCTATTCGTTGTTGATTTATCAATTGCAACGCAAATATGTAACTCCACACTCACAAGATATAATGTCAATTATTCATTTTTTTTTTTGTGTAAATTATTTTTTTAGAGATTCAATTTCAAGAAGAGACATTAAAATGCTTAGAGCATCTGTAATTGATATACTAAATTAGGTGTGACATTTATGAGATATGACACATGAATAATAGTATGACACATGCAATTTAAGATAGGTATGCCAACATTTATAGCAAAAATAGTATGTCATTTCTTTAAATTTATTTTGTATTAAAATTAAAAATAAAAATAGATTTGAATAAAAAGTTTGAACAATCAACATGATGACGTTGTTGAACGCCGAATCAACAATGCTAACGCAAATGGGTTTGCCCCACCCAAAATCAGCGTCGTATAGCTTAAACCGGCACCAACTGGCAACGCTGTAGAAATCGATGTCGGTTCTGGAGAACAAGCCTGCCGTCTTCTCGAACGCATCTAGAACTGCGGACGCCCTTTCCTTCCCCTGAATCTTTTCGAGGTAGTCGCTGTTGAATTCTTTCACCGCTTTCTTCATTTTGTTGATCAAATTGTTCAAATCGGTTTCATCATTGTGGTCTTTCTCGGCGACGAAGTGGCAGACGAAGTTACCGATGGTGCTTTTCAGTAGGGGAGGGTCCAATCTTTTCCTGAAGTTCACGGCTTGGGTTAAGATCGACGCCCTTTGCTGGGTTTTCATGGCTCATCTCCAGATGATCGCCGACACGGTTTCAACCCTCGTCGGCTGCAATTCGCCGTTCCAAACAGCCAGAGAGCGGAGTCTCCTGATACTGAGAGTATCGAAAAAGAACCACTTTTGCAGCGTCAAGTTTATAACCACCGATGATGCCAGTGTTTTTGTCGGCGGGAACAGAGAAGTGTCAATGAATTTCGGGAGCAATTAATTGGTGTACCCGCAACCGCGAGCGGCTGACACCCAAACCCTGACAAATGTACTCAGTGTGGCCACGTCGGTGATCTTATGGGAAGCGCAAACGCCGATCGCAATTCCCCCACAGTCAAAGACGTTTACTCGATTGTAAAGCGGTTGGCCGGTGGCGGCGGAGTCTTCCGATTCAGTAACAGTCATAAGAAATCACTTTCGAAAACCAAGCGGCTCGTCCAGCACATCCGAGAGATTGCAACGAACCCGATCTTCTACAAAAGAAACCCCCTCGTTGTTGCAGTCAATCTAAGCGTTTCCGACGAATCTTCCGGCGAGGGGGCAGAGTAGAGTCAGGCTTTCCGACAACGCCGACTTCAGAGATACTAGCTTAGCACCCACGTTTGTGGACTTTTCACGGTAGAAGAGGAGGAGCAGAGTGTAGATTGGTGGATCAAGATGGACAAGAAGCGAAAATTTGAAGAATTTGAGGTGAGGAGGAGTCGGAGACGACAGTTTGATGATTTCAGTGGAAATTACGTCGATTTTGGGCATTGTTATGGGCTGATTGATTTGCAGATAATGCGAGATTCAACGTGAGACTCATCAATTTAAATTGATCACCAGAAAGTCATGCCATACTAGCCCAAATCTACCAAATTATTGCATAATTTTTAAATTGTGCAAAATAGTTCCCATCATTTGAAATTGTGCCACCGAATAGTCCCATTTTCAAATTCGAAATTAAATTCGGATGATTTTGCCCTTTTGTAATGTCGAATATAACGTGAATTTCATGTTAAATATAACATGAATGTGAATTTTTAATGAAAAATTGATGAATGTGATATCACATTTTGAAGATGTTATTTATACGAATTTGATTATATAATTAGGTCATGAAAACATATCATATTGAATTTAACATGATGTAGAAAACTACAAAAACTCCGAAATAACATTTAAATATAACACTAATGTGAAAATTGAAAATTCTAGAAATACTATTTTGAATCTAACATGAATATGAATTTTTGATGAAAAATGATAAACGTGATGTTTTCTTGAATATTTTATTCAGACGAATTTAAATCACGAAAAAATACTATGTTGAATTCAACACGTTGTGCAAAACTACGAAAAATTCGAATAACATATAAAATGTAACATGAATGTGAAATTTGAAAATTCTAAAAATATCATGTTGAATGTAACACAAATCTAAAAATTAATGAAAAAATATAATTTTGAAGATCTTATTAAGAAGAATCTGAATATATAATTAGATTGTGAAAATGATGAAACTAGTGTACAGTAAACAAATTAGGAACATTCTGAAATCAACTAAGTGATGAAGTTGGTTTGGGACATCGGGTTTTGAGAACCACCCTATGTTCTATGGCAAAACATAACTAGAGGTTACTGATGATTGAGAGATTCCCAAAACGATGATGCTATGGAAGCAAACGAGCTGGCATTTAGTTTGATCACGAAGCGTTCTATGACAAAGACGTTGAGTTGCAACGTGTTTGAAATAAGTCTGCAGGCAGATTGATAAAGATTGTGGCAACAATTCTGGCATATGTGAATGTTAAAAATAGAGGATCGAAGTAAGGGTCGATTTGAGGAGTGTGTCAAATTCTTTTGGTAAGGGGTGGTTTGTTAGCCCTTAACAATGTTAGAAAAACAACATTGCACGGACTCTGTGAGTTTTTTAACTGGACGTGGTGCACACGACACCAAACGAAGACATTGGTATGAAAAGGCACAGACATGGTACATATTTCTAACCGAAAGTAGTGCACGCGTCACCTTACAAAAGCGTTGGTACAAAAGATGCACTAAGGTTAACCAAAGTTCGACAATGTGGGCGAGACAAGTGTTGTTTAGCAAAATGTCGGTGTGGGGCCAAGTTGGGATAATTTGGCACAAAACGTAGGCATGCGTCTAAGTCAAGGAGTCAATCGTGGGTAGGGATCCACTCTTGACTCTATTATGACTTCTCAAACATTCTGATGTCTACTGCTGTCACTTGAGTTTTTTTCACATAAAGTATTATAAATGGGGTACCTCTCCCTCTAGACCCTTGGCGTGGCAAAAAACCTGGGCATGCTAAAAGGCGTGAGCACACCAAGATAAGGTGTGAGACATGACTTACACATGCTGGGAAGTTTGGAGTAAGGCTTACGCAAGGGTATTGGTTTGAGACAAAAACCAAAACATGGTGCGTTGGTGGACAAGGGCGTCATCGGGAAATACCATTGGGTATTGGACATTGTAAAGCTAAAATTAAGAAGATCATCAACACAAGACTAGGAACGGTGCCATGGGTGTGGCATGGCACCTGACAAGACCTTGGCATGGGTCAAGACAACAAACGTCAACATGTGTCGGCATGCGTTAATAAGATGGGGCATCGTTGGAAAATGTTGATAGATATTGGGCGGTGGTGGAACATAGTGCTGGACATGTTGGAAAAATGCGATGTCGTTGGGCAATGTTGGTGCTACATTGGTGACATTGGAATATGATGCAATACAATCCTAGGCATGGTACTATGATTGGTTTTCATGAGCGCGACCAAGGTGTGGGATCAAAGCAAGGCGTATAGAACTTAGGCTTAATGTCACATTCTGATCATAATCATGCAGACGACATAACAGACTGTTAGGGCACAATGGTGCATTATGGTTTGAAAATGCATACGGCATGGCAAGTCGTTGGGCACAACAATGCAACGAAGAATCAATGGAACAAACAGAGTTACTGGACAATTGGTGTTGCTGGTGCTTAGCAATGTGCAAAAATTGGCTAAGTATGGCTAGTTTGGGACATGTCCCTCACATGTGGGGGTAGTTATTGATGTTAGCTACAGAATTGGTTAAGTAATTGCCCTATATTCTTGTCTAGATACATGTCTGGCAGTTTCAAACCATATTCTTAGTAGTTGGGGATGTCAACAACTTTTTTTGTCTATAAATTTTAGAATTGTATTGGGTTCAACATAGAGTGGTTATTGTTCCTACAACCCTTAACCATAATATTGTGTGTTTCCTTGTTTTAGTTGAGTAATAAAATAAGGTTGGCTTTGCCTGTAACTTTGCATTCATACTATTTCTTGTGCGTATGCGTGCGTCGGGACGCCTTGACATCGGTGTCATCTAGGAACAGTAGCGCGACTAACTAATTGGTGAACAATCAGACCACCCCAGATGTGAAAATTTCAGGTTTGAAATTAATCCTGTGACACTAGTCTATATTATAAAACATCTCGTAGTATATTATATTTTGCCACTATATTTTAAGAAATAATTTAATGAAATTACTATAAATAAATTTAGTATTAGTGAAAATTATTTTTACTCTTAAATTTTAATTTTTTTTTCTCCATATTTTAAGGATTAATTTTAGAAAATTGCTACAAGTTGATTTAGTATTAATGAAAATGGTTTTTACTCTTCGATTTTAGTTTTGCCTCCATAGTTCTAGGAATAATTTTGAGAAATTACTACAAGTAAATTTAGTGTTAATGGAAATTATTCCTCTTCAATTTTAGTTATATTTTGTACAAGTAAATTTTGTATTAATGGAAATTATTTTAAAGAATCATTCTTATACATTCTATTCTCTCTTTAGGGCTAATTATGGAATTAAAGAGTTTGTCTAGATTCAATTTCTTAGTTATTAATGATGCCTGAAAATGGATTACTGGACACGTCACTTTCGAGGTTTGGAGTGTCCTCTGGGCTTTCTCGAACAATACACCGTGGGTGAACCTGTCGGCGTTGCACCGCTGATGTGAGAATCAATCGAGAGTTCTAAACCAAAATTTAGCAGAGTGGTAGCTAGAAAAAAGAATGTGTTTAGTGCAACATGAAAGTGTCTCAGAGTGTAAGGGAGAGCGCACCTTAGACATCATGTGTTCTTATATTTATAGGAGGGGGAGGAGACTCTTTTGACAAGTGTCACACCCCACCTCGGGCACCCGTCACTCAAGGCCGGCGTGACATCGACATGACACTACCCGCCCAAATCAATCAATGCATACAGATACATATAAATACACGCGCTACTGTAAATGTTAATTTTTTTTCCCTAAAATACCTGAACCCTCCACGGTTCACATCCGACCGACTCACTTCCAAAATGGCAATACCACCAGACTTTACCTAGTGCCAGTAGTGGACCAACTCCTAGCCGTGGTACTTGAAACCAAAAATCTTGTATTGGTGTACTGTCTTCATAATAAAAATATTTAACAGATCAAATACAATTGTTAAATACCAACTTCCAAAATATATTATTTTATAATTACATACCAGGTTGAAAATTCAGTCCTACTGTCACCAATGTAATGAGCTAATATATTTAAAATAAACAGAAGTGTTAAACACCACATTTTAAAATATAATGATATAACCACATACTATGTTGGAAATCCAGTTCCACTACCACTAACAAAATGAGGAAATATAATTAACCCACAACTCAAATATTTTAAGTCAACCCCCTTCAAGCATTTTAAATAAACCACACCCAAGCATTTTAAATCCACCAATTGAAATCTTTTAAATCCACCAATCTAAATATTTTAAACCAACCAGTCCAATTGTTTTAAATCAATCAGACCAAATATTTTAACGTATAATGAAATACACCACACCTCTTCTTCTACTAGCTATAGAATCGTTTTTACCTCACGATCAGGAGTTGCAACGGTACCGTACCACTCGCAGGTTTTACACTTCTGACGGGTTAATCAACCACCTACAGGACTAATCCTCCTGACAGGTCATAATATCAACAACCACCTGTCGGAATAATCCTCCGGACAGGTCATAATATCAACACCCACCTTCCAGACTAATCCTTTGGACATGTTATAATATCAATAACCACCTGGCGGATTAATCCTCCGGACATGTCATAAGATAATTAACCACCTGTAGGACTGACATTCCTGACAGGTCATAATGTCAACAACTATCTGCCGGACTAATCCTCCGGACATGTCATAATATCCACAACCACCTGCCGGACTAATCCTCCAGATAAGTCATAATATAATCAACCACCTGCAGGACATGCCCTCCTGACGAGATCATAGCTATGGCATAGTCGGACTAAAAATCATCCTCCACCTTTAAAACCAACTTGATTCAACAATTGTTTTCCACATTTAAAACCAATTTGATAAAGGAAAAATCATTTTTTTTCCTTTAAAACCAACTCAATCTAAATGCATCGCAAAATTATTTATTCTTAAATAAACGCATTTTTCACAATTTATATGAAAATAGAATTTATAAATTTATATAGAAGATAATACACTCACCTCGATTTCTGCACTGCGAAAATATCACCGTCCAAAAACCTACTGGGACGCTGGCGCCTACGAACCTAACAGCAATAGGGCCTAAATTAATATTTTACTTAAAATAACCTAATATGCAATGCAGACCCTAAATTTCATATTTCCCATTCCCCAAATTTTTATTATGAAAAATTATTATTTTATCCATTTGACTACGTTAATATTTACTGTATCAATTTATTTAAGATTAACGATTATAAAGATATTATTACGATTGCGAAGATTTCAATACTTAACAATTTAATTGAATCAATAATAATAACCGATTAAAATTTTACCTGTTTCGAATCGCTCGCAGGTCGAGAAATTGGATTTCTGATTTTTTTTTTTGTTTTTATTTGATTTTCTCTCTCTTTTTTTTTTTTCCCTGGTTCGGCGCTGTTTTTTTTTTTTTTTTTTTTTTTTTTTTTTTTTATCTTTTTTTCTTTCCTGTTCCTGGGTTCAACCGACGATCCCTCTTCCTCTCACTCCTCGCTCAGCCGACCACCGGCGGCCTCCCAACCACACAACGGTGGCAACAACCAACACAGTCACACACAGTCGCCGAACGACAGCGACGAACGACGACGCCACACACCTCCCTCTCCGCCGGCAACACATACACCCACGATGAACACTCTCATCGGATGAGCAGAGCACCGCCGGCGACTGCAACGATCACGACACCCCCCCCCCCGGCCGAACACCCACCATCGGCTCACCGAACTCACACCACCGCCACCACCGGTGATCGACAACGACGATCACACTCCCGTTGGTCGCCGTCGACGACACATACACCTACACCGTCGGCTGCTAAACACCCACCGCCGACGATCGTTGAACAATACACACATAGACACACGAACTTGACGGCACCCACACAGCCCACCGGCGACGGAACGACCGAACGACCTACAACACCCATCGTCGGCAACCTCTCCATTCGCGACGGAATAGAACCCCCACACATCCCACTCACCGGCGACGCTGAAAATAGTGACGATCACCCACCGCCCACGACGAAACACACCGTCGGCAACCCACTGTCCTGGCCGGCTGAACCTCCTCTCTTTCTCTCCCTTTTTTTTTTTTTTTTTTTTTCTGTTTCCTTCTTTTGAGATTCATGATCACCCCTTGCATGGATGAATATATATGCATGATTTAAGTGGTTTGGCTTGATCCTCCTAACGCCACGTCAATCCTCTTCTTTCAGTGTTTGGTTTTCTTGATCCCACAATTGCATATATGTATATATATATATATATATATAATATTTTTTCCCAAATTACACTAACCTCCCCCTCAATTTTCCTTTAAGTTATTATTTAAACCAAATTCCAAATTAATATTTTTAAAATTTGCGAATTAACCCTTAAATTTTTTAAATTAAATAATAAATAATACATTCTACTCCGTTATTTCTAAATGTTTTAAAATGCAACTAATGATTATGTGTACGCGAAAATCAGGGTCTTACAACAAGTCCTCCCTAATGCTCGGTGCACCATTACGGTGATTGCCCTGCTCTCGGTCCCGTTACCATGGAGATTTGCGGGAGGAATTTGTGGAGTCATTATCTAGATAGAGTAATGATACCTTCATTTTTCGGCGGAGGCAGCTCAAACTACTTGAGAGCAAGAGCATCGTGGCACTAGCGCCTGAGAAGGTTGGCCCAAGTGGGGGGTGGAGATGAGACCTGGTTGAGCTGGCTGTTTTGAAGTCCTCGTGCCAGTTGCGTGTCCGTGACATGTGGCGTCCTTTCAAGTCTGACTGAATTTTTCCTCATCAGTTATTCTTTTCGTTTTTTTTTTTTTTTTATAATAATTTATTGAAAAATAAAAATAAATAAATAAAGCACTTTATTGAAAAAAGATTGATTGTAGATGTTCTTGATAATTTGATTTTCTTGTCATGCAATATTTTTTCGTGTTCTAAAATGTGGCTAATAGGATCTCCCACCTTTGAATCAGACCATTACAACTTTGTCTTTACAAAAGCACTACATCTTTGTTTTCACATTTCATTCAAATTAGTCGAAAGACGAGACTTTGCGATCTAATTGGAGGATGTATTTTGTCCATTTCTTAACTTCTTGAATTGTTGTATTTTCACAGTTAATATTTTTTTGGATTAATAACTTTATATATATATATATATATATATATATATATATATATATATATATAATAATTGCTTTTATTATTTACTATTTTTAACACTTATAATTTTTTTGGATTAATAACTTTATATATATATATATATATATATATATATATATATAATAATTGCTTTTATTATTTACTATTTTTAACACTTATAATTTTACCTTTAGGTGCAGGAAATACCTAGCTAAGCAAATAACACAATTTTCATTAGGGGTGCTTACCATCAACTCTCAATTTGTTGCGCAAACTACTAAAGGAATCCAATTGATTTTTTTTTTTTTTGATTACTCCTACTGACATTTCGTGGATTAATTTGTCCTTATTAATGAATCGTTACCTTTTATACACGTTGTCACTCCTAAAGACACGAAACAAAATATAAACCTAAATTTTTTTCCAATTGTGGTTGTTGTTCAATGATTTTTTTTACACCAGAATTATTTATAAATTATGATCTTCAAAATGAGATAATAATATTTTTTTTGAAGTTTTCGATTAGAATGTATGTGAATGTTACATATAAAATTAATAATGATGTTAATATTAGGTATAACATTACTACAAGCTGTGTGTCCACGTGAGTATTGAATATACATTCAATGCAATAGAAATAATATTAATTAATATTGATAATAACTTAAATAATATGATAATGTATAAGACTGTGTTAAATGTAACATGAATTTGAAAACTAAAAATTTTGAAAATATGATGTTGAATGTAACATGTACGAATTGAAACTAATGAAAAAAATAGTGAATGTGATATCATTTTGAAGAATTTATTCAGACGAATCTAAATATATAATTAGATTGTGAAAAAATGTGTACAATAATAACTATTTTGATTTTAATAAAATGATTTTGTTTTGAAACTGTTAAATATGGAAAATCCCAATCCCGGTAATCTTGCAATAACAAAATTTGTCATGTAATTTTTTACGTTTTTTAAATTTGGGATTGAACTGTTTGAAAATCTGTACATTTAGATTGTTTGGTTCATTTTTAAACCGTTTGAATCAAGTGATAATTTCATATTTAAATTGGGATTACCCGATAATTTTTCCTTTTCATTATTATTTGATTTTTTTTTTTTTAAAAACACAACGGTTACAACAAAATTATTTGAAAACATTGAATTCAAACCTCTTGAATATTTTTGAGCAATGAGTATAAAATTTAGTAAAAACTGATCCTTGGATTCAAGGTGGCAAAAGATAGCAACTCCGGGTCTCGTTCGAACTTCGCCATGTGATTCTCTTTTAGCATCACCCAGGCCTCGATGCCGTCGCCATCAGGCGTATCCAGCAACACGATCAGATTGGCCGACGGAATATCAGCAGGGGCGACCCAACTCGCTTTTCCCCAACCAAAATCAGCGTCGTATAGTTTAAACTGACACCAACTGGTAGCCACATAAACATCCACGTCACTTCTCGTGAACAGCTCTGCCGTCTCCTCTAACGCATTTAGAACTGCGGCCGCCTTCTCTTTCCCGTGAAGACCTAGTGTGTATTCCGCTGTGACAGTTCAATTTCTTACAATGGTCCAAATAGGTACATATTCGATTATCATTCTTTATTGTTGTATCCTAATATTCATGTATACTTTAGTTTATTAATTAATTTCGTATTATTATAATTATGAGATATAATAAACAGATTATTACTCTATCAATAAATCACCATTGTTTTTTTTTTTGTTAACAACTTGAATTAATTTGAGAGGATGAATTGTGGGGATGAGCTCAAAAAAATATTTGGAGAAAAAAAATTCATCCTCCTACTTGTAAAGTGGTTGAATTTAAATATATTTTATATAAGTATTTACTATTTACCTTCCCTGTCATTTTGCCATTAACCCGAAATTTTCCATATCATTCGCTAAATACCAATCAATTCATTATTTTTGGTCAAAGACCAATTTGTGCCCCTATAAGTAAAAAAATATTGAAATTTTTATTGTAATAACAATTTTATCCTTAACCATTTAAAAATAATTAAAAAATTAAAAATTAAAATACATAAATATCACTTGAATGCTGAGAGAACAACACATCGGACTTCTGCGAAGACTCCCTTGAATTGGGTAGCCATGAATTCAGGATCAGAGTTGACAAGCTCCTCAGGAGCTTGATTAACAGAGTTATTTTAGAGAGGGGGAACCGGGGAAGAGAGAGGTTCACCAACCTCTTTTGCTCTCTATTAAGGAAACCGAAAACAATCAAACTTGATTTGTGGAATGAACAATAATTAAGAAATGATCAACATTGATTGAGGACACTAATTAAGGAATGATCTAAATTTGTTGATCGAGGACAGTAATTAAGGAATGAAGACCTGCAGTAATTACACATATTTACCTTCCACATATACTTGCCTTGTATAATTTATTTGCCTCGTATGTTTTTAGTCTTCTTGTAATAACCTTGTATATAGCCTTACTCTCTCTCAACAGAATAATACACGAGAATTTACTAAGCCATTGATTTCATTTTAATTGATTTTATTTTATGGTATCAAGAGCATAAGTGACCACTGTCTTTTTTTTTCCAAGATCCTATCCCATGGCCTCATCTTCAACCTCTGTTAATCTCGACAATGTTCACAACCTTGTAACTGTTAAATTCACCACAGATAATCATCTCCTATGGAAAACTCAAATTGTCCCGTACTTGCGTGGCCAACGCTTGTTCGGATTTGTTAATGGTACCATCTCCACTCCTTCTCTCACCATACCCAACCTTAACGCCAATTCATTCAACTCCACCACCCTTGAAATCATCAATCTGAAGTACACTTCCTGGTTTGAACAAGATCAAATTGTTCTCAGTACCTTGGTTTCTTCTCTATCTGAAACCATTTTGGGACAAATGGTTGGCCTCCCCACTTCTAGAGACGTCTGGGCAGCCCTTGAGAGAATGTTTGCCTCTCATTCTTCCGCACGAGCAATACAAACTCAACAATTTCTAGCCCTCACAAAGAAGGGCAACATGTCTATCGCAGACTAATACCAAACGATGAAATCCTTCTCAGATACACTAGCTGCTATCGGTCAGCCACTTCATGCCAATGAGTTCACAACATATCTTCTTGGAGGACTTGATAGCTCTTATGATGCTATCGTCACTTCCATCTCTACTCAAATAGACAAAATATCATCTGAAGAGATGTTTAACCATCTCCTTGCATTTGAATTAAGGCTTGAGCAACACCACTTTGCTCTGGAATCCACGGTTGGGTCCGCAAATGTGGCTACTCGAAATGATGGATGATCGCGAAATGACAGATCCAATTCTCAGACACGCTATTCACAACAGCCACAACCTAACGGCTTCAACTCCACCAATAGAGGTCGTGGACGTAGCCCATGTGGGCGAGGTGGTCAACCACATAATATCTCTTCAAACCCACGTCCTACATGTCAAGTATGTGGTAAAAATAGCCACACTGCCGTACAATGCTACTATTGGTTCGATCATGCCTATCAAGGCATACCTCCCAACATGGCAGCCTACTTGACCATGTAGTCCTCATCAACTGATGCTAACTGGTATCCCGATACCGGTTCCACACACCATCTCACAAATGATTTCCGCAATCTAACAGTGCACTCCGAGACTTACAACGGCACTAATCAGATCCATGTTGGCGATGGAGCATGTTTACTCATTAAGGATATTGGCTCTGCTACTTTCTCCATACCATCTAATTCATTTTCTTTGCATCAGTTGCTTCATATACCACATATTAAAAAAAAAAAAATTTGTGAGTTAATTTACACGTGACAATAATGTTTATATTGAGTTTTACTTTTTTTTTTTTTTGGTGAAGGACGAGGCAACGGGGACAGTTATGCTGTGTGGTAAAACTAGAGACGGACTCTACACTTTTCCATCCACTACCATTCTCGCAAAACATCCTCAAACCTATATCTCTCAATGTGATCCCATTGATGTTTGGCACTGCCAGATGGGTCATTCGTCTTATCAGACAGTACGACGTCTCATTTCCAACTTTTCCCTACCTATCTCGTCCAATAAAATATCAGGTGTATGCTCTGCATGTCAGCAAGGAAAGAGCCATCGCCTCCCTTTTTCACATTCTAAGTTCATTTCCAATTCACCGCTTGAACTGATTTTCTTTGATATTTGGGGACCTTCTCCCGTTATGTCAACAAATGGAAATAAATACCATGTGTTTTTTATTGATCATTTTAGCAAGTTTACATGGCTCTTTCCCTTCCCTAATAAATCTAATGTCATGAAAATATTTTGCTCATTCCAAAAACTTGTCGAATGCCAATTAAATTGCCAAATAAAATCCATTCAAATTGATTGGGGTGGAAAATATCACTTCATCCCCAACTATTTTTTATCCATTGGTATTCAACACTGACTCACCTGCCCTCATACGTCCCAACAAAACGGCTTCGTCGAACGGAAACACCGCCATATAGTAGAAACGAGACTCTTACTCTTATCCCATAGCAGTGTCCCTCATGCTTACTGGGATGATGCGTTTCTCATAGACACATACCTCATTAATCGGTTCCCAACCACTCCACTTGGAATTTTACCTTTTGGAAAACTCCACAACCTTGTCCCAGATTTTTCCTCTTTAATTTTTTTTGGTTGTGCATGTTTTCCATTCCTTCGTCTATTTAACCGTCACAAACTCGATTTCAGATCCAAATAATGTGTTTTCCTCTGCTTTAGCAACATGTATTGTGGGTTCAACTGTCTTGACATTTCCATTAGCAAATTTTTTTATCTCACGACACGTCATCTTTGACGAACAAACTTTTCCTTTTGCAAATCCACCACCTAAATCTATCGGCCTCCATCCACCATTGAACTCAACAGTCAATCTTCCACTCTGCAATCCTGTACTCGGCAAACCCCCAAATCTTCTTTTACCATATCTCCAACCACACGACCTACTAACTTTAATCCCATGACGTCGTCTGACCTTTCTCCCTCAGAGTCGAATGACACACCACGTATAAACTTAAATCCCACGACGTCGTTTGACCTCTCTCCCTCCAAGTCATCGTCCCATATACGATCTTTGCCCATTATTGACACCTCTCCAACCCTGCCTCCATCACCAGATAACACATCCCTTTTCCCCGCCACCACAAACCACACGAATTCTCCTTCCTCATCTTTAGATAACGACGTTGTTGTTGCACCCTCTGAACCTTGACTTCATCAAATGACCACAAGGTCTCAGAATAATATAGTGAAGCCAACACATCTCACGGATGGCCCAGTCAAGTACCCTTTGCCACAGTTCTTTCTTGTCACAGGTACTGCTCCTGAAGCACCTTCTTGATACTCTAAGGCGTCCAAGCACAGTGAATAGCTTAAAGCCATGGACAACGCGTTCACTGCTCTTATGAAAAATGGAACCTGGTCATTAATCCCTGCAAGACCAAATATGAATATCATTGATTCTTGGTGGATATTCAAACCCAAATGCAAGTCGGATGGTTCACTTGAGCGAAGGAAGGCTCGGTTGGTTGTGAAAGGCTACCACCAACAACTAGGAATTGATTTCGACGACACTTTCAGTCCGATGGTCAAGCCCACCACCATCAGACTTGTACTTAGTTGTGTTGTTTCCAAACAATGGCCAGTTCATCAAATCGACATCCAGAACGCTTTCCTTCATGGCCACTTAACTGAAGAGGTATTTATGCATCAACTCATTGGCCATGTGCATCCCAACTTTCCAAACCACATTTGTCGGCTACACAAAGCACTTTATGGGCTGAAACAAGCCTCATGGGCCTGGTACCATCGATTGCAAGAGCACTTTATCTCCAATGGCTTTGTTAACTCCAACTTAGATTCTTTTTTATTTATATACAGACAATGACCGGATACACTATTTCTCCTAGTGTACGTTGACGATATCTTAATCACTAGCTCTAGCCCCAAAGCCATCACTCAACTGATCACAAATCTAAGCAGAGAATTTGTTGTCAAAGATTTAGGGAGCCTCAGCTACTTTTTGGGAATCAAAGCAATTCATGTTGCCTATGGACTCCTCTTTTCACAAAGTCTATATATCTTAAACCTCCTTCAACGCACAAAGATGATTGATCCAAAGCTGGTATCATCTCCGATGTCATCCTCACAGAAACTCTTATTATTTTTCGGTGCCTCACATTCTGACACGGCCACTTATCGGAGTGTTGTAGGAGCTTTGCAGTACCTTTCTTTGACTAGACCTGACATCTCCTTTGCAGTCAACAAGGTCAGCCAATTCATGCACAAACCCATTGAGGACCACTGGACAACAGTGACAAGAATTCTAACGTACCTAAAATTCTCCATCAATTTTGGTCTCCTTATTCGGCCCAGCTCATCCACACAGTTGTCTATTTACTCCGATGTCGACGGGGCAATATGCCTCGATGATCGTAAGTCAACTTCTAGTTTTTGCATTTATTTTGGTTACAATTTGATCTCTTGGAGTTCCAAAAAGCAACCGACGGTAGCACGCTCCAGCATTGAAGCTGAATACTTAGAAGTTGCCCATGCCACTGCCGAATCTCTCTGTCTATAGTCCCTAATGCGTGAACTTGGCATTTTTATTCCACAACATCCAATATTGTGGTGGGACAATATCAAGACAACTTATCTGACAGCCAATTCAGTCGTCAACTCATGTACCAAACATGTCAAAATCGACTACTACTTTGTTTGGGAAAAAGTGCAACAAAAGGCACTAGACGTCCGATTCATCTCAAGGAAGGATTAGCTTGCTGACGGACTTACAAAACCCTTAGTCTTGGCCAAATTTTGTTTTCTCAGGGACAAGATCAACGTGCAAGCTTCCCCGATGAGCTTGAAGGGGCCTATTAAGGAAACCGAAATCAATCAAACTTGATTTGTGGAATGAAGAATAATTAAGGAATGATCTACATTGATTGAGGACACTAATTAAGGAATGATCTACATTCGTTGATCGAGGATAGTAATTAAGGAATGAAGACCAGCAGTAATTGCACATATTTACCTTTCACATATACTTGCCTTGTATACTTTATTTGCCTCGTATGTTTTTAGTCTTCTTGTCATAACCTTATATACAGCCTTACTCTCTCTCAACAGAATAATACACGAGAATTTAGCAAGCTATTGATTTTATTTTAATTGATTTCATTTTACTCTCCGTCAGAGGAGAGAGAGGGGTTACTTGAGTGGGGCATTTTATGGGGAAAAGAGTGAATTCATGGTGGTTGGAGTGAATTTGAATTTTGCGATAGTTTTTTGGTGGATGTGTGGAGGAGAGAGAGTAGAGAGAGAAAAAAAGAAAAGAGAGAGAGTGAGTTTAAGGGAAGAAAAAAAAAAGTAAAAAAACATGAAGAAGAGCTCAAACTTCTTCCTCCTCCCCTCTATTTTTTTCTCCCCGCCATCACCTTTTTCTCCCCCTCCTTTTTCCTTCTCTCTCTTTCTCCCAAGCATGGTGCCGGATTTGTACTCGCTAGTACAAATCCATGCTAAATCCGTGCCCATGTGTAAAGACCCGGTTTTCTAGGACCGCCACGCGATTTCTCTTATAGAGAATTCTAGCACAAATATTCCACCATTTATAAAAAAAAAAGGATTATCACTGATTTTGTTCCGATACCACTCTGTAACGGTCCAATCTCCCATAGCCGCCATGCAATTTTTCTCCTTGGAGAATTAACACGAAAATTTAAAAGTCAATATTTCATCGCATAAAAATCTGGTAACATTAATCCGATAATAACTTATATCTAATTATTCATAAATCTAATAAATTATATACCAACCGATCCATAATACACTAGCCGATCCTGTATTTTCAAGTTATAATTGAAATTTATAATAACTGCAGGTCATATAAATTATCAAAAGTTTAGAATTCTTTTATAATTTAAGTTACACTATACAATTATGAATCTCCACCATAGAGAAACAGTTGCGATTCCCATATGCTATTGGCATTGGGGCTCCTATATATATATTCACACACACATATCCAATTATTACAAATTTTATAGAAATTAAACTAAAATTTCCATTGCCGTTTTCCTCTCACCGGCCTTGCAATCAAAACTGTGGGGTTGTAAATTAATGTTCAGTAGAACTCTAACCCCTCTAACACGTGCATTTAATTAACACAACAAATAAAACACATAAACATGATTTTCGCATAATCACAATTATTTCATAAAATTTAACAGTTAAAATCCAACAACAATAATAACATAAATAATACAATAAGAAAATTAAATACATGTATTAAAAGAGTTAAATTTTTTACCTGAAATCTGAAGTCAAAATTCAAATCGTAATATTTTCGTCGCTAAAAATTATCCACATTTCTTATTTATCATATATATGTACATATTAGTCCTTCCCAAATTCCAATCGCGCGGCTCCATTCCTTGCTGCTCATAATGACAATGAAAACTCCCCCTAATATGAAGTTATGGTCATACACACACATATATATGCATATATGATATAAGTAATTACTTTGATCAAAACCCTCCATTTGTTTTTTTGTTTCGGCACTTATATATATATATATTATTATATTACATATACATGTGTCACTATGCATGATTATATATATCTCTTGGCTTATTTAATTTCCTTCGTTAAGAAGGAAATCATTTGAGCCTTACATTTATTTATTTAGTTATTTACATTAAATGTTCTTTTAAAATAAAAAAAATATTAATTATATCCCAAAATTCTTAAAAGTAAATTTTAAATAACACAATAGTCCCAAAATAATTAAAAATCAACTTAGAATTAACATTCAATTCCCCCAAAATTATCAAATATTATTTATACTATAAATTCACAAAACAATCTCAAAAATATTAAACTTATATAAAATAATATTTTCAAAAAATATAAATTTTCAGGGTATCATAATCTACCCCCTTAATTAAATTTCGTTCTCGAAATTTCGTTCAAAACAATAATAATTCAGAATCGCACCTTACTAGTCACTCTCGGTTAACCCATAATAACCGAAAGTCACCACCACGCTCCAACCCCACCTAACGCTAGTCGTAGACCAATATCTATCTAAATATTTTATCGGTATACTGTCTTCGTAACATAAAAGTATTTTATGAATTAAATATTTTTTATCAAAAATCATTTTCCAAAAAAAAAATATAGCTACACTGGGCAGTATTCAAATCCCACCACAAATATCATCGTAACAGAACAACCGAATTTAAATCCATCGGTTAACTCACTTGTATATAATTAAATAGTATACTTTCTTGCTAACCATAAAATCGTTTATCTCACGAGCAAGAGTTATAACGGTACTGTAACCTGTCCAACTGTGCCATCTAAGGTGACTATCAGTGTCAGGGCAATTTAATATCTCCAATGGTAGGAGCCACTATCCTGTAGGATTTTCCTGACAAGTAAAAACATATATCCACCCTGCAGGACGTGCCTGACAAATAACAACATATATCCACCCTGTAAGATTTTCCTGACAAGTAATAACATATATCCACCCTATAGAACTCGCTTAACAGGTAACAATATATATCTACATCTCGCAGGACATGCTCTCCTGATGAGAAGACAACTATGACATAGTCGGATAATAAAACTACTTTTCACATTTAAATATTTACTTGATCCACGTAACGTTAAAAAATATTCCATTTTAATAAACCATTTTTTTTCTCCACATTTTAGTATGAAAATATAATTTGATAATTTATATAGAATATAATACACACATTGTCTTTATAATATAAAAAGAATTTATGGATCAAGTATATTTATCAAACACCACTTTTCAAAATATACCACAATATAACCTCATACCAGGCAAAATTTCACTGCTACTATTACAATAAATTGATACTTTTAAATCAACCGATCAGATTATTTTGATATATAATAAAATATTGCGCACATATTTTTCTACTAGCCATATGATCATTTCACCTTATGATCGGGAGTTACGATAATACTGTAACCTGTACAACTGTGCCATCTAAGGTGGCTATTAGTACCAGGACCATTCAATATCTCTAATGGTAGGAGCAACCACCCTGCAGGATTTGTTTGACAGATAATAACATATATCCACCCTACAAGACTTACTTGACAGGTAACAACATATATCCACATCTCGCAGGACATGCCCTCTTGACGAGAAGACAACTATGATATAGCAGGATAATAAAAATTATTTTTCACATTTTTAAAATTTTAATTGATCCATTTAACATTATAAAATTATTCATTTTCATTAACACTTTTTTTTTTTTTTTTCCACAATTTAATACGAAAATATAATTTGACGATTTATATAGAAGACAGTAAATACTTTTAAATTAATATTTCCAATTCAACGACAATTCCTATGGTACACGGTTAACACAACACTCCCCAAGGCTTACTTACTATTGGTAATAGATTCCATAACCAAAATATAGAGTATTCGCAAACCTAAACTCTGCCGAGATTTACTTAAAAATAAAATCTAATATTTGGTAATAGTTTGTGATCATAGGGGTTCAAAGTATAATATTATCCTTTACTTTATTTGAATCCTTTTCAGTTAACAATTGCGTTTGAGTAAAGGATTTGATAAATTCTTGAATTTTGAAATCTCTTCATTTCACAAATTCGTTGTTTGAATAATTATTTGAATTGAAGTATTTGGATTTTTTTTTTTTGGTTCTATTTTTTATCCCACTTTTGAAATGGAAATAAAAATCCTCAAAAAATAGAAACAGTATCAGACAACGAAGACGAAGAAGAGTCGACGAGAAGACGATGAACAAATCCAAGAACAAATTGAAGAACAAATTCGAAGAAATTCAATAAGAACATATTCGAACAAATCCAAGAACATATACGAAATCGATTTTGTTTTTGAAATCGATATTGTTTTTGGCGACGACGAGCCCTTCGTTTTTGAAATCCAAGAACATATTCAAAATCGATTTCGTTTTTAAAATCGAACCCTATTTTGGCGACGACGAACGAAGCGACGAAGAAGAGGCGACGAACGAAAAAGAGACGACGTCGATTTTGTCATCGTTTGGCGATTTCGTGACAGATGATAGACGACAATGAAGAGGCGACAGCGATTTCGTGACAAACGAATGGCGACGAAGGTTTTAGTTAGGGACGATCTTTCAAGACGATGACGAAGAAGGTGTTCAAGTTCATACAAGGATATCATTTGTACATATGAGCCCAGTCATTCAGAATAGGTAATAGCTTATATAATTAGAAATATTTCTCTACCCAAAATAATTCCAAACTTTAGAGTTCAAACCAAGATGTTATTACTCGCATAGAATGTTTAAAAATAGGAAAATAAATTGTACATAGTATGTGAGTAGTAATTTCTAAAGCACAAGAAGGCCTATAATGAAGCTAAAGAATCATTGTCGTCTGCTCAACTCACCTCATACAGGTTATTCTAGCCGTGTGATCATTAAATGTAGTGAGAGAATATGTTCCATTCACAAAGCTATCAACTTCTTTTTTTTTTTTTCATTTTTTTTAATTAATAAGTTATATGAAAAATATTATTTTTTAAATATTATTTAACTAATTATGACTAATGGGTACCATAACCTAAGTTTAAGGTGCTCGCAATCCTATTTTGATACCACCTGTAACGACCCGGTTTTCTAAGACCGTCACACGGTTTCTCCTATAGAGAATTTTACCAAAAATATTCCACAATTTATAAATAAATTAGTATTATCACCGATTCTGCTCCGATACCACTCTGTAACAGTCCGGTCTCTCAGGGCCGCCACGTAATTTTTCTCTTCGGAGAATTAACATGAAAATCGAAAATCCAATATTTCAACGCATAAAAATCTCGTAACATTAATCTGATAATAACTTATATCTAATTATTCATAAATCTAATAAATTATATACCAACCGGTCCATAATACACTAGTCGATCCTGTATTATCAAGTTATAATAGAAATTTATAATAACTGCAGGTCATATAAATTATCAAAAGTTTAGAATTCTATTATAATTTATTAAGTTCCACTGTACAATTATGAAGCTCCACTATAGAGAAACAGTTGCGATTCCAATATGCAATTGGATTTGAGGCTCCTATATATATATATATATATAAATACATTATTACAAATTTTATAAAAATTAAACTAAAATTCTCGTCATCGTTTTCCTCTCGCTGGCCCTGCAATCAAAGAAAACTCGCTGGGCCTGCAATCAAAATTGTGAGGTTGTGAACCAACACTCAGTAAAACTCCAAATCCTCTAACACATGCATTTAATTAACACAACAAATAAAATACATAAACATGATTTTCACAATCACAATTATTTCATAAAATTTAACAATTAAAAACTAACAACAATAATAACATAAATAACATAATAAGAAAATTAAATACATATATTAAAAGAGTTAGAAATTTTACCTGAAATCCGATGTCGAAATTCGAATCGTAATATTTTCGTCGCTAAAATTCATCCAGATTACTTATTTATCATATATATGTACATATTATTCCTTCCCAAATTCCAATCTCGCGGTTCCATTCCTTGATGCTCATAATGACAACGAAAACTCCCCCCTAATATGAAGTTATGGACACACACACATATATATTATTATTATTACTACATATACATGTGTCACTATGCATGATTATATATATCTCTTGGCTAATTTGATTTCCTTCATTAAGAAAGAAATCATTTGAGCTTTATATTTATTTATTTATTTAGTTATTTACATTAAACGCTCTTTTAAAATAAAAAAATATTAATTATATCTCAAAACTCTTAAAAGTAAATTTTAAATAACACAATAGTTCCAAAATAATTAAAATCAATTTAGAATTAACATTCAATTCCCCAAAAATTATCAAATATTATTTATACTATAAATTCACAAAACAATCCCAAAAATATTAAACATATATAAAATAATATTTTTCAAAAATATAAACCGCGAGCATATTGTTGGTGCTCAGAAATATCCATGAAGCCATCAATCATGCCGGCCTCTCTTTACAAGTCAAAGTCACCATCCCCTTCAACGCCGACATATACAACTCTTCGACTCCAATCCAGTCCTCTCTCTCTCCCCCCACCAACACTTTTTCCTCTTACTTCCTTCCCCTCTCGCTAATGATTTTCTCGACTTCTACCTCTTAGTAAACCTGAAACACCCCAAGAGATGTGGTTCCAACAGGAGTATGAAGAACAAAATGCGCTCCGACATCCACTATGGCACTAGGGGATGTATGGCGCCCTTTTGATAGCATTGCGACATCCTTGGTATCTTATCAGAGGAAGTCATCAGTATCTTTGGGGAAAGTTGCACCTTAGTTGGCTCTGCTATCATCATCATCAGATATTTTGATGCCTTGAGAAGCAAAATATGACGAGTTTTTCCTAATTAATGATTTTCTAGCGAGTTGTTCCGGTGATGGGGATGGAGTTGTTCCGGTGAGGTGATGGTGGGAGAGAAAGAGGGGGGAGGGGGAAAAAGAAGACTTATTTTTTTGGTTTAAAAGAAAAGAGGTAAAAAAGTTAAGGGTAAAAAATAATTTTGAAAAAAGAGGAGTGTTAGTGAATTTTTATAAAAATAAGTGAGTATTTTTTAAAAAATAAAATAAAAGAAGGATATTCATGCCTTTTTACAAAAAAAAATTTGGTCAAAGGAGTTGACTGATATTTATAAAATGATTGAAAAGTATCTTGAGAAAAAAATAGGAAGAATTACCACTAAGTACTGTTTTAACTTTCTATGTACCAATAAGGGCCAACTAGTTTATAATAAACTCAAAACTCCCATCCTAATGATTTCATAGATTGATTACTCCCATTCCAACCATTTTCTTAACTGATTAGTCCCATTTTTAAAAAAGCTATAAATGTTAGGTTCCTAAATTGCCCATTTCATTTCTAACCCTATTATCTTTCTCTATATTCGCGAGATTCCTCCGTTCTCTTTCCTGAGTATTGCTATCGCCGTTCTCTATACCCACCGCCATAGTCATCTCATCCTCCATTTCCGTTCTATATCTTCACCGCCATAGTTGTTCTCTATCTCGTATTCTCCATCGTCGTCGTTTCACTTCGTCTCGAGCTATCGTTGTCGTCCTCATCTTCAATTCTCCATCAGCCATCGCCATCGTCGTTATCTTCACCGCCGTCGTTGTCGTCGTCCCATTATCATCTGTGTAAGCTCCATTTCTCTCTCTCTCTCCTTCAATTTTCAATTGGTATTTTCCATTTTTCGATTTTTGTTGATTTCGATTTTGATTTCCATTTGCAGAAATCGATTTTTAGGGTCTTGGGGGATGAAATAATTGATGAAATTATTTCATCTATATCTCCTGCATCAAAGATGATTTTGGTATCTTCCATAAACCATTTGTGTAAGCTTTATCAATCTCTCTCTATCTCTATATCTATTTGTTGATTTCAATTTCGTTTTTCGATTTTTTATTTGATTTTAATTTTGATTTCATATGCAGAAATCGAATTTTTAGGGTTTAGGGATGGTTTTTCGGCCTCCTCCATCAACGACCACTGGAAAATTGTTAGCTTTATTTCAATTCGATCGTTTTTTGATTATTGTTTCATCAAAATCGATTGTTGATATATATCAGTTTTTGGGCATGAAGTTTCTGTTTTGTTTTCAATAATTTTGCTGCCGAAGCCATAGAATTTTCGGTGAAGCTATGTTTTTCATTTTTTTCCCCCATATTCGGATTGAGTGTTACATTCAAATTGTACAGTTTGTGTTTAGTCAGACAATGTGTTTGGATTGATTATAAGTTTAATCCTAATCAATTCAAGTTATGATATTTTGGATTAAATTTGGTTGAGTTAGTTTGTTAAAGTTTTCGAATCGATGAGAAGATATCTCCTATGCTTGGATTGATAGTTCATTATCTCCCATGTGTAGCTTACGCGTATTTTGTGTTTTGAATATGTGATAATATCTGAAAGTGTTACATTCAACACACATTTGAATTTTTGATTTTTAACATTTTTAGGAGTGTTAGACAGTGTTACATTCAACACGTAGAAATGTTACATTCAACACGCACTTTGAATTTTTGATTTCTCTTTGCCCCATGTTTGGTTTGACTATTCAATTCAATATGTAGACAGTGTCACATTTAGAAGTGTAACACTCAACATTTTAGAAGTGTAGCATTCAATTAGACACTTTGCAATTTGAACTTTTGAAAATCGAAGAAGCGTTACATTCAACACACACTAAAACAATGGGGTTCAATTGTTTGAAATTTTTAAATAATTGATTTTTGAGAATAATAGACAGTGTTACATTCAACACGTAGACAATGTTACTGTAATATCCTGAAAATTTATATTTTTGATTTTTTTTTATATAAGTTTAATATTTTAGGACGATCTTGTGAATTTGTGGTATTAATATATACTTAATAATTTTTGGAGTCAAATGTTAAATTTATATTTTTAAAAATATTATTTTAATATTTTGGGTCATTTTGTAAATTTATGATATAAAGGATATTTGATAATTTTTTGGAGTTAAATGTAATTACTGAGTTTAATATAAATTATTTTATAATTATGGAGTATTACGTGTAATTTCTCAAAATCTTACCTTAAGCCATAAAAAAAAAAAACAAAAAAAACAAACAAACAAACAAACAAACATCCGGCCATATGTTTTCCACTCAACTATATATATATATATATATATATATATATATATATCTCATGCTCATCCACGTGTAACTCTTCATTTCTCTATATCATATATATAATTTATATGATATAGAGAAATGAAGAGTTACACGTGGATGAGCATGAGATATATAAGAATAGATAATAACGATAAGGAGGATAATGACTAAAGAGAATACATTAGTTATATTATAATAGATAACAACAATAACAAAGGGGAGGTTTATTCTAGAAAGAGGGCCGGCCGAAAGGAGGAATGAACATGATAATATGGACTTGATTAATGTATATTATAGAGATGTTTTGAGTTATTAAGCGAGAAAAAGACTGTGACGAGAAAAAAAATCTATATGATTCTGGTTCGGATTTCAGGTAGAATTTCTAACTCTTTTAATATATGTATTTAAATTTTCGATTGTGTGAATTATGTTATTATTATTGTTGAATTTAACTGTTAAATTTTATGAAGTAATTATGACTATGTGAAAATTATGTGAAAATTATGCCAATATGTTTTATGTGTCGTTTTAATTAAATGCACGTATTAGGGGGGTTAGAGTTCTACTGAGCGTTGGTTCACAACCCCACAGTTTTGATTGTAGGGCTGGTGGAAGGGAAACAACATCGGGAATTTTGGTTGAATTTTTATTTAAAATTTTAATAATTGTATTTATTATTCACAGTTGTAAAATCGTTAATTCTCCAAGTGGAGAAACCAAGTGACGGTCCTGAAAATTCGGGTCGTTAAACTTACATTCAACATACACTTTGAATTTTGAAAATTATTCAGGAAGTGTCACATTCAACACACATATTTGTTTTTGAATATGTGACAATATCAGACAGTGTTATATTCAACACAAATTTGAATTTTGATTTTTGGCAATTTTAGAAGTGTTAGACAATGTTACATTCAACACGCAGACAGTGTTACATTCAACACGCACTTTGAATTTTAGATTTCTCTTATCCCCATGTTCGGATTGAGTGTTACATTCAATATGCACAGTGTGTATTAGTTCAGACAATGTGTTTGAATTGATTAGAAGTTTAGTCCTAATCAATTCAAGTTATGATGTTTTGGATTTAAATTTGGTTGAGTTAGTTCGGTTAAAGTTTTTGGACCAATGAGAAGATCTCTCCTATGGTTGGATTGATAGTTTGTTATCTCCCACGCGTAGCTCAGGCAATATTACATTCAACATGCACGTAAATTTTATTCCGAAACAAATTGGTTCAATCAGATTACATTTAATAACATTCTAAAACTGATTTTGATAATAGTAAACATTTTTTTTTACATTCAAAACGCATAGTGTTTTTGAATATTTTGGCGATTAAATCAGACAGTGTCACATTTAGAAGTGTAACATTTCAACAATTTAGAAGTGTAACATTCAATCAGACACTTTGCAATTTGATTTTTTGGTAATTTTAGACGTGTTATATTCAACACACACTGAAATAATGAGGTTCAATTGTTTGAATTTTCTAAATAATTGATTTTTGAGAATATTAAATAATATTACATTCAACACATAGAACGTGTTACATTCAACACACATTTTGAAATTTGAATTTTGGCGACAATAGGAAGTGTCATATTCAACACGTATATTTGTTTTTGAATATGTGACAATATCAGATAGTGTTACATTCAACACACACTGAAACAATGGGGTTCAATTGTTGAATTTTTCTAAAAAATAATTTTCGAAAAACCCTAAAACATGCGTAAACAATTTACGAAGGTTTAGGGAGGAAAGTGTAAAAACAAAAAAGTAAAATTTGATTCTAAAATAAAATAAGGGGGTAAAAAAATGTAATAAATGTTTACTGATTTGAAACCCTAGCCTAATGTAATCCTTAACTTTCATCTCTGCAACTGTGGGAGCTTCGGTGGTTTGTCAATGATGAACGGCGAAGGACGAACGGTGATGGATGAACGACGAACGACGAACGACGACGACGAATGGCGAAGGGACAAATGAGGACGGAGAACAGCGAAGGACGAATAGTAAGAAAAATGGAGAAAGCGAGAGGCAAAGCGAACGACGACGGCGATGATGAGGACGACAGTGACGGCGAATACGAACAGTAACGGCGAAGACCGGCTAAGTGATCGGCGATTTCAATTTCGTTTGATTTTAAACAGTATCTGTCGATTTCAATTTCGTTTTTCAATTTTTTGTTTGATTTCGATTTTGATTTCATATGCAGAAATCAATTTTTAGGGTTTAGGGATGAATTTTCGGTCTCCTCCATCAACGACCACTGGAGGCGAAACTACGATGGCGAAGCGGGGGGAAGAGATGACGCGCTTTGAAATGGAGATGGATTTAGGCGTGAATGACAAATTAGGGGTATTTTGGTCAAGAAAATACAATGGGAGTTATTGGTGCAAAAAAAAAAAAAAAAAAAAAACGAGTGGGCTTGATTGGTACATGAAAACCTAAAAAATGACCTCTTGGTAGATGCCCAAAAAAATAAGAGAGATAAGTGATATGAAACCTTTATTTCTATATTATATAATTTATTAACTATTTTTTTTTTTTTTTTTATATATATATATGGACCCCAAGGCTCAATATTAAATTTCATAAAGTCTCTATTATTCATTTTGATATAGACAAAAACTCATCTTTCACTGATATTTGTTGCACAATAATATTTTATTACATAATAATATTTTGAATTATGTTGTAAAATGTTTACACCGAGTTTCTAAATATTTGTTGCACGACAATATGCGCAAAACTAAACCAAATTAAAATAATTATTACTGCTTCACAACATGATTTAAGACAAGTGCATGTGTACGTGTTTTGCTAAATTGAGTTTTTATTAAAAAATAAATAAATCAACGGGTTGAAGATAGTATGGGCTTTGTCCCTTGTCTAATATTGGGTGTTAGACTAAAATATATATTTTTTTATTTACTTTTTTTTTGACACTAGTAAAATTTTGCCTTTTGACTTGGATAAGAAGAAATACCTAATTAAACAAAGGGGATCTTGGTGAGATGTCCCATTCCTTCAAAACATCACTTTTTAAGGATCATCCAAAAGTTTAAAAAATAACTTGGATGGTCCTTTACAAAGCGATGTTTTTAAGGGATGAGATTTTTGAAGGAATTTCCCTTAAACAAATAACATAATTTTATTACTTTAAATTCAAAAAAATTAAGAAATGAAAATTGACCGGTTATAACAGAAGAAATAAAAAACTAAAAAAAATAATAATTAATTTTTTTTGGGAAAACATTAAATACCCTTGAATCCTAGTGTGCAATTTATTTATGGGAAAATTACCATTTACTCCCAAAGACAAAAGCTATTTACCGCCTACTCCCATCCGTTTTTTCTTGTACCATCTACTCCCATCGAAGACCTTCTCTTGCACTGAAAACTCCTACTGTCCGTCTTTCTTGCACCGATTAGTCCCATTTCCAAAAACAGCCGACGACGAGATTACCGAAATACCTTCATGTGAGCTTCTTCCATGAGAACGGCGGCGGACTTGCGTTGTACTTATTCTTCTTCGCGTTTGATCGATTTGCAGACGACCTTCACATTGGTCGTTCGTCGGCGATTTCAAAAACGTCTACATCGAAGAAATTGATGACGGGACAAAAGTTGCCGTCAAAAGAGGAAATCTAGATCCTATCGAAGCTTCGGTGTTGCCATTTGGTTTCCTTAAGAGAAGAACAGGGCGACGAAGAATATGGCATCGATGGAAATCTAGATTCTATCGAAGAACAGGGCATCGACAAAAATTCATCTCCAAAGCGATAAAGAACAGGGTTTCGATGGAAATCCAGATCCTATCGAAGCTCCGACATTGCCATTTGGTTTTAACGGAGAGAGAGAGAGAGAGAGAGAAAGAGAGAGAGAGAGAGAGAGAATGAATAAGGTCTATATTTTGACGAGATAGAGATGAATAAAGTTTCTGAATACCCAAATAAGTGAGAGACATCTCACTCAAAAATATCTTGTCAAATTACACTTTACACCCTTTAATTTCCAATTTATTTTTTGTGATAAATTAACGGTGTTTTCATTGTTTTGTATTTACAGTTGATGTTACATTCAACATCCACAGGTATTAAATATAACATTCACTCATAATACGATCCATAAAAATATGAGAATTGTTAGCCTAAACGGTTTCAATCATAGGATTCCCGGATTAAAGTGATTTTGCCAATAACACACACATTTGACGTTTTAAATATACTAACGATGATTTTGAATATAGAATATCCAAATACCATCAAAACAAATCATGAAAGCGAAATCAAGTCGAAAAGGTATGAAAATGTATGATTTACATTAAAGCAATTTTTCATTTCGACAATACTCGCGGGATATTGAACTCGGAACTCTATAGGACACATACACACCGTATGTGTTCTTAATTGTGATATATTGATCTTATCATATCTAATATACTTATATATCACAATGTGAAACATGCGTTTGATCATTACATGCTATATCGAAAAAAACACCTATTGATTATAATTATGCGAAATTGGAATTTTATATTCTTAATATAATCATTGAGTTTTTGAATCATATAAACATCTTGATAATAATTGTTACATGCTTTATAAAATGTTTATAATGATAAACGATTATAAATTAAGACCAAAAACCCAAAACGGACGAAAACTTCATGCCGCAGGAACTGCAGCATAAGTAGTCGACTACTTATGCTGAAAGTAGTCGACTACTTTCAAGTAGAATGTTTTCTCTCTCTTACTCTGTTTTTAGCTTCACATTTTGGCGTCGTATGCTTGTTCTAATTAATATATGATGATTCATATGCCTTATAATGATTATATAACATGTTTTTATCATTCAATTTGATCAATATAATATTGAATTAAAAAGAAATTGAACAAAACATTTTGAAACATTTTAGAACTCAAAATGTAGAATTTTGTCATGAACTCAAATTTGGATTTGCATATCATATTTGTTCGGAACGTTCAAATCATGTCATGAGATGTTAGTTTAACATGTCTACATGATATATGGATGATCAATCGATATGTTCATCAATTCATTTATGATTAATTGACAAATTGACTCATAAGGTATGGAAATTCTGTTTTAATCATGCTAAATGATTCTAAGTATTCAAATGCCTTAAATACTTGTATATACTTAATTGGTTTGTATAATTATATGATATACATTATACACTACTTATATGAATGATCATATTCATTATCCTATAAAAATACAAGTATATTATTTTGAAATCAAGTGGGAATACAAAGATATCATTTGAATTGATGGTAGGGTAGCTCAATAAATGCTAGCCCATACCTTGTCTTCCATTAGTATGAAAGGTATCCTATCTTGATTATATTAGATGCATTCTTTAATGAAAGGAGCCTAACATTAAATGATTTCACACCATCTTTGTATAAACTCCATCATGCTTTGTCTACAAATATCATAATCCCTTACACTCTATTATATACATTGTATGTAAGAGATAATGACTGTATTTTTCCACTACCTCAACAACATGAATGGACTGTGGGTCCTATGTATTTAATTACACTACCTTGCATTAATTGAGATTTGAAAAAGAGAAAAAGATTCTTGACAAATCTGCAGAGATAATGGAAGAGGAGCCTATGCAATTTGAATGTTGAAATTTGAAGAAGATTTTCAAATGGACATTTGCTCTCAAGTTCTTCAAATGAGATACCCTCTTACATTCTCTACACCTATAAAAAGGAGAGAAGATTGTTGGAGGAAATAACTCAATCAAAGTATCAATCAAGTGAACCTCAAAGATCAAAGTGATACTACTAAAGGCTTTCAAGCTAAAATCTGTCTAACAACACTTATACTCTTTTTGATTCATATTTCTTGAGTGTTAGTTGTATTTACTTCACATACATAGATTCTTGAGTTCTATATCTTGTGAGTGTTGAAGCTTTATTTTGTGAGACGGTGAGATTTTCATTATAAATCTTGAGTAAGGGTTTTACTCAAGAAGAAAGATTTGTGAGTGAAATATATTCACTCTATATTGTAAAGACTTGAGATACATACTTCTCAAGCAGCGACTTAAACGGTTTGTTCTTCACCCGTAAGAAGATCAAAGATAGTGAAATCCTCGAAGGAGTTCGGGGGAGTGGACTAGGCAAATGATGTTTGCCGAACCACTATAAAATACCGGTGTCAATTTCTCTAACTCTACTCTCTACATTTTCGCATATATTTGTGTTTATGATTATTACTCTTATTTGAATATCCGTTGTGCACTTAATCACATTAACACTTAGTTTATATTGAGTAGTTTTTAAATAACGAATTATTTGCCAAAACCCAATTCACCCCTCTCTTGGATAATTCTTGAGCCTTCAATTGGCAGCAGAGCTACACTTGCTTAATAAGGCTTAAAATCCTAGCAAATCGATCATGAAAAATTTCGTTACAACTACCCTTCCCGAAGGTCAATCCATGCATAGACCTCCTTTATTTAATGGTAACAATTATATTTTTTGGAAAGCTAGAATGATAGCATTTTTACAAGCTACAAATTATGAAACTTGGAAAGTTATTAAAAATGGTCCATATATTCCTATCAAAACTAATCTTGATGGATCTAGTACACTTAAAGTAGAATCAAAATTTGATGATAGAGACACCAAATTAATTTCTATAAATGCCCAAGCTATTAACCCTCTTTATTGTGGTTTAGATGTTCATGAATATAATAGGATTTTCGGATGCTCATTGGCTAAGAAAATTTGGGATACTCTTATGATTACTTATGAGGGTACAAACCAAGTCAAGGAATCCAAGATTGACATTCCCGTGCACCAATACAAACTATTCAAGATGGAGGATGGAGAATCGATCATGGAGATGTATACTCGCTTTACAAATATTTGTAATAGCTTGAATGCACTCGGAAAGCCATACTTAATGTCTGAACGAATACGAAAGATCCTTAGAGCTCTTCCCAAGGCATGGGATCCAAAGGCAACGGCCATCTCGGAATCCAAAGATCTAAACAAATATTCCATTGATGAACTCATTGGCAACTTGACCACTCATGAGCCGTCACTCAAAGGCTATGAAGAAGAAAGTATAAACCGAAAGAAAGAAATAGTAGAAAGTATAAATCGAAAGAAAGAAATAGCCTTAAAATCTATTCATGATGATGATGATGATGACAATGATAGCATCGGGAGTAAACCCGAAGGTGAAATGGCTATCTTGGCAAGACAACTCAATTGGCTCAACCGGAGATTCTTCAAGAAGAAGAAATTCAACAAAACTGACATAAGGAAAGTTGAATGCTATAAATGTCACAAGTTCGGTCACTATAAAACTGAATGTCCTCAACTCAAGGAAGATCACAAAAAGCCAAAGAAACATCATTACAAAAACAAGAAAAGAGCTTTTAAAGCAACTTGGGATGACACCGACTTAAGTGACTCTGAAAGTGAAAGTAGTGGCGAGGAGGCTAACTTACTTGCACTCATGGCAAAAGAAGATAAGGTAACTCCTACTTCTAAAACTTGTTCATTAGATGAATATGATAAACTACTTGATGCATATGAAGAATTAAAAGATGAGCTTAAAAATTATTTTTCTAAAATGATAAATCTTAACAAAACAATACTACTCTTTCAAAAGAATTGAAAACAACAAAATCTGAAATTATTTCTTTAAAATAAGAAAATGATTCTTTAAAGAAATGTGATCTTGAAAAGAAAAATATTTCTTTAAAAAATCAAGTTGATGATTTAACCAAAACAGTCCACAAGTTTACTAAAGGTGAAAATAATTTTAAACTTTTCTTAGGAAGTTAAAAGGGTGTTTTCAACAAAATCGGTTTGGGTTTTTATCAACATAAGAAACAAAAAAAATTTCAGAATTTTTTCTCTAAAACCAAAAAGTTTATAAAATGTTTTTATTGTAACAAAGTTGGTCACACCATCGATGTTTGTAATGAAAGAAAACTGAAAAATACAAATACAAAGGTAAGAAAAATTTGGGTACCAAAGGGAACCTTGGTTCCAAAGACTAACCCTTTCGGACCCAAGTAAAACGGGTACCGTTTAGGAATCATTTGAGGTGCTCCTTGCAAGTTAGTTTTAAAGAAAACATAAGCAAGAACAAATGACTCTTAGATAGCGGTTGCTTACGACACATGACAGGCGATAAAAATCAATTTACATCTTTGACACCTAAAAATGGCGGACATGTGACGTTTGGAGACAACTCTAAGGGTAAAATCATTAGTATTGGTAAAGTTGGTAAAAATGATTCTATTATTAAAAATGTTTTACTTGTTGAAGACTTAAAATATAATCTTCTAAGCATCAGCCAACTATGTGATAACGGTTTTAAAGTAACTTTTCTTGAAAATCAATGTGTCGTCAAAGAAGATGATGATCACAAAGTTTTATTTGTTGCATCACATTTTTAAAATATTTATACATGTTCATTTGATGATCTATCTTCACAAAATGTTTCATGCTTAAATGCTTTAACCGAAAATAGTTGGTTATGGCATAGACGTCTAGAACATGCTAGTATGGAACTTATTTCAAACTTATCTAAAAATAATCTTGTACGTGGATTACCAAATGCAAAATTTGTTAAGGAGAAAATATGTGATGCATGCCAACTTGGTAAACAAGTTAAAAGTTCTTTTAAGAAGAAGAAGTTTATTTCTACTACTAAACCATTGGAACTTTTGCATCTTGAATTATTTAGTCCTAATCCCGTTGCTAGCTTAGGTGGCAAACTTTATGCATTTGTGATTGTTGATGATCATTCTAGATATACATGGGTTCTACTACTTGCTAAGAAAAGTGATGTTGCTTACGTGTTTGTTAAGTTTTGTAAGCGTGTTGAAAATGAGAAAGGTTTTAGCATTAACAATATCCGAAGCGATAGAGGAAGAGAATTCCGAAATGATGAGATTGAAAAATTTTGTGACGAACAAGGTTACGGACACAATTTTTCAGCCCCTAGAACACCTCAACAAAATGGCGTTGTTGAGAGGAAAAATCGCTCTTTACAAGAAATGGCTCGGACTATGTTAAACGAGCATTCTTCACCGCAATACTTTTGGGCGGAAGCCGTACGTACGACATGTTACGTTTTGAACCATGTTTCAATTCATAGAGGCTTAAATAAAACTCCATATAAGTTATGGAATGGTAAAATCCCTATTATCTCATACTTTAAAGTTTTCGGTTGCAAGTGTTTTATTCTTAATGATAAGGAAAATCTTTCTAAATTTGATGCTAAATTCGATGAAGGTATTTTTATTGGTTATTCAACTAATAGTAAAGCCTATAGAGTATATAATGAACGTAAACTTGTAGTTGAAGAATTAATGCATGTTGTTTTTGAGAAATCTAACCCCTTTTCGCCAAGAAAAGATATTGATGAAGAAAATACAGATTTGATACAAAAATCAATGGAAGAAGCTGAAATCGTTGATTTAAGACCCGTTGATAATGACTCAATGGAAGTACAACCTTCTGAGAACACGTTACCTAAGGCGTGGAAAAAGGTCAACATTCATCCATCTGATCAAATCATTGGTGACATTGAACGTGGAGTAAGTACTAAATCTTCTTTTAGAAACTATGTTAACAATTTTGCTTTCCTATCTCAAATTGAGCCTAAAAATGTTTTTGAAGCTATTGACGATGAATCTTGAATTCTTGCAATGTAAGATGAGTTAAATCAATTTGAGAGGAATAACGTTTGGTCTCTAGTACCAAGACCTAATGGCCATCCCGTAATTGGAACAAAATGGGTTTTTTCGAAATAAAAAGGATGAGTCGGGTGTTGCTATTAGAAATAAAGCAAGATTGGTAGCACAAGGTTATAATCAAGAAGAAGGGATAGATTATGATGAAACATATGTACCGGTAGCTAAATTAGAAGCTATACGTATGTTGCTTGCTTTTTCTTGTGCTAATGATTTCAAACTTTTTCAAATGGATGTTAAAAGTGCATTTTTAAATGGTTTCATTTCCGAAGAAGTTTATATTGAACAACCTTCCGGTTTTGAAGATGAAATGCTTTCTTGACAACACTAACATTGCATTTGTCATCGAAAAGTATATGTTGGCTCAAAAGAACAAAACCAAAGGCTCTTTGCCTTATGGAATTGCTATCACCGCCATTTTCAATAATTTCCAAGTCCCGCTCCAAAATGAAATTCCATCTTCTATCATTACTCGTCTTGAAATTCTTGACCATTCAACCATGTTGAAAACGGGTTATCAATTTGTCAATGGTCGTTTTCGAAAAAGGAATAGACAAGTTGGTTATGAAGTTGTTGGTTTCGCACTCACAAATGTTCCGGTGGAACTAAGGCATGTTGATGCTTATTAAGGAGGTGCTGAAAATGGGGAATAAGAAGAAGAAGAAAAAGAAGAGAGAGATGACGAAATGGAGGATGCACTACCTCAAACCGGTGGTACTTTGACTTTTGAAGTTGGAGAAGGTTCCAATGCTCCGAACTTCAATTATAATGATCTTGTTACTCTTATGGACAACATGAGCACAAGGTTTGAAGGGAGAATGGATGATATAACTAATCGCTTTGAAGAGAGAATGGATGATTTTTCAAACCGTTTTGACATCCATGCACATCATGTGGATGAGCGGTTTGATACTCTCATAAGATCCTTCACACAATTCACTAGTCACTTCTATACACACTATCCACCTCCACCACCTCAAGACTAGTTTACCATCCCTTTTTGATGTGACAAAGGGGGAGAAAACTAGATTTGATGTTAGAGATTAAGTACTAGTTAGTTAGGTTTGATGTTAGAAATTTAGTGTTAGAGATTTAGTACTAGTTATGTTTGCATTTCTATCTTATGTTGTTTATGACTATGATTATGTATGGTTATTACGACTATGACTATGATTATGTATGGTTATTATGACTATGATTATGATTATGTTATTTATGGTTATTATGTTATAAACTACACTAACCTTGAGAGAATGAATAATTGAACTTTATTGATAAAATCATTTCAAAACCAATCTCATTCTCAGGGAGAGATAGAAAAGTATTTATTTCTATTAAAATATCAAATGAGTTGTCATCATCAAAAAGCGGGAGATTGTTAGCCTAAGTGGTTTCAATCATAGGATTTTCGGATTAAAGTGATTTTGACGATAAGACACACATTTAACGTTTAAAATATACTAACGATGATTTTGAATATAGAATATCCAAATACCATCAAAACAAATCATAAAAGCGAAATCAAGTCGAAAAGGTATGAAAATGTATGATTTACATTAAAGCAATTTTTCATTTCGACAATACTTGCGGGATATTGAACTCGGAACTCTATAGGAAACACACACACACCGTATGTGTTCTTAATTGTGATATATTGATCTTATCATATCCAATATACTTATATATCACAATGTGAAATATGCATTTGACCATTACAAGCTATATAAAAAAAAACGCCTATTGATCATAATTATGCGAAATTGGAATTTTATGTTTTTAATATGATCATTGAGTTTTTGAATCATATAAACATCTTGATAATAATTGTTACATGCTTTATAAAGTGTTTATAATGATAAACAATCATAAATTAAGACCAAAAACCCAAAACGGATGAAAACTTCATGCCGCAGGAACTGCATCATAAGTAATCGACTACTTATGCTGAAAGTAGTCGACTACTTTCCAGCAGAATGCTTTCTCTCTCCTGCTCTGTTTTTGGCTTCACATTTTGACGTCGTATGCTTGTTCTAATTAATGTATGATGATTCATATGCCTTATAATGATTATATAACATGTTTTCATCATTCAATTTGATCAATACAATGTTGAATTAAAAAGAAATTGATCAAAACATTTTGAAACTTTTTAGAACTCAAAATACAGAATTTTGTCATGAACTCAAATTTGGATTTGCATATCATATTTTGTTCGGAACGTTCAAATCATATCATGAGATGTTAGTTTAACATGTCTATATGATATATGCATGATCAATTGATATGTTCATCAATTCATTTATGATTAATTGACAAATTGACTCATAAGGTATGAAAATTCGGTTTTTATCATGCTAAATGATTCTAAGTATTCAAATGCCTTAAATACTTGTATATACTTAATTGGTTTTTATAATTGTATGATATATATTATACACTACTTATATGAATGATCATATTCATTATCCTATAAAAATACAAGTATATTGTTTTGAAATCAAGTTGGAATACAAAGATACCATTTTGAATTGATGGTAGGGTAGCTCAATAAATGCTAGCCCATACCTTATCTTCCACTAGTATGAAATGTATCATTTCTTGATTATACTAGCTGCATTCTTTAATGAAAGGAGCTTAACATTAAATGATTTCACACCATCTTTGTATAAACTCCATCATGTTTAGTCTACAAACATCATGATCCCTTACACTCTATTATATACATTGTATGTAAGAGATAATGACTGTATTTTTCCACTACCTCAACAACATGAATGGACTGTGGGTCCTATGCGTTTAATTACACTATCTTGCATTAATTGAGATTTGAAAAAGAGGAAAAGATTCTTGACAAATCTGCAGAGATAATGGAAGAGGAGCCTATGCAATTTGAATGTTGAAATTTGAAGAAGATTTTCAAACGGACATTTGCTCTCAAGTTTTTCAAATGAGATATCATCTTATATTCTCTACATCTAGAAAAAGGAGAGAAGATTGCTAGAGGAAATAACTCAATCAAAGTATCAATCAAGTGAATCTCAAAGATCAAAGTGATACTACCAAAGGCTTCCAAGCTAAAATCTGTCTAACAACACTTATACTCTTTTTGATTCATATTTCTTGAGTGTTTGTTGTATTTGCTTCACACACATAAATTCTTGAGTTCTATATCTTGTGAGTGTTGAAGCTTTATTTTGTGAGACGGTGAGATTTTCATTATAAATCTTGAGTAAGGGTTTTACTCAAGAGGATAGATTTGTGAGTGGAATATATTCACTCTATATTGTAAAGACTTGAGATACATACTTCTCAAGTGGCGACTTAAACGGTTTGTTCTTCACCCGTAAGAAGATCAAAGATAGAAAAATTCTCGAAGGAGCTCGGGGGAGTGGACTAGGCAAAGGGTGTTTACCGAACCACTATAAAATACCGGCGTCAATCTCTCTACTTTACTCTTTACATTTTCGCATATATTTGTGTTTGTGATTATTACTCTTGTTTGAATATCCGTTATGCACTTAATCACATTAACACTTAGTTTATATTGAGTAGTTTTTAAATAACGAATTATTTGCCAAAACCCAATTCACCCCTCTCTTGGGTAATTCTTGGGCCTTCAAGAACAGTTGATGTTACAATTAACATTCACAGGTGTTTAATGTAACATCATGTTGGTTTTACTCTGCATACAAAAATAAGAGAACAATGGATGTTACATTCAACATCTACATGTGTTGAATGTTACATTTAACATCCACATGAGGGATATTTTGTTGATTATTTCTCATAATTATCATAATGCAGAAATTAATAAAGATCGTAAACATACATGATTATTAAGACACAATAATGAAGAACGGTAATCGAAAGTGTACCTGTCTCGGCCATCGCAAGATATTGAATCTGTCGTAGCGAATTACTAACTAGGTCTTCATCCCTATGATCTAGATTTCGTGTTGGCGACTTTCAATGGGAAGAAACCCCTTAATCAAGACTAGGGAGGGGACCTAGTTATATATATACTAGGGTTTCTCGTTGGGCCTTTCCATAACAGGTTTCAACGAAACTTTAAACTTACACTTGCTACTTAATTAGGCTTCTACATAAAAGACGCTATAGCCCAAATCAAAATATGATCACTGATTATTTGGTCTGCTTAAATAATAGACTATCCATTAACCCGTTTTTATAAAATAATTAATTCAATTGATGTTAACCCATAAAAATATTATAACATTCTCCCACTTGAGCTACATTAATTGAATAAATTTAATTTTGAAAATAAGACTCTCGGGTTAATAACTAAAAATAAATAAATTATTTTTGGTGTAGCCATACCTTTTGATTAAAGAAATGATAGTCTATAAATAGTATCTTGATAAACTTATCCGGTCCAACATAATCTTAATATTGGATTATGATAGTCTATATATTAATCTCAACAAACATAAGATTTTCATACTCACAAATACTTATGATCATATCGACATGGATCGTAAGTCTAGTAGTGTAATAAGAAACTAATGCCAACACGTGATTATTATCAATATGCATTGTTCTTATCGGTCCTCATTATAATTTTTCAGCAAAATGAAATTGTAATTATAATTTCTCAATAAAATGAAATTGCTATTTACAGTTTCTCAATAAAATGAAACTATTGCAATTTCTCAACAAAATGAAATTGCTAATTGTAATTTCTTAACAAAATGAAACTGCTGCAATTTCTCAATAATATGAAATTGCTTGACTTTAACAAGTCATCTATTATTAACAATACATCACGAGATTTCAAAATAGTGATTAGTGACAGCCAAAAGTATACAACTGTAATTCTTAAGGCACAATATCTTTAAGATACCATATTGTATAATCAATTCAAATAATATCATGTGTGATACAACTGTAATTCTTAAGGCACAATATCTTTAAGATACCATATTGTATAATCAATTCAAATAATATGATATGTGACAATATAACACGCAATAATGTTGATCATCAAATAAATTTTAATTTTGCAAAACGTATAACAATAGTGGTCACAACGTAATCATCGAAATAAAGGAGAATACAAAAGCTCATCCTAAACAAGAGAATTAAAAGACTTAATGACACCCATATTCACAATATGTTTCTTCAACTCTATGGGTCTTAAACCTTGATTTACTATAATCAATTCAAATAATATAATACTCAACAATACAATGTGCAATAATGATAATCATCAAATAGAATTTAATTTTGTAAAATGCATAATAATAGTGGTCACAACGTATCATAGAATTAAAGAAAAATATAAGAAAACTCCTAGTAAATCGGAGAATCAAAATGCTGAAATAAGTATAAGCGACACAATAAAAGAATCAATTGCATCATCATAAACTCTCATTTGGGCATAGTCTACAATAAACAATTATTTTTTAAGCATGAAGATCAACAACATAACGAAAATTTTATAACAATAATGATCAATGCTTACACGACACAATCATCGAAATAAATAAGATTACAAAGATTCTCATTAAATCAAGAAATCAATTTAGAATTTTATTGTGGTGTTATTGTTGTTCACAACAAAAAAAAATAAAAAAAAATTACTTTCACAAAAAATTACAACTAGATCAATTATGGGTAATGGGGCAAAATGTTCAATTAAGTATATACAATGTAATATAAGAATCAATTGAATTATCATAAACTCTCATTTAGGCAGAGTTTACGATAAATAATTATTTTTTAATCATGAGGATCAACAAAATAAGAAACATTTACAGATTTAAAAATTCATTCCCTTTGAGTAGATTAACTTTCAAATTTATATATTTCCTTCAAAATATAATGAAACAAATAATCTTTCAAAATTCATTCCCTTTCGGCAAATAAATTTATCAAATCATTTATTTCACATAATATCATCATGCAATTAAATTAATTTGCACAATAACCCCCTTTGGGAGGTGAATGCACAAATTAATCTTAAATTTTTCTATTAACAAAATAGGAACTCAAAAATTTACAAACTATGTTGGTTAAATCATTTTGGTAAAATAATCTCAACAATTCATAAGTAAACGTTTTAAATTGAGAAAAGTAAGCTATAAATTTTTTCCATCAACAAAATAGGAACTCGAAAACTTACAAATTATATTGGTTAAATCACTTTGGTAAAATAATCTTAATAATTTACAAGTAAACGTTATAAATTAGAAAAATTAAGTTATATTACCCAATAATTAAATTAATCTGCACAATAAATCCATTTGGGCAAGTGAATGTACAAATTAATCTAAAAACAATTCATAAAAAAAATAAGAACTTGAAAACTTGTAAATTATGTTGGTTAAATCACTTTGGTAAAATAACTTCAACACTTCACAAACAACCAATTCAAAATGAAAAAATTAAGCAATATTACCCAACAATTAAATTAATCTGCACAATAACCCCATTTGGGCAGGTGAATGTACAAATTAATCTTAAATGTTCCCATCAACAAAATAAGAACTCGAAAACTTGCAAATTATGTTGGTTAAATTATTTTGGTGAAATAACCTTAACAATTTACAAGCAAACGTTTCAAATTAGAAAAATTAAGCTATACTACCCAACAATCAAATTAATCTACACAATAACCCCATTTGAGCAGGTGAATGTACAAATTAATCTAAAAGTTTTCCATCAACAAAATAAGAAATTGAAAACTTACAAACAATATTGGTTAAATCACTTTGGTAAAATAACTTCAACAATTCACAAGCAACCGTTCCAAATTGAAAAAATTAAACAATATTATCCAATCATAATAGTGCATATTAGCGACATATATGCATATGATTAAAATAAGATGAAGTACGTTACAAAATGTACTTTTAGTGATCAACAAGTAATTATAGTTGTAAGAATTTGAACAACAATTTTACTGCACTCTGAAACTAATTATTAAATTAGTCTTTATATAGAATAAAGAAAATTAAGGGCTTGAAAATTGAAAAACTATAATTAATCATAATTAGTATTTTTATGAATTTCTTAATATGAACCTCAAAAGTCAAAAGTTGTAACTAAAAAAAAATTCAATTGGCTAAAATATTACATAGGCCCAAACACAAAATCAATATCTATATAATGAGTCCAAATTTGGATCCCTACCAAGATATTCTAGTAATAATGATAGTGTTTCCAATTCAAGGTTTTCTCATATGTTCATAAATAATTTATCCATATTAGTAATTCCATCAGGTTTGTTAATTAATAAATAATTAATAATCCAACAGGCCCATCAGAATATATGTATGACCCATTAAACACTTTATGGCCCAGGAAATACAAGGAGAAATCCATATGTAATTATACAAAAATAACTCAGTACTTTTCTATCATTCCAAAACACAAATATATTGTCCCAACCATAGCCCAAATTCAAAAAATGAAAGATCTCATTTTCATAATAATCAAATTATTTATTAACATCATACTTAAACCATTAAAAATCCTGAATATATATCATGCATATGATTATCTACGACCACTTTTCAATAGTGCTCTATTTAATTTAGCTTCCATTAGGTTACCAAAACAAAACAAAGATATAATTTTTTCAATCATGTCACTTATCATGTAGATATTTCACAAAGACAACAAATAGAAAGATAAAAAGTCGATCCACTCTAGGATTATTAACCATCAAATACATGAATAAAACAACTATATGGATAATAATAAAATAACCAAATTTACATAACCTTTAAACTTTAGGGGTTAATTGTGTAATTAACCCTTCTTACTAATTTCAGTTCATTGCACTTCAGAAAAGAACATATAAAGTTAATAAGACATCTTATATGTTTAAATTGAAACTACTTGGAACAAGTGAGATTCTAGTTAAATTTTTGGGGTACTCATTGTCAAAACCCCTAACCCTAATTTCAATCCCCCTTGTCTTACCACCTGAACGTCACCACCACCTCATTGCCTCCCTTTGACTCTATCAAATGAACGTCGACGTTCTTATTAGAGGTAAGGTGGACTTTTGACAAACTACAACGAACGGATATCGGGTGAAAACCCAATATTGACGTGGAATTCAAGATGCCCAATATTAAACAAAAGTTTTAAAGTAAAAAACCCAATGGGTGTAACTCTATCTCAAAGAAAACCTTAGCTCAAGATTAAGTAACATAAGTGGTATGAGATTCAACAAAGAATAATATCCTCAAAATAAAATAAACACACCCTTTATAGCTAATTCTGTGAGCAATATGCAACTACCCAATCATCTAATTAGAACTAGGGCCACATCTTCATGATTGAAAAATACTTAGGATATGAATAAGACTTTGGGATGCTTCTTCATGAGCCAATATAATAAAACTCAAAGCATGAGTTGACTTCTTTAAACTCTCATGTTTGCTCTTTAAAATAACAGAGACAAACTCCCTTTTTACACGAATAACAACTTATCATAGTCTATCAATCATATAACCAATCTAAGAAAGGGATATATGCATTATTCCTATAATACTTATTCTATCCATTTACAATCAATAAGAACTACTTAGGTAGCATGGAATTTATGTATATAAATAACAATGAAGCAAGAGAGTGTATGAAAAAAAAAAAAAAAAAAAAACAATGTCCAATTTTTTTTTATAATTTCCATTATCATAAATCAATTCAATTATTTAAAATGAGGCGGCAATTAAAATAAAGTGGAATTTGTCCACCTTCTGATAGAGGATTAACATTAATCAATAGTTAATAGGTATGCTCATAATCCATTTACAACAACAAAATAATTTCCTCAAATATATCAATATGTTGACTTATTAATGCCCATTTTTTAGTAATCGGTCGCATTTCATATTCCTCCATTTAACTTTCAGATTTGTACATTTCATATTCATGCATTTAACTTTCAGGTTTGTAGCAAGAGATTATGATAATAGAATGTAACTGTATCATATATTCCACTATCACAATCTCTAAATGTAATGAGTATTAAATAGAACAACTCAAAATATAACTAAATGAAATTAGAGAGTAATTCAAAAGAATCACAATGTTATAATGTACTTAAATTATGATATCATAATTTTCCTTAGTATAAATCTAAAAATTAAATGCAACAATTAGAAATTATAATTGATTATTAAAAATAATTTAATCATAACTGCTAAAATAATCCACAAAAAAAATTGATATACTCCATGTGATATCAAGAAATCATGATTAGAAAAGTTAGGCAATTCACGATCAATTACAAAATAGAACTCTAATTCAATAGCATGATTGTTTACTATCTCACTTTTATTTCATATTAACCAAAAGGAAAAATGCTAAATGATATATTAAAAAACAAAAAACAACAGATCTGGACAGTTGAAAAATAATAAGATATTTCAAGAAAAGTTCAGTGATGAATTAAACCACCACAGACAAGCTAAAATCACAGGGATGACATCAAAATCCAAATCGGTTGCAATAGATCTGCACAGAATAATTTGTCAATCAGGTTTCTTTTTTTGGAATACTCCAAAACGAAAACATAATTCATATCCCATCTCATCCTAGATTATTGGAAGTTCTCATATCATACTCTATTCAACCTAAAATCTAAAAAATTGGAATAACTCAAACTCTTAAACTATTTTTTTTTTTTTTTTTTTTTTTTTTTTTTTTTTGTGATTTAAAACTAATTAGGAGAGTACACATCAATAAATGTTAATCTAGGGAGAGTTAGTACTACAATCTTGTTCCAAATCATTCACTATAATTTCTGTAAAATTTTCAATAGAAAATCATGCCTAAAAATAATTTTAAGCTAATTAAATCACATAATAAGTAATAATTAATTAAAAAATATTTTTAATCCTCAAAAAATAAAATAAATTTTACTTAAAATTAGAGGGCGTGAAAACAAGTGTATAGGAAAAAATGAGACCCAAAACGGGTCCCGGAAGAGTGTTCATGTGCCCAAACTATAAGACCCCGATCTTTGATATACATATAATTTTAGTTCTATTTTAAAATATTTCGGATATAACGGGGTAGATTGTGTCAATTATTGTAGGATTTAAAATTTTGGGGTCAAATTATAATTAATATAAACATTAAAATTTAGAATGAGTTTAATTAATATCCTAACTAAAAAGAAGGGAGGTTAGTGTAATTAAAACAAATAAATTATATATATATATGTTCATGCGTGTAGAGTGAGCTTAGCCGAATGATCGAGAAGGCAGAGAAAAGGGGAGTGGGTGGCTTGATTTTTCACACACACACACACACACACACACACACACATATATATATACACACATACATACAGTCACACACACACGCATGAGAGAGAAAAAGCGATCAGAAAAATTCGGAGAGAAGAGAGAGAAAAAGAAAACGGGAAAGAGAGAAGAGAACTGAAGAGAGAGAGAGGAGGCGATCTGGTGGTGATCTTGGGTGTGTGTGTGTATTGCAGTGTGTTCGTGTGTGTTTTTCAGTGTTGGGTCTGTGTATGTGATCGGCCCGTGGATGTGTCGTCGGTGGAGTGGGTGTCGCCGGCCGAAGTGTTAGAGAGAGAGAAAGTGGGTATCGGTTTTGGGTGTGTGTTCCGTTCAGCGTCGTGCGTATTCCGTCTTCATGGATGTGTGGCGTGATCGGAGCAAGGTCGGTCGACGGCGAGTCCCAGAGTAGAAGTAGAAAAAGAAGAGAGAGAGAGAGAGCTTGTCGTCGGTGGCGGTGGTATCGTGTTTGTGTATGTGTATTTGGCCTATGGTATGGGATTTTGTTGGTGGTAGGTGAGGGTGGTGATCTTTGATTTTGGTAAGTAGAGAGAGAGAGAGAAGCGACTGAAAAGTAGAAAAACATAGAAGAAATTTCAGGCGTTTGCCGCGGCGAAAATTCTGTCGCCCAGGCGATAAAACTTTTGGGAGCAGTGTCTGGTCGATTCGCCAAGGCGGTGGGGACTTTGCCACAGCAGTGGCAGCTGAACAGAAACAGTTATGCAGGCGGGAAAAATGAGCGTGGGAAAGAAAGGAGAAAAAGAAAAGAAAATGGAAGAAAAAAGAAAAATAGGGAAATTTTACAACCACCCTACGAAAAATATAAATCCAATCTCGCGGCCGGTGAAAAATTCGAGGAAGGTAGAATTCCACATTTCTTTTATAAATACATTTAATTGTCTCAATATCAAATACATATTATCATTATCGTTGAAATTAGCATTATGTGTTAGCATGAATAAAGTTTATTTAGTAAACCGTAACGAAGCGATACTAGTTGAATAGTTATATTTCGTAATAAAGGATGTGAAATAGGAAATTAAGTCAATTAAGATTTCATGGTATGATTAGTATGTTTTTATACAAAAATATTAATTTAGGCCCTGTCACCGTTAGGTTCGCAGGCACCAGAGTTCGGATAGGGGATAGTCGGTTAAAGTTTACGAAAGCGGATATTGATGTAAGTGTACTGTCTTCTTGCTAAAACTATTTTATATATACATATGATGAAATATGTGTTTACTTCCACGGTATGATATTATAAATAATATGGATCAAGCAGGTTTCTTGGGGTGAGTTGGTAAAATGAATTTTCGAGGAATTGCGTTGGTTTATAAAAGAAAGATTTAAATAAATTGTTAAGATTTGGGTGAGTTGGGAAAAATGGATTTTCATTAAATTACGTGGGTTTTTAAAGAAAGTCAAAAAAATGATTCTCGTTGGTTTTGGTGGTTTTAAAAGAGAAGATAATATTTGATTTTCGAAATAAAAATAAAAGGGAAAAATGGTTTCGTTGAAATTAAACAGTTTCCAAACAAAAGTGAAAAATATGATTTTCGGATTTAAAAGTTGGTGATTTTGACGATATTGATGAGGTGGTGATTTATATTATGGTCTGTCTGGAGGGAGGTCCGGCAGATGGATATTGATTTGTGATTTGATGATGATATTATTGAGTTGACTATGCCATAGTTTATGTCTTGTTCGGAGGGTGGTCCGGCAGGTGGTGTTTCATATTATGTCCTGTCCGGAGGGTGGTCCGGCAGGTGGTGATAGATATTATGTGGTGATTTATATTATGTCCTCCGGAGACGTCCAGTAGGTGATTATCTGCGCAATTAGGTCTGTTAGGAAGGCATATCCTACGGATGGTTACAGTACCATTGCAACTCTCGATCATGAGGTTAAACGATCACTATGGCTAGCCAGTGAGTGGTGTAATGGTGTGGTGTTCTGAGATGTAGTGTTTTACTTTTATTTGGTGATTTACTCATATATGGTGATTGATATTATTTTATACTGGACGAGTTTGAATGGAACTTATATAATAATTGATTTATTTCCACTACTTATATTATGAAGATTTTTACTAGCTATGTGATGTTTATATACTTTTGCTTGATCCATTTAGATATTGTAGAATGAATTATTATTATTATAAAATATTTTTACTAAGAAGGTAGTACACTCGCAGGTGGAGTAGTTAGGAGTCGGTCTTCTACTGGCACTAGGTAGAGTCCTACGATGGAGTCGTGTGCAGGGTTGAGATGAGATGTCTGACGTGAACCTGTGAGGGGTTCATGGTATTATATTTTATTGTTATTATATTTGGAAAACTGGTGTGTCCCCATAGCAGAGATATGTATAGCTTTTATAGATGTTGGTTTATTGATTGTATGCATATTATCGTGTATATAGATGGTTGGTTGTTTTTGGTGATGTCGTGGTGTCGTCACGCCAGCCCAGGATGTCGGATGTCCAGGTCAGGTCGTGACAATTTTGGTATCAGAGCCTAGGTTATAGGTTCTGTAGACTTGTCGGGGGATGTGTCAGTAGAAGACCATGATATAGGAGGACGTGCCAATCGTCTAGTTAGTCAGTAGGGGACATGAGATAGGGTGTTGATAGGTGAGATCAGCACGTGAGTGTTGGTTCTTTCATTCCATTAGTTAGTGCATTGGCATTGTGCTGGGTGAATTTGTGTGGTGCTGCGATTGTTGGTGGTAAAAATAGACGGATTGCGATTGTGGGAATGCTAATAGTTGGATGTGAGATTTTAAATTGAGAAACAATTATATGCGTATTAGGTGGTGATGAGATAACTATTAGTAGCACCCGATAAGTCATCCAATAATGTCGTAATTGAAAATAGTAGATAATATAGCAGAACACATTGAAGTTGGAATATGAAGTGTTATTCAATTAAGTATAGCATCGCCTTTTAGGCAATATTATTGGCATTTTATAATGACATTAAAAAGAGAGTTATATTAGTTGGAAACTAAAGATATGAGAAAACTGGGACGAGAAGGTAGTACGTTCTAGACTAATGGGAAAGTAGAGCAAAAGTGTATGAAACTTGTAGTTATAGCAAACGTAATAGAACATGATACGAAAGAAATAGTCGAGAATTTGAGTCTGGATAAAAATAAGTGCGCATAAATAGAGTTCGTTTGTTTGAGGAAAAACAAAAGGGGCGTATTGTTGGGAAGGTGTAATTAGTACCCCGCTTCGTTTGATAGTAGGTTTAGGAGATCAGAAAAGTGTTAAAGAATGGATATCAAAATACAGTATGCGGGAACTGGCCACCAGACAGAACAAGTTCAAGTAGTAGATATGGTAGTAGCTAGGGATTTTCCCTATGTAGTTCTGAGAAATATTGAAGTGCTAGTTAGTGTGATTAGTAATCGTGGTTGTTGTAAAATAAGCTCTATGATTGTTTTTAGGAAGTGAACATCTGTTTCATTAAGTTGGTTAAACACAATCGGATTGATAAAATGTAAAGAATATATATATATATATATATATATATATATATATATATATATATATATATATATATGGGACTTTAAAGATGGTTATTGTTGTGTAAATGTGTGGATAAATTTTAAATAGAAGATTGATTTTTTTCACTTAATTGTATTTAATAAATTTTTGTAATAAAAATTCATATTTAAAAATTTGCTGAATATTGGGAATTCGAGTGAGTAGTTTTGGATTAGGAAATTCCTATTGGAGAAGCTGTGTGATAGCCCTGGGAAATTGGGTCGCTATAATAAATGCGACCTGGTGTTTTTCTCCATGAAGATCCGGTGTTAATAACTCATCGGGTAGAGGGGATGGTTTGTTTAATTAACTGCGAAAGTTTGGGTGCCAAAATTTTTGTATAGGGTATTCCTAGTTAGAGGTTAGAGACTGTGACGTGATGAAAACGACGATCCGGTCGAGCGTAAAACAAAGTATTCAGAGCATTTTCAGTTTGTGTTGTAAATACTGCAAGAATAAACAATTGTTGTCGAATTCAAGTGCGTGTGAGTTTTGCTTGGATCGAGTAGTAATTTTGAGATAAGCGATCTTGAGACATAGTATTTAAGTGAACCCAAAGGAGAGTCGAAGCTGTGGTTTCTAGAACTCGAAACCTTTGGGGTTGGCAGTGATCGTAGTTGCTTTGACGTTGTAGTACCATTACCTATAGGACGAGATTTGTGGGATATACACCAACCACCAGAGTTGAGAATAGTCGCTTAATAAAAAATGAGCTAAATCTAAGGTTGAGGCGTTGAATAGAATTGATCAAAGACTACAATAGTACCATCCATTATTTTCAGGTAGGGCCAGTATTGTAGGGGATGCTTTGAGTTGGGAATCGGCAAGTTTGGTTGCGTACATTCAGGTTTTTCATACTAAATTATGTGTCAGGTTGAAACTCTTTGGAGTTAGTGGGCGCTTGGTCAGACAACAGCGCTGTTTGAGAATTTGATTTTTGGAACTAACATTGATCAACTGTGAGATAGAAGCGTAGAAGTTGGATATCCAGTTGAGAAAGATTAGAGATAAAGTGGGAAATGGTCGTAGAGCTGACGATCTTATCAGAATTAATGATGAAGTCTTTATGAGTGAAAATAGTTTGTGTGTTCCTAATGATGCCCATTTGACGAAAGAGACCTTAAAATAAGTACATAATTCGATATACATAATGCACCCCGGTGATATCAAACTGTATCGAAAGTGCTTGAGCATTATTCATAGTTTGGAAGAGAATGAGAAATCGCAGAATTGGTTGTTGATTTATCCATTCGATAATTGATAATTGTTTTTGGATAAATTGTTTGACCATTTTTTAAATAAAATTGTTGGTTGTAAGTGTTGCCTCTGTATTGTAATTGGAAGATGTTTTTTTTTTTTTCAAAACAAATTAAGTCACTGTTGTATGAACAATCCGCAGAGGAACTCGAAGTGCATAATTTCAAGTAATAATTCTCTATCGAGGAACTATATAGGAAAAACTGTATTCCTGGGATATGATATTTATTTTGACGTTTTGGTTGAGTTTCCATAACTGCTTCGGGTGCCAAGTTGAAATTGTTACCTTGTTTTATTTGTAGTTTAATAGTCAGTCGAGAAGTGCGATTCAGATGTTGGAGAATATGTTGAAGAGTTGAGTTTTGGAATTTTCTGATAGTGAAGCTGATTATGTGGCACTGATGAAGTTTGTTTAAAATAATAGATACCTTTTTGGCGATCGAAGTGGCGATCAAAGTGGCATCATATAAAGCGTTGTATGAAAAAAAAAATGCATGACTTCAGTTAAATAGACTGAACTGTGATAGGATAATAGAAAACAATCGAGTTTTGGAGACAACCAGAGTGGCTATACTTTATTGAGACAAGAAATTGATGAAAAGAACTCAACAAGATGTATTGATTCACTACTAATATTAGACGGACTCAGCATGAGGGGTTCAATAAGATTTCATACGGAGAGAATCATTTGAATTATCCTTAGGTAGAGTTTAAAAGGAAATGAAGCGTGTGGCTTTGCTAGGGATTTGTTATAAATGACCTGTTTGTTGTATTTTGATACGTATCTGCGTAGTTTCGCGTATTGTGACTTTTTTTTATTAGTTAACGTTGGATTATATTTATAGAACTTTTATAAAAGTATTGAAGATCTGATGTCGATATTAAGGTTGATGATTTTTTTAGGCTATCCGTGCTTTTGAGATTGGAGGTGAGTATTGTTGGTTTAAATGGTGAATAGATAAGTGTTGGGTGTTGGATATAATATTGACCACTGCAAATGAAAATGTTGTAATGGGGGGGGTTATGATTTGATGAAAACTGTTAGTTATAAATTTTGTGTGACTTGTGATTATGGGACCTTGCATAGGGAATAGTTGTTCTAGAATCACGTGAGACAAACATAACCATGCAGTGCGAACCAGAAAAATTATTGTCTTGACTAAAATGTTAATTTTCCTATTATTTTTTGATGAAAATTTTGGGACGAAATTTCTTTTAGAAAGGAAGATTGTAAGATCCCGATCTTTGATATACATATAATTTTAGTTGTATTTTACAATATTTCGGATATAACGGGGTAGATCGTGTCAATTATTGTAGGATTTAAAATTTAGGGGTCAAATTATAATTTATGTAAATATTAAAATTTAGAATGAGTTTAATTAATATCCTAACTAAAAATAAGGGAAGTTACTGTAATTAAAACAAAGATATTATATATATATATATATATATAGGGAAAAGTACAATTTAGACCCTTTAACTATTGATACATTTCTAAGTGGCCCCTCTAAGTTTCAGCATTTCATTTCAAACCCTCTACGTATCGAAACGGCTTTAATTGGTCTCTCCGTTAGAAATTCTATTAAAACTAACAGAATCTCAGGGGCAAAATGGTCTTTTCATATTTTAAATTTTTTTTAATATTTTTTTAATATAATATATATATATATATATATTTATTTCTCTTTCTTCCTCATCTCTCTCTCCCCGCCACTTCTTTCTCCCTCTCCCCCACCACCTCCCTCTTCCTCTCCCTTATTCCCTCTCCCCGCCACTTTCCTCTCCCTTCCTCCCCGTCACCCCCATAACAGGGGGTGTTTTCACCCCTGTTTCAGGGGGTGAAACCCCCTATTACGGGAAGTGATGTAAGCAACCACCATCCCTTAAACGGCATCGCCGAGCGACGTTGCAACTGGGTACCCGACGTCAGCCAAGCTGTCGGTGCTCAAATCGGTGGAATCGTTGTGAAAAGCCAACAGCTGCTCCACGATATCCTTAATCTGGTTTTCGGTCAGTGTAACCCCCAACGGGTAGTATTTACCCAGGTAGTATAATGCAACTCCGTCGTATTTCACGAGGTCCATGATGCTGGGACTTTGCGTCACGATCCCCGTTAGCGAATCCTAGAGAAACATGTCGCACAACAACGTTTGTGTTCTGAGAACGTGTTTTTCAGACAGCTATGATGCCAATTGAAGCTTTGTGTTGAGTTGGAGTCCGAAGGCCTGCATTAGAAATTCACAGGTGTAGCGGAGATGGAAGGGGATGAACCTGTGAGAAGTATGGTGGCAAACGACCAAACCCCATAGCCTCATCTTATTCCGTTCGTCATTTCTATTGATTATAACTGCCATGGCCAAAGAAGCAATCGAACCCATGTTTGCCATGTACTGGGCATGGCAGCCGTGAGGAGCTCGGAGAGTTAAGCCGACTAAACAGAGAGGCCGCATAAGTGATTCGTCCTGAATAACCTGAAAAGGAGTGGCATGGCAGTCGACGATCATCCTCACTCGATTCTGTTTGAACAGAAATCTCAAAGCTTAAGGAATATCGGTGGCCGGATAGTGCAAACCAATGTACCGCTCAAGATTCGATCTTTTGGATTCCGCCACAACCTCGCCGTGTTCATCCTCGTGAAACTTATACACCATTACCCTGTCATAATTGGTGAGCTCCCTTACGTTTTGAACGACGGTGTCATAGAGCAGCCTGATATCCCCGCCGGGAGGCGATTGGAGATGAGAAATCCCCTATTACGAGGGTGCCACCCCCTGTTGCAGTGGTGGAATCACCCCCTCTTACGGGGGTGACGAGGAGGAAGGAAGAGGGAGATAGAAGTGGCGGGGAGAGAGAATGAGGGAGAGAGAGAGGGAGATGGCGGGAGAGAGGGAAGGAGGGAGAGGGAGGTGGCGGGGAGAAAGAGAGGAAGAAGAGATAGAAATTAAAAAAAAACAAATATATGAAAATACCATTTTGCCCCTGAGATTCTGTTAGTTTTAACAGAATCTCTAACGGAGGGACCAATTAAAGTCGTTTCGATACGTAGAGGGTTTGAAATGAAATATCGAAACTTAGAGGGACCACTTAGAAATGAATCAATAGTTAGAGGGTCTAAATTGTACTTTTCCCATATATATATATACATATATAGTCACACACACGCATGAGAGTGAAGAAGCGATCAGAAAAATTCAGAGAGAAGAGAGAGAAAAAGAAAATGGGAAAGAGAGAAAAGAACCGAAGAGAGAGAGAGGAGGCAATCTGGTGGTGATCTTGGGTGTGTGTGTATTGCAGTGTGTTCGTGTGTGTTTTTCAGTGTTGGGTCTGTGTGTGTGATCGACCCGTGGATGTGTCGTCGGTGGAGTAGGTGTCATCAGTCGGAGTGTCAGAGAGAGTGAAAGTGGGTATCGGTTTTGGGTGTGTGTTCCGTTTGGCGTCGTGGGTGTTCTGTCTTCGTGGATGTGTGGCGTGATTAGAGCAAGGTCGGTCGGCGGAGAGTCCCAGAGCAGAAGCAGAAAACGAAGAGAGAGAGAGAGAGAGCTTGTCGTCGGTGGCGGTGCTGCCGTGTTTGTGTATGTGTATTTGGTTTATGGTGTAGGATTTTGTTGGTGGTAGGTGAAGTTGGGAAAGAAATGAGAAAAAGAAAATAAAATGGAAGAAGAAAGGAAAATGGAGAAATTTCACAAACCACCCCATGAAAAATATAAATCCAATCTTGCGGCCGGTGAAAAATTCAAGAAAGGTAGAATTCTGCATTTCTTTTATAAACATATTTAATTGTCTCAATATCAAATACATATTATCATTATCGTTGAAATTAACGTTATGTATTCACATAAATAAAGTTTATTCAGTAAACCGTAACGAATCGATACTAATTGAATAGTTATATTTCGTAATAAAATATGGAAAATAGGAAATTAAGTCGATTAGGATTTCATGGCATGATTAGTATGTTTTTATACAAAAATATTAATTTAGACCCTGTCACCGTTAGGTTCGCAGGCACCAGAGTTCGGATAAGGGATAATCGGTTAAAATTTATGAAAGCGGATATCGATGTTAGTGTACTATCTTCTTGCTAAACTGGTTTTATATATACATATGATAAAATCTGTGTTTACTTCCACTATATGATATTATAAATAATATGGCTCAAGCAGATTTTTGGGGTGAGTTGGTAAAATGAATTTTCGAGGAATTGCATATGTTTTTAAAAAGAAGGATTTAAATAAATTGTTAAGATTTGGGTGAGTTGGGAAAAATGGATTTTCATTAAATTACGTGGATTTTTAAAGAAAGTCGAAAAATGATTTTTGTTGGTTTGGTGGTTTTCAAAGAGAGTGGATAATATTTGGTTTTCGAAATAAAAATAAAGGGGAAAAATGGTTTCATTGAAATTAGACGGTTTCCAAACAAAGGTAAAAAATATGATTTTCGAATTTAAAAGTTGGTGATTTTGACGATATTGATGAGGTGGTGATTTATATTATGGTCTGTCTGGAGGGTGGTCCGACAGATGGATATTGATTTGTGATTTGATGATGATATTATTGAGTTGACTATGCCATAGTTTATGTCCTGTCTGGAGGGTGGTCCGGCAGGTGGTGTTTCATATTATGTCATGTCTGGAAAGTGGTCCGGCAGGTGGTGATAGATATTATGTGGTGATTTATATTATGTCCTCCGGAGACGTCCAGTAGGTGATTATCTGCGTAGTTAGGTCCGCTAGGAAGGCATATCCTACGGATGGTTACAGTACCGTTGTAACTCCCGATCGTGAGGTTAAACGATCACTATAGTTGGCCAATGAGTGGTGTGATGGTGTGGTGTTTTGAGATGTGGTGTTTTATTTATATTTGGTGATTTACTTATATATGGTGATTGGTATTATTTTATACTGGATGGGTTTGAATGGAACTTATATAATATATATTGATTTATTTCTACTATTTATATTATGGAGATTTTTACTAGCTATGTTATGTTTATATACTTTTGCTTGATCCATTTAGATATTGTGGAATGAATTATTATTATTATAAAATATTTTAACTAAGAAGGCAGTACACTCGCAGGTGGAGCAGTTAGGAGTCGATCCCCTACTGATACTAAGTAGAGTCTTACGATGGAGTCATATGCAGGGTTGAGATGAGCTGTCTGAGGTGAACCTGTGAGGGGTTCATGGTATTATATTTTATTGTTATTATATTTGGGGAACTGGTGTGTCCCCATGACAGAGATATGTATAGCTTTTATAGATGTTGGTTTATTAATTGTATGCATATTATCGTGTCTATAGATGGTTGGTTGTTTTCGGTGATGTCGTGGTGTTGTCAGGCCAGCTAGGGATGTCAGATGTCCTGGTTGGGTCGTGACACGAACACTCCTATACCGCGAGTGGGGATTACGGAATGTGGCATGAGGTTGTCTTCAACCTCCAGCCAGGTCTGAACCAGGTCAACTCGACTCGGTTTTGACCCGCTTGTGCAAAACCCCTGAAAACACGTCGTTTTCTTCAATTTGTTTAGGGGTTTATGTAGATTTATGTTTTTATAACATTCCTCTAACAATTAATTGAAGGAAAAAGTATAAAATCATCCCCAAACATGAAGAATAATTCGCGGTTTTTAGGTTTCCTCACTTCTCCATGGCCAAAAACCTAAAACTCAATTTTAATATTTATTTCTACCAAATTTTATATGGGTTTGTACCTAATATTAATTCAAAACCTTTTTATGTTGTTTAATTGCATCAAAACCGCGTCTATATCCGTTGATTTTAAAAGCAAATCTCGGTTTCACAAGGTTTCGAAGCCGAAAATTAAACCACGAAATACTTCCTAATTACATAACAAAATAACATGTATAATATATTAAATTAAAGATTGAATCAAGAGGAATAAAAGTCCTAAGTTTTTACATTCAATCAAATCAAAACAAAACATGAAATCACGGTCTCAAGTTTCGGTTTTGAGAGTTCGTAGCCGAAACTTCAACGTCGAAATTCTCTCTGATTACATAGCCAAATTGCACGTATAATATATCAATTTAAAGCTTGAATCTATGGAAATAAAATCCCTAATTGTTTACAGTTAATTGAAACAAAAAATCTCATTAAATCGTGACCGCAAGTTTCGATTTCGTAAATGAACAGAAACTAAAGAAAATTTAAAAAAACTAATTGTAGATTCTAAAACATGTATGTAGACTCCGATACCACATATCGATTATTTTTCATAATCACAATAATATGGAAATTAATAAAGATCGTAAACATACATGATTATTAGGACACAATAATAAAGAGCGGTAATTGAAAGCATACCTGTCTCGGCCATCGCAGGATATTGAATCTGTCGTAACGGATTACTAACTAGGTCTTCTTTCCTATGATCTAGATTTCGTGGTGGCGGCTCTCAATGGGAAGAAACCCCTTAATCAAGACTAGGAAGGGGACCTAGTTATATATATATATTAGGATTTCTCGTTGGACCCTCTTTTAACAAGCTTCAACGAAATTCTAAACCTACGCTTACCACTTAATTGGGCTTATAGATAAAAGACGCCACAGTCCAAATCAAAATATGATTACTGATTATTTGGACTGCTTAAATAATAGACTATCTATTAACCCATTTTTATAAGACAATTAATTCAATTAATTAATGTTAACCCATAAAAATATTCTAACATATTTTAGTCAGAAAAAGATAACATCATTAAAAAAAAAAAAACACAATTGATGTTGAATCGTCGCAACAAATCCATCGTTTAATCAACAAAAACAGAGACATTCATTGCATAAAATCTGTGCAGATGATGAAATCCGAATACATATGCAGGACGACCGACGAACAGATGATGAAAGATGAACACATATGCAGGACGACCAACGAACGATGTTTTGGGATAAATTCAAAATCGACAATGACTACGGATATATCGATTCTAAGCAATGAACAGATATGAAAGACTAAATCTCAAAATTCGTCGGATTACAAATTCAAAATCTGTAAACATTTGAACAGTAATGAAAAACAGATTGTATTGATCATCGTTGGATGTGCTTTTGTCAAAGCTTCTGAGAATGCACGAACAATATTCAACGAAATGCCTCTTCCAGTTGTTAGGTTTTAAGGCTATTTTTCTATAATTTCAATTTGCTCATTAATGAAGACATGTTGAATATAATACGAGACTGTGTTATATTTAACACGATATAATCTTGGCTTACCCCTGATAATTCTTTGTATAAACAAAAATTGAATTTAAAAAAAATTAAAATTGATACCATGTTGAATATAACATGAGACCGTGTTACATTCAACACAGTATAATCTTGTTTATCCCTTATAATTCCTTGTATAAACAAAAATTGAATTTTAAAAAAATTAAAAATGATACCATGTTGAATATAACACAAAGACCGTGTTATATTCAACACGATATAATCTTGGCTTACTTTTAATAATTGCTTGTATAAACAAAAATTTAATTTAAAAATAAAATAAAATTGTTACCATGTTGAATATAACACAAGACAGTTTTATATTCAACACATATAATCTTGGCTTACCCAGACAAAAATTGAATTTAAAAAAAATTAAAATTGATGCCATGTTGAATATAACACAAGACCATATTATATTTAACACTATATAATCTTGGCTTACTTATGGTAATTGCTTGTATAAACCAAAATTTAATTTAAAAAAATAAATAAATTGTTAACATGTTGAATATAACACAAGACTGTGTTATATTCCTTGTATAAACAAAAATTTAATTTAAAAAAAATTAAAATTGTTATCATATTGAATATAATATGTACCATGTTGAATATAATACAATACCGTGTTACATTCAACACGGTATAATCTTGGCTTACCCTTTGTAATTCCATGTATAAATAAAAATTGAATTTTAAAAAAAATTAAAATTGACTTACCCCTTGTAATTCCTTGTATAAACAAAAATTGAATTTAAAAAAAAATTAAAAATGATACCAAGTTGAATATAAACACAACACCGTGTTATATTCAGCATGGTATAATCTTTTCTTACCCCAGACAAAAAATGAATTTAAAAAAAATAAAATTGATACCGTGTTGAATATAACATGAGACCGTGTTATATTCAAGACGGTATAGTCTTGTCTTAACAAAATGGTAATTCCTTGTATATTAACAAAAAATGAATTTAAAAAAAATTGAAAATGATACCGTGTTATATTCAAGATGGTATAATCTTGGCTTAACCATGCTAATTTGTTGTATATTAACAAAAACTGTATTTTAAAAGAAAATGATACTGTGTTGATAATAACACATGACTTCCCTTTATATCAACACACCCATTGTATGATCAAATGATCATTGCGTCGCACACGATTACAATCTATTAACTGCCACATTTCGAAGTGTCAGACCTGTAGGACGTGAATTGAAAGAGCACGTCTATCCATTTTTTTTCATTTCCACAATACAATCTTCCTTCTCCACTCCACTAAATGTTTCCACTCCTCCATTTCACAGTACAAACTAAACCCTAAATCTCTATCTTCTTACTCTACAAAAGACAGACAAATGGTTACCACAAGAAGGAATTTTAAAACCAAGAATCCTAACACGGCAGCTGATCCCATAAACGTCGTCGACTCAGGTATGTTTTCTATCCAAAAAATGGTAGACATTTCTGTTTTCTATTGCCATTTTCAAATTTTGCTGAAAATTATAATTAAACTCCATGGGTTGTATTTGTGACTCTTCATTTTCTGAAAATGACTTTATCAAAAATGTTGTTTTCCAAAAATGGTTTGAATCGTTTCAACCATCTCTATTTTATATCCTCATTTTCTTTTGTAATTTTGTTCATGCATGTTGATCATACTGCATCTTTTGTTTTGTTTTGCCATATAGAACGAAAAGCAACTTGAACGACAAATGTCAGACTCTTCCAATACATCAGGCGAAGGTACTTTTATCGTTTCATTTATCACAAAATGCAAAAAAAAAAAAAAAAAAAAAACAAGTTATGTTAAATGTAACACAACACCTGTTTTCTATAAAACAATAATCTGTGTTGTGGGTTGGTGTGTGTTGAATATGACATGGACTTGTGTTATATTCAACATACATCCCAACACTTCCCAAAAAATTGGATTTCATCTGTGTTAAATTCAAAAACTGTCAGGTTAGAAATATCAAATTGTTTGCAGACTACCTTTCTTGCAACCTAAAGGTAAACAAAAAAAATTTTGTCCCAAACACTCCGTAAAATTTTAAAAAATAAATAACATCACATGTTATGATTTCCTTGTTTGTGGACCCGCAGCTGCAGAGTCAGAACAGCATGTTGTTGTCTCCCCATCAAAACCTCAAATACGTTCAGAAACAATGGGTAAACTTGTGTTGCGGCCAGCTCCGATATCCTCACTTGGTATTGCCCTTTCAAAAAACCCCTCCTACCATCCAACTTTTGGAATTTGCACTATCAATATTTGCTATTAAGTTGTTTTTTTTCCACAATTTATTTTAGTTCACCGTGGTGTTAAAGGTCAAGGAATGATTTGATACAGGTCAAACCTTTCCGAAACATATTGGTTCCTTGCAACCATTGATTTGAATGACACCCACCAAGACCTTTTGAGAAAAAACTCCATTTTGGCCAACCATAAATGCATTGATCAGTCCATTTATGAGTCCTGATAACTTCTATAAGTTAGACCACATCATCACGTCTATCATCCAATCCTACAATCTTGCAAAAAAAGCCTTCAAACTTGGTAATTCATTTGTCCAATTTCGTGTCAGCGATGTCCAACAGTTATTTGGGTTGACATCGGGTGCTATACAAATTGCCTCTCAGTATGCAACACAAGATAAAAGTTCTTTTCTAACCCATCGAGGAATCAAAGACAACAAATTGAGTCTCGTGGAGATTAAGACAAAGATTAAAGAAGCTCTTCTAGGAAAGACGAAAGTTGACTATGAAGACGTTGTGCATTTTATATGTGTCCACCTACTAACAACATGTTTCCTAGCAAACAAAGGGCAAGCATGTTGTGTGTCTGATCTAATTTTTTAGTAGACGACATTCATTCGATGTCTAAATTTGCTTGGGCTGAGAAAATACACAGCATGCTGATGTCATAAATTGAAAAGGGTTACCAAAATCCATCATCAATCACAGGGTGTGCTATTGTATTACAGGTTGGTTTGTTTCCTATTTATTGATGTCATATTCTCTGTGGACAGAATTTGTCTTCCCTACTAATTTTATTTCAAATCAGTTTTGGCTTTGTGAACACAACTTTGATTGACCGTTTAAACACATACCGTAGCCACCTGAATCCAAGGTGGGCAACATGGGATATGATACAGCTTGCTGATGTAATGAGCAAATAGAAGTTGTCTGACCTTAAACGTGAAGAGGTATGCAAAATTTGCTTTTATTAGTGCTATATAAGACATGTCAATAGGTGTTGTGTTATATTCAACATCTAATTGCGTTATATTCAAACATCAAATTGTTGTGTTACATTCAACATCAACTAGCCAAAAAATTGTTATACCAGGGCAATTTAAAAATTGTTAATATGTTGTGTTATATTCAACATCAAACTGTGTTATATTCAACATCAAATTGTGTTATGTAAAAACTCATTGTCTCTTGTTTTCTAGATTTTTGTTGGCAAATTGGAAGAAGAAATTGGACAAATGAAGAAGGGTATTATTATACAGGAAGTTGAAGATGATGAAAAGCTTGTCGCTAAAGGCAAACGAAAAATGTATGTAGAGCCTACTGGTAAGGGGAAAGGAAAGATAGATAAATTTCCATCTTTTGACCTACGGATCAATGAAGATTTTGAGGATGATGTTCATCCACAAACAACAAATGTGGAGGTGTTGATTGCAGAAAACAAAAGGCTAAAACGGAAATTAACACGTGCAAAAGAGAAAAAATAGGAGCTACGAGAGAAGATGAAGAAGAAAATTAAAAGATTACAAGGAGTCATTCGTGAATTGAATGCTAAAAGACGGAATCTAGATGACATTTTGTTGGAGACTGGAGTCCACGATGTGACCCAAGAATAAAGACTTGTTGAAGAGAACAAACAGCTCGAAGAGCACTTGATAGAAACTGTTGTGCATTCAGTTACTCAAACTGAAGAACTCAAATTAAAACACAACGAAACAGTTGAACACATCAGTGAATTTTATCAGATGGAGATGCTTGACAGAGATAATGTTATTGAGCAGTAGCGAGAAAAGATAACACAGCTTTCGGAAGATGCAACTTCATCGCAGCCATTTGTGCCCTCCTCTAAAAGGGTTACACGCTCTATGCGTAACCCGGTAACACCTAGTTCAATTGCTAAAGGGATGAAAGCCAAACGAAGACTGGTGAAAGGTAAGGATGACTCGGTACATGAATACGAGCGTCCAATTAAGTGAACACGCTCCCGTGCTGCACACCAAGCTTTGCCAATTCAATTACCTTGTCCTAGTGATATTACATCAACTCACACCGCTGAAACTACGCCACCCCCTGTCCCTATGCCTGTTTTTATTGTTAAGAAAGGTAATAATGAAATATTACCCCCAAGAGACTGTCCCGTTGGGATCTACATTGGCGAAGATGATTGGAATAAAATTCTTTTCATATTGTAAACAGAAGGTTCAAGGTACATAACCTATTTATCGCATATAAAAAATATGTTACTTGTTGCACACCAAATTTTTTTATTCTTGCACTTTCTTGAAAAAATAACAGCGCATATGTTTGGGGCGGAGAGTGGTTAATGACACAAGTTTCAATGCTTGATTTCATTGAAGTCCTTGCCGAATGACAAATAACAAATTTCTTAAGCATTTTACCAATTGTTTTTTATAAAAAATTGTTATATTTATTTGATCACAAATATGTCATGAGTTATATTCAATACATATATATAGGCCCCAAAAATATGATTTTTTCCACAAATTATAAATGCCTGTGCTGAAATGTTGTGGAATGATCAACAAAGCCTAACTCAGCATATGAAATCATTAGGCACTAATCATCAAGCACGGTCTGCGTTTGTAAACAATGTTTGTTGGGTAAGTCATAACTTGTAATTTTTCATTATTTTTTAATTGCTACTCATCTAACTTACACACTTTTAATCCCCTGTATATATATATATATATATATATATATATATATATATATATTTTAAGACATGGGTGGCAACAATTGACGTTGATTTCTTGAGACAAATACTCGAACCGAACATCATTTCAGCATTTTCTAGTGGAGCAAGGTTTATCCACTTCCCCATAAACACACAAGGGTCAACTAGTTCCAATTGTCATTGGACATTGTTGGAATATGATCGAGATGATGATATTTGGAAACATTACAACTCGATAAACTTAAGGGGCCCTGGTATGGTGGATCGATTCTATGAAAATACAAAACTAATGGTAAACCCTACTCATAAAATTCTTTGTTGTTTGATTTTTCATTCATATTCTCTGTTCTTTTATAAGAAATCTATACTTCAGTCATTAAGAAACATATGATGTTGAATATAACATGACATCGTGTTATATTCAACGTGTTATCATATTTGTATTCACCATAATGATATGTTTATGTTTCTTAACATATAGGCGAAATATGTTCATGTATTCCTGAAAAAAAACTAAAAATCGCTGCATCAACATCAAAACAGCCAAATGTTGTCAACATGGAATATGTCCCAAATCAAGGAACGTTTGAGTAAGGAACATTGTCTTCATCCTATCAAGTTATAACTATAATATATATGATCCTAATGATCTACTAAAAAAATATTGACAGGGTGGATTGCGGAATAGCAGTGACCATATCATAACACAAATATGCAATGGATTACAAATCAATACAGACATGGGCGTTTCAGATTTTAGTTCTGAAAGAGCAAGAATTGTTCGCAGTTTTTTGAATGATGACGCTAGGACTTGGACCTATGTCTCATATTTGGCACGTAATCAGAAACCCGAACAATGAAGACCAAAAATTCTTTCAATGTTTGGTGGTTGTTTTTTTTTTTTGGCCTACAAGACAAGTACCACATGTTTTTTTGTTTTTGTTTTTGAGTATATTATGATCTCTTGGATGGTTCCTTATTTCAATTGATATATACAAAAAAAATGATGTTGAATATAACACCAACATATTTCAATTAATTAATGAATCTGTTATATATATTGTTGAATATAACAAGACTGTGTTGAATATAACATGGGTATGTGATATCTTGGAAATCAAACAGAATTATCAATTTTAATGAATCAATGTCCTACTGTTACAAAAAATGAACCAAATGAAATCAGAAAAATGTAATCTAAAATCTGTAAAAACACAAAATTCCTGTAAGAAACACAAATCTTTTAAGTCAGCACAGTCTTTCAAGTTTTCCTATTGTGGCATCCATATTTCCCACACCTCCCATATTTTCTTTCTTTTATTTACCCTCTTGACGGAATTCTTACTTTTCTAGGTCATCCAGGTTGTTTTTTTGTTATCGGAGGGATTATTATTGATTCATTATCGAAATATAACGGCCGCTCTATTGTTGGTACTGGATATATACATTTTGAATACGTCTCTCGATAGAATGATGTGTGGAAATAATCCTCAATGTATGAATATATAGGAAACCCACTTCGTTGCAATGAGGTGCTTGCATGCACACATGAAAATTCCTTTAATTCCCATTGGCGGCAAGAACATGTCCTATTTGTAGTGTTCACCAACACTAATGGAAATGAACTTACTTTAAATACACCGTTCCCTGAAAGGCTTACATTACACTTCCTTCCCTCACTTATCATTTCATCCATTTTCTTTTCCCAATATGGTGTTTTCTCGCCCTTCATTTGTTCTGCAAAATCTTGCCTCTCCGTCATTACTTTCATCCATCGAACTTTAATCTTATTGATCAATAAAATCTCAGGCAAATGCCGATAATCCACTATCCAAGAATTAAAGCACTCCGCCAAATTTGACGACATCTCCCCATAACGCTTTCCCCTAAAAAATGCATTGCTAAAATTCAAAGGAGATTACTCATTCATGAACCTCTGCACTTTTTCACTACCCTCTACCATTATTTGATCATGTAGCATCATGTACATATCCATGTTGTGTGTATATACTATGCCATTTAGCTTGTGGATCATTGACTCCTTCTACCCTGTATTCCTTCCAAACATTGCTGCCCTTAAATTCATTTTCAAATGAAGCAAGTAAAAACCATGGTGATAATCCGGAAACACCTTACATATACCTTCTATAATTCCATTATGGCGGTCCGATATAAAGGTAATTACCCGACTTGGATCTATACTTTTTTTCAACTCTAAAAGAAATCACTCCTAATTGTCATCATTCTCTGCATCAACAATAGCAAATGCAATTGGGAACATTCTTGTCAAACAGAAAAATCATGTTGAATATAACATACTCTATGTTGAATATAACATGAGTCAGTGTTGAATATAACATGATATAAAACAACTCATTATTTTACCTTGATTGCCATCCTTTGTGCATGCAGCCAATAAAGTTCCCTTATATCGCCCGTTAGAAACGTTCCATCTAAAAATATCAAAGGCCTATAGTAATTGAACCCAAATATGCATGCATAAAATGCCACAAAGATACGTTAAAATGCCCAGTGGTTGTGTCATAATCCAACAAAAGATGACTGCCAAGATTTGTTGTCATACATGTTGCAACGTACCATTGCAATTGATCATACGCAGATGAATGGTCTCCAAATACACTATTTCTAGCCTTCTCCACAGTAAGCCATGCTGACACGCCCCGTTTTTCCAAAAAAGAAAAAATAACAAATAATAAATAATAAGCTTAAGGAGAGAGGGGTTTTTAAAGCGTCGGTTTTCTCAAAAAATATACTTAGGCCGTCTTTAAAAAATAAGGAATCTCCATCTAGCATTGGATATAAATGGTGTGCTAAGTTACCGAATTTTCAAAAAACAATTTAAAAGGCCTAAGTAAAAAATTAACTCCAAAAACACGGTTAAATCAAAGATTTATTTAAAGGCTCGGGGGTCGGTTACGCTCGGGGAAGGTGTTAGGCACTCCAAGACACCCGTCCAAAAATGGTACCTTATGTCCAATTAAGTCCAATTAGTTTAGTCTGAATGTTTTATTTTATTTTGAAATCATTCCGTTCTTATAAAATCTTTTTGGTATTTTCACAAATAATGTGGGACAAGTTTTTTTTGGATTTTTTGGAATGTTGCCCCAGTATAACCTCTTATCGAATATTAAAGATTCGATAAGGATGGTCCCCGGGGGATTTTATGTATGTTTCCGAGAGATTTCTTTAATTTAAGTAGGCAAAACTAAAAGATTTGAAAATATGAATGCAAAACTAACATTTAAATGATTTTTTTAATTTTTAATTTTTTTAAATTTTTTTTTGTGAAGAAGTAGCACGAAAAAATAAAATAAAATAAAGATTATATATATAAAAAGTGTAAGTGGTGAAAATGTGTCATAAACCTGTTATCTAAATGATACAAAAAGTAAACGTGCTAGATGGATGCCAAAATATTTATTTAAAGTTTGTCTGATTAATTTAAAGAAGTCTTGATTTGAAATTCCCTCAAATTCTATGGGTATGAGAATTGAGGGAAGTTTGTGGAAACAATTTAGGTGAAATTAACCTTTCCGAATCTTAAACGAAAACCCACGACAATTTTATCGAGGGAAGAGATTTCTTAAAACTATCCGTTTCTAAATTCCACTTAAGGTGGGGAATGAAAACGGGGCCAAGAAAAACTCTCCCACGATCTCAAATCGGCGGATTTAATTTAGGATTCGTAAGGATTAATTTCTAGCAATAAAAGATTTTTTTTTAATATTTTTTATAAGAATAATAAAAAATAAATAAAATGCAGAAAATAGAAAAAATAAATAAAATAAAAATGCAATAACATAAATAATAAAATATCCTTCACCTAACGCTCGGGGTTAAGGAAAATCCGCCTCGGCGTTTCATCGGATCATCGGACGACGACCTTTTTTTTTTTTTTTTTTTTTTTTTTTTTTTTTTTTTTTTCATGAATCACAAATAGGAATTTAAATAAATAAAAGTTGAAAAAAATCAGGAAAACATACAAAATCTGAGCCAAAAATCTTACGCACGGGCTTTTTCTCTCACGCGAACAGTTTCCCGAAAGTGTTTACGCTGAAAATCACTCTTTAGGAATTTTTCTCTCAATTTTTTAATGAATAAAGTGGGAGGAAGAGGGTCCTATTTATAGGGCATGAAAGAACACTTTAGGAAACCTAAAAAATAGGCCTGGCCGCCAAAGCCCAATCCAAATTGGATTGGGAAAGGGTAAAATTGGAAAAAAATACAAAAATAGACCTCTAGGGTTGCGGGCGCGTGTAATCACGCGCCCAATCACCGCCTCAGCAAGTTGGTGACACGTGGCAACAGAGGAGAGGCTGGGCTATTAATTTTTTTTTTCTTGTGTTGTGTTGCACACGCCCACTGACAGAGGGGCCCTGCCACCCTCTCTCTTCCTTTCACTCTTTTTTTTTTCTCCCTCTCTCTCTCTCTTTCTCTCTTCTCTTCTCTCTCTCTCTCTCTCTCTCTCTCTCTCTAGCGCTGTGTAGACAGTGGGCAGGCAGGCCCACTGTCGCCTTTCTCTCTCATTTATCTCTCTCTCTCTCTCTCTCTTTTCCGATCTCTCTCTCTCTCTCTCTCTCTCTTATTCTCTCTCTTTCACGGTTCGGACGCAAAAGGGTCCCACATTTTTCTTTTTTTCATTTTACTCCATTTTTTTTTATTTCTATTAATTCCACCCCATTCGAATTTTCTCCACTTTCAATTCACTCCTTTTATCTTCGATTTTTTCAATTTCAGTTCTATTTTTCTACTTCCAATTTCGCACCTTTTTTTTTTTTTTTTATTTCATTTTTCATCATTTTTATTTTTATTTTTGTCAGACGGTCAAAATGTCGTGTCTACACACGCATGACGATATGTTATCTCGAAACCATATTATTTTTTAAAACTTTGAACAACTTCAATAGGTCTCGTTTCCGAATTTTCATGGATCTCATCAATCAAACAACTGGATATAACATCCGACCTCATCTTTTTGTTCTTCAATGTTCGGAATGCGGCGCCACATGTATGATCATTTACCAAATCGTATATATAAAATAATCCATTTTCAGGATTCACCTTTCCATGGACAAACCACGGACAACCCTTTGACTCTCGTAACGAATAAGCTGTTGTTATACGCGTTTTATCATTTTTCAAGAAAGGAAAATTAAATCCAACTTTTATTATATATTTTCTAAGGACCATCCTAAACTCATTTGTTCCACCTCTAAATTTCTGACCTTCATCTTGTATCCTCTTTGCCCATTCAGCCGATAATACTAGTTTATTATCATTCTTTCCCAACATTGTACCATAACATCTTATATAATCCAATTAATCATCTGTATCTCCACTTGAAATAGTTCTAGAAGGTACAATCTTAGATCATGATGCATGACTAGATCCCATATCATCATTGTCCGTCCTCACCATATTAATTTCCAAAATACTAACATTCATATGGCCAGCAAGAAAAAAATATTTCTAAGTAATCACTCTGACTTAATAACATGCATTTTGGGTGCCCTAGGAAAGCATATGTCATGGAAAACTTGTTGTCAAACATTTGTGGCCATCTTTCCACTATTCTTTCAACAACTGTTTCTATTGAACTTTTTCCTTTAAAACGTAGAACTGCTGTAACACCATCATACTTGCACATTGCAGCGACTATTTCTGACAAAATTACTGTTGAAAATAACATGATGTTATATTCAACATCATATATTATCATAAAACACAAAAAAACACAGCAACTACAAAACTCTTTCCAAATTTAACGCATCACATTAAAAAAATAACATCACGTTTATATTCAACATTACATTATTGCAAAATCAAATTCAAAAAATATTGATCCACGCCATTAGAATATTGAAAAATCCACAAGAAGTCTAATAAAACGTATGTTGAAAATAACATGATATTATATTCAATATCACAAATTATCATAAACACATACAAAAAATAACATCTACAACTTCTTTAAAAAATTAATGCATCACATTGAAAAATAATATCATATTATATTCAACATCACTTTGTTTTCAAAATCGGAATTAAAAAAACTTGATCTACACCATTAGAATCTTGAAATATCTACAAGTATTCTACTAAAACGTACCTTGAAAATAACATGATGTCATATTCAAACATCACAAAGTAATAGAAAACAAAAACAACATATACAAATCTCTTTTAAAAAATTAACACATCACATTGAAAAGATAAGCATCATGTTATATTTGGTAACAAGTTCAATCAAATAATCAAAACAGACATATGCTTATAATTAAGATTTAATAAGTTTTTTCATAAAAGCATATCAATAAGAGCTACTCACAAATTTAATCGATCTATTGCATTATCCAAAAGAATATTCAATCCTTGTTCGTACTGTAAAAAACCTTGATTCAAATAAACTCGTCTATCAAAAATCTTGATGCGAAGAATCAAAAATATTCGTCGAAACAGAATATGAGAAATCTTTCACGAACGCAAAGATCTCTCTTATGGAAACTCTCAGTAGATTCCCTAATTTGAAAATTACCTTATATATACAGAAGGGCAAAATTGTCCAACAAAAAAGTCCAATTTTAAAAAATGACTATTTGGTAAAAAGTGCCACATACCGTAGGACCATTCAGTGCAAAATAAAACTCTTGGGGCCATCGTGTAATTTTAGTTTTTTAAATGGATTATATGGTATTTTTTCAAAAAAATTATTGGTGTAAAAAAAGGGATGAAAGTAACATATAATTTCTTTTATATTTTGGAAATAATTGATGGATGTTTTTTATTTATTTGTAGGAAGCAAAAGATAGCAACTCCTGGTCTCGTTCGAACATCGCCATGCAATTCTCTTCTAGCGTCACCCAGGCCTTGATGCCGTTGCCGTCCGGCGTATCCAGCAACACGATCAGATTGGCCAAAGGAAAGTCAGCAGCACCCAAGTTGGTTTTCCCCAACCAAAATCAGCTTCGTATAGTTCAAACCGACACCAACTGCTAATCGCATAAACATCCACGTCACTTCTCGTGAAAAGATCCACCGCCTCCGACAACGCATTTAGAATTGTGGACTGTCTTTCCTTCCCCTGAAGCTTTTTGAGGTAGCCGCTGCTGAACTCGTTCGCCCCGCTCTTTATTTTGCCGATCAAATGGTTCAGGTCGATTCCGTCATGCTCCTCTTCCTCCTCCTCCTCGGCTTCGATGAACCAAACGGAATTGCCCATGACGGTTTCCGGCAGAGGAGGGTCAAGCCTTTTCCGTATGTTAACGGCTTGTCTCAGGATCGACGCCATGCCCCCGTTTTTTGTGGCGCATTTCCAGATGATTGCCGATACCAACTCCACCTTCGTCGGAGGAGGAGCATCACCTTTGCGAACGGCCACATCCCTGAGTCTCTTGATGCTGGCAGCGTCAAACACGAACCTCCTCGTGACGTTCTGTTTCTCCACCGGAGACGGCAATGGCATCGGTGCTATGGATTCAATCGGCGGGAACATAGGCGTATCAATAAATTTCGGGATGGCACACCGGCAACCCCGAGCAGTCGCCGCCCAAAACCCATTCAACGTGTTCAGCTTGGACGCGTCGGTCATCTTATGCGAAGCGCAAATCCCCATCACCAGACCGCCGCAGTCAAAGAAATTGGCCTGAACATACAGCGGGAAACCCGTGGCTGTAACCGGAAGCAGTTGTTTCAAAAAACTAACCCTTGGTTCGTCGAGCACTCCGGCGAGATCGCAGTGAACTCGGGATTCTACAAATGGAACCCCCTGGTCGTTGCAGTCAATGGACGTGGTTCCGACCAATCTTCCTGCGAATGGGAATAGGAGACACAGGCTTTCCGATAGAGACAACTTCAGAGAGGCGAGCTTAACACTAGCATCAATGGATCCATGGTAGAAGAGGAGAAGAGATACATATGCATTAGGAGCGAGTTGATCCAGAAGTGAGAGTTTGAAAATTTTGCGGTGACGAGGAGTTGGAGATGTCGGTTTGATAATTTCTGTGGAAATTATGTCGATTTCCGCCATTGTTGTTGGGGATGAGAGATGCATATAGTGATTTAACGACGAGTGCATGTCTTCAAATTTATAGCACGACGAAGGCACGAAGACAAAGCAAAGCAATACACTCACATGCATATAGTGATTTAACGACGAGTGCATGTCTTCAAATTTATAGCACGACGAAGGCACGAAAACAAAGCAAAGCAAGACACTCATTTAAAAAGGACAATAGGAAAAACTATACTTTCCACCTAAATGTGTTGAATATATTTCATTTCATTCCTTATAGTTTTAATTAGGGTTAATTGCTTTTTATCTACTTGTACTTTGATTTATTTTATCCCCTTTTACTTTTAAAAATTTATGATTTACCCCGTTTTACTTAATTGTTTTTCTATATTTCACAATATATATATTTTATATTTTTTTTAAAAAAAAGAAAAAACTAATATTCTCTTTCTTTTTTCTCTCTACTTCTATTTTATAATAAATATTAAAATTAAAATTAAAATTAAAAATATTTTTATTTATATTATGTAAAATCTAGATGAAATTTAATCTCACACTTTTTCACTTATATATAAAACAATAAAAAGTTACACCATCTTATAACTTGAAAGAAATTGTCATTCTCCCGAATTTATTGTGCGGCCCGCGGTTCTATTTCGCCCAACTCGAGTCTTATTAGGCGGCCCACGGTTCTAATTAACCTAATCCGAGTATATACGTTTTGGGCCCCAAATTTGGTCCAAACTGCCCGTTGCGCACCCACCTATAGCGCACACACATAAAAACAGAGAGAGAGAGAGAGAGGGAGGGAGAGGGAGGGGGAGAGGGACGAAGTAAGAATTTTTTATGTTTTGATAATCTTTGTTAAAATAATTGAGAGACGAAATATTAAGAGAATATGAAAAGAGATATTGGTATTTGTAAAGCTTGCATTATATAGAGATGTACAAGTGTGGCCATATATAGGTAACGATTAGGGTTTGGAGTATTAGGGCCCAACTAAGGCAAATACTTATAAAGGTATACATTTGTATTAACATTCTCCCACATAGAGTTGGTTATCCGTTTCTCTTCCTTCTTCTCTTTCTTTTATGGCATAATTTCGTTGAATATCGTCCACCTTTCTTAAGGACTCATCATAGTTGTTCATTTTAGATTCATTATCCCTTGTTCTTTTTACTCAGCCAATTCACTCATATTCTCGTTTATTTTTAGAGGCACTCGATGGAAAGTCTTTTATTTTAACCTTAATTTTAAAAAAATCTCATAGACGAAAACAACTTGTGTTTTAATTCTACCTATTTAAAAAAAGGTAGAAGTCCAATACACACATATGCACAGACACAATTATATATAACTATTTTGTATATAAATTTTTGTTAAATGTAATAAATGTTACTGTATTTTGTAACATGTAACTCATTTGTATGTAAAAATTTGTTAGATATAATAAAAATTACACAAAATACATGTAATTAGTTATATATAACTAAATATACACAAATACATGTAACTAATATTAAATTAATTTATGTGTGTAATATTTGTTAAATGTCACAAATATTACATAAATACATGTAATTTTTAACATGTAATTAATATTACATGAGTACATGTAACTCAAAAATACGCAGATATATGTAATATATAATAATTATTAAATTGTAACTAATATTAGTTACATGTAACTAATATTCACTATAATACGAATTTACTCACCAAAGTTCTCTTTACAATCTGTGCAATACATGCACATGCGGTACTAAAACTCAAGCAAAACCCAAATTATGTGACTAAATCAAAACTTATGTCTTAAGCGATACTTTTTTTAAAATTAGGTCTGTTATGGTAGAATCACCATTCCACCATCGATTTTGATTATGTTATTTGATTATCCAATGGAATAAAAAAAACACAAAATTGATTACGTTGGAATGTAAATGATGGAATTGAATTTCATAGTTGATGGACTGGAATCAACCTATCCACTGGAATAATAATAATAAAAAAAATCTATAAAAGTTCATTCCCAAAAGCCCGATTCTTAGCCATTTTTTTTCTTCAAATAATCTACTATTAGATATATATATCCAAAATTAATGTATAAAAATGTATTACGAGAATTTTACTATATTTTACTATTCCGTTATTTCTCTCATTCTATAATAACCAAACACATGAATAAAATAATAATTTTATTGACAAATCCATTTAATTTTTTTCCTCATTTTATTTCTTTCACCCATTTCATTCATTTCATTCAATTCCATAACAATTGGGTTCCACAGTTTAATCCTTATATCTATTTTGTGCGCGATTATTCCGCACAGTAGTCCTTATATCTATTTTGTGGTTGCCAGTTCAAATTGTGTGTCCAACAAATTTAAAAATTAATTTTTTCTCACATTCATATTCCAAGAAAAATATTTAGTATTTGCAGTCCAATTTGGCAGTATATGCAGACATTTGTGGATTGTTAAAAAATATATTTTATTTATTTTATTTTAGTTTGATTTCGCTTCTTCATTGACCTTGAATATTTATCTGTATATTTATCACTTATCTCTCTTATTATTTTATTTAAAACCACAAATATGTCCTATCATTCGCAAAATAACGTCAACCCCTTATTTCAGTCAAACACCGGTTAGTTACTCTTCAGGTAAAAAATTACAAAAATTTCAATTGTAATGATAATTTTACCCTTAACAAGTTAAAAATAATTAAATAATTAAAAGTTAAATCCCACTATGAATGATGAATACTTTTGAAGTCTTGTGGTTATAATATAATACTTAGTATTATCAAAGTATGGGAGCACATAAATATGTAAACAACACCTCATGTCAAAAGATCATATGCACTATTACAATTCAGACGTAAGTGATATTGTTCACATAGAATATCAAGTTATGGTCATGTTTAGGCACCCATTAACACTTAACAAGCTCTCCTTGTAGTTGTTCAAGTATCTCATACCGATGGATTTAAAATTCGTTATTCCTTATTGAGAAAATGTTGCATAAGACGATCTATCCAGATTATTAAGTACTAATTAATAATCCTACGACCAGGAATATTTTAAAATATTTTATTGCCAAATATCTACGATCTTACTCATTTTCAATTTCATTAAAAATGTAAGACACTTATATAATATATATATGGTGATATGTAAAATACCAAATTAACTGGTATGTGAAATACCAAATTTGTCCATTTTGATTTTACTTGAGATTATTTTAAGAAATAAGTCCACCTAAGATTGTTTGTAGGTCTTAGCCCCAACGCCTATACCATCCCACCCCTGTCGGTACCCTCACACCCACCCCCACCCTCCGGTACCCCCCCCCTCCCCAACCCACAGGACCCTCCTTCCCCCTATTGAAATAAGCTTATATTTTGGTTTTTAGCATTTGTAGTGTATAAGTTTTGTTTTGAAGGAAATCATATTCTGTAGGGACTTTGGCATTTTGTATTTCTTGACTTTGTTAAATTGTAGAATTAATTAATCTGTCTCACGTGGTTAGATCTTATTGCACTTTATCTTTCCTGTATTATTTTTGTCAGCACGATCACCACACCGTTGAATGACCACCAACATTTTTTCTTTGTCAAAGCTGAAGTTGACTAGCCAGGCTGGATCAACGCCGACGATACACATTCCCGGCAAGGGTTCCGGTTCTTTCTACAACCGCTCCGACAATAACGACGTGGAAATCGATCCTGAATTACACTATATATAGCTTCCAGCTTACCAGGTCCTTTCTCAGCTTGGGTATGTGGTATCTTGAGCTTTGAAACTGAATCGTGTAGATTAATTGTGTTTATATGCTTGATTATATATGTTTGAATTTCTTGTTCATTTTTCTTGATTGATTGTTCTGCTTATTTTAAAGAATTAAAGAATTATGTTCCCGTGCTTAATCGATTGCTATTTTCTCTCTCTATCGTCTCTCCCCCAGCTATGAACTATCATCACTGTTTTCGATTTCTATCTATATGCAATTGCAATTTGTATTTTAGTCTCGCGCTTACAAAAGGCGAAAAACCAATACATCCGTTGCAGTTTCGCAGTTAAATATATCAAACTGGTGTGCAAAATATTTATTAGATGTAATAAATATTATACAAATACATGTAAATAATATCACACAGACGTGAGAACACGTGGAACTAATACGCATGCAAAAATCAATTTAAAATACTGAATTAATCCTTATATTTTAAATGAAACTAATAATAAATTATATTCACTATTTAAGACAAATCACCAATTATTTCTTCCTATTAAATTAATAGAATATAATTTATTTAATTTGAACAATATAAGAATCGTTTAATATTAATTGAAAGAATAATATTGACTTCACCATTAAATGCTCATATACGTCTATTAACCCACTTGCCGGCATGTGCATTGCTTCCCTGTTAACTTTAAAAATACTTGCATGTATCTCAACAGTTCAGGTTTCAACGCCGGCGCCGGGTTTTTTTTTGACTTTTTCTTTTGTGCATTCAAAGTTGGACGTTTATATATGTCTGCTTATTTGTTGCAATGAATGAGTTGTCCTTACATGCGGTGTCAAGCTTCTCTGGGTATTTTAGGATATTAGGGTTAATTTCACTTCCACCCCTTATTTTATAAAATATGAGCACTCAATCTCTTATAAATTTGAACAATGTTAAGATCCGCGACTGAAAAATAAAATATTAAATTTAAAATTATTGGTTAAAGTAAAAAAAAAATTATCACTGATATCCTCTATATTTAAAACGATGAGCACGATGATGTCTTATCCTTTGTTTAATACCACGGAGACTGTTAGTTTGTCCAAAAAAATGATCAATTATCTATTTTCCGTTATTAGTCAATACTAAAATTTAAATAAATAAATAAAAGCAACTACTAATTACTATTAAATATATTATCTATAATTATATTTTCTTACCAACAAGGTGTAGTTCAAGTGGTAAGACACACTTAACTTAAAGCAGTTGAAAGACCTCTGTAAGGTCAGGAGTTCGAACTAGCGAAAAAACACTTATTGTGATAGGCAGCCACGCATCCCAAATGAGACTTGTCTTACACTCTGTGTGGATATGGAGACACTCGTGGATATACAAAAAAAATAATTATGTTTTTTTTTTTTCTTCGCTGTCTTTCCATCTTGTTTGAAAACTCTCCCTCTTACTTTCACCACCATCCGTCTTGTCACCTAGCTGTTGCCACTACAAAGGCTACAAAGCTCCCGCTAAACGCGTAGTCCGAGAAAGAATCAAACCACTTGAATCTATTGTATTCAGCCTTACCTTGTATTGTAAGAGATTGTTTCTACGACTCAACCCAGTCACCACCAGGTCACACAACAACATTTTCCCGTTGCATAAATTCCATAATATGTCAAATCTGCAAAATATAAAAATAAAATAAAAAATTAAATAAATAACTAGAGTTATAATGTTTAAAAATTATTCAACATAATGGGTCTTAATTGCATCTTTTCTTTGAATTAAGGTTGTGTTTGGGTAAGGGAATTATAAGAGGGATTTCATTTAGGTAGATGATTTGTAAATTCGCTTTTGACAAATCCCTTATTTGGGGAGTGAAAGGATTTTAGGAAAGAAAATTTGTCAAATCCTTTGGGGAGTGAAATGAAGGATTTCGAAATCTTTTTGGGAGAAGCTGAATTTGTGAAATCCTTCGATCATGTCTTCTGCTTTATCGCTCGTTCTTCTGCTTCTGTGCTTCTTCTTCGTTCTTTGTCATATTCTTTTGTGCTTCTTTTTCGTTCATGTCTTCTTATTCGTTCGAAAATGTTATTCGATTTTGAAATATGTTCTTCGATTTCAACACGAAATCGATTTCGAATATGTTCTTCCTCATCTCAGCTTCATTCGTCATCTTCAACTTCGTGGTCTTCAGCTTCGTCTTATTCATCATCTCAGCGTCGTCTTCTTCTTCGTTGGTTGTCTTTTTCTTCGTTCGTCATCTTCAGCTTCGTCGGTAGTTCGTCTTCATCGTCGTCGTCTCAATTTAGGGTTCCAATTTCGACGTCGAACTGGATTTCGTTGTCTCAATTTAGGGTTCCAATTTCGACTCCATTTCAAACGAACAATTTCGATTTCGAACACGAACAAATGAACGATCTGAACGATTTCGATTTGGGGTTTTTTTGAATTTGTTCTTGGATTTAGGTTTGGTATGACATTTGGCGATGAGTTTCTGTTTTTGTTCCTATTAATTCTGTTATATTTTGTTTTGTTCCCATTTTTTATTGAGATTACATGTTCAAATGTTTTGGCTCAAACTATTATCCAAACAAGAGATTTATGAAATGAACGGATTTCAAAATTCTGAATTTTGAAATCCTTTCATTTTATAAATTTTATGAATTTGTCAAATCTCTTACTTAAACGCAACCTAATAGTATTTTATCTAGATTGAATGTCCAAGTCATTAAACAAAAATTAATATAGGTATCAATAACCTAAACGGCTCAAAGAATTTGAACAGGAAAGTCAACACTTTTCATCCATTTATCCCTGTAACTTGGTGGAGAGCCGTGCGAGTGTCTGTTATTTTATTTATTTGACATATTTATAATTTTTTTTATATTATTTATTTATTAAAGATCACATGATATATTAATCTTTTTTAAAAAATCAGTGAAAAAAATGGTATATAAAAATTTATTATTTCTTATAACGTTGAATGTCGAAACTTGTTTAAAAATATTAATAAAAATCTGTAATATCTTGAAAATTTGTATTTTTAAAAATATTATTTTATAAAAGTTAATATTTTTGGATTTTTTTGTATATTATGAAAATAAATGATATAAATATATATTTTATAATGTTTTAGGGTTAAATGTTAATTTTAAATGGACTTTTAAAATTTTTAAGACTATCGTGTTATTTAAAATATAATTTTAAGAGTTTTTAGGATATAATTAATATTTTTTATTTTATTTTAAAGGGGACATTTGTGTAAATAATAAAAATAATAATATATGTTTAAAATGTGTTGTCTGGAATGAACATCTTATGCAAACATATATATATATATATATATATATGGATTGATGCGTGTATATGTTGTTAGGTAATAATAATAATAATAATGATAATAATAATAATTCTATATATATATATGCCCCGACTGAAAGCAGTGATGGGTTATTCATAATCATACTAATTCATACTAAAAAAGGTTACAATATTAGATTTTGAAAGTTTTTTAGTCAGAAAAATATTTGGAAAAATAATATTTTTGGTCTCTGACAAATGACTCGAGTGTTCAATTGGCCCTTAATATTTGGAAGTTGACATATTGAGTCCTTAAGATTTCATTTTCGTTCCAAATTGGCTCTTCTGTTAAGTTTTATGTTAATTATTGTTAAATTATATTTATACCCTTTAATTTTTTAATTGAGATCATTTTATTTTCTATTTAAAACTTAAGAGTCAAATGTGTCTTTTGAATACCCAAACCCCCAAATTCACCACTCTCTCTTTCTCTCTATCCAAACCCCATCTCCTCTCTCTCTCTCTCTCCAAACCCACAAACCCACTAATATCTTTACTTCAAAACCAAATTTAAGCGAAATAATAAGCAAAACATGTAACCTGACAACAAAATTCATCAAGAACTAAGTCATCATTAACGAAGGGTAAATCGACAACGAGTTAGACAATGATAATTCATCCCGAATCGTCCTTTTGCGATTTTTAATTGTCTTCATTTGGACATCTTTGTCCCTCCCGTTGCTTCGATGAGTGATTTCGACTATATTTCATTTTTTAAGGGCGCTAGGAGGAGTGATTCGAAGAGTAAGCTCACTTTGGCGGTGCTGGTTAACAATAAACCGATGTATGATGACAATATTTTTTATGGATGGCCCGGTTTGATGATCTTCTTGGGAATTTTGGGAAAAGCCAGAATTTTCTTCTGTTATTGTTAGCAAAAGGAAATTTTATTTTCTATTTATTTTATTTTTTATTTTTTTTAATTATATATTTATTTTTTGGGAAAATCGGTGAAAAATCCATTTTTTTAAGTCTAATTGGTGAAAAATCTTTTTGTGTTATTAGATTTTGATTTAGTCATTTAAGTTAGATTCCACTTGTGTTTTAGTCCCGCATTACAGGAATTGTAAGGATATTGTAGGGATTGTAGGGAGCCTTTTAGAGAGTACACTCGAATTTTATAGTGAATTCTATTAAATGTAACTAATGTTAGTTACAATTTCATAATTGTTGCTTTTTATACATATTTGGGCATTTTTAATTAAATGTACTTATATAATATTAGTTACATGTTACAATTTCATATATATATGTATAATATTTTGTGACGTTACTGAAAAAATATCAAATTTTTTAATTACATATTAGAGACATGTAAAAAATTACATATTATTGAAACATGTAACTAAAAAATATCAAACTTTTTAGTTATATATCAGAGACATGTAACTAAAAAGTCACATATTATTGGAATATGTAACTGAAAAAAAAAAAAAAAATAGTTACCTGTAACTAATACAGTAATATTATACAGAAAGTAATTACGTGTAATTAGCGCGTGGCTATCAGGTAAGTAAAGTTTCCGCCTTTTTAAAACAGATAGGGCTAAATCAATTTTTTTTTACCGCATGTAAGACTTTTGACCAATTAGAGTTTAAATTTAGGACCTTCCATCCATTGTCCCTTATTTTTTTCCTTTTATTTTTCATTTTTCTTCTTCTTCTTCTTCTTCGTTCTTCTTTTTCGTCGTCTTCTTTCCTAGATTGGATCTTACCCTGCCTATTTGCCCCGCCATCGTCGAATTATCGGATTAGTTTTGCGAATTAGTTCAGGGAGGTTGGCGTTCAAATCTAGTTTCGATTCCATAGATTTACTAGTGATTAAACTCGAAGAAATTCTTATCGTATTTTCATGGATTTTCACCTTCAATATTTAATTAGGACCCAATAGATCGCTTCCTCTGTTATATGTCAATTGAAGTTGGCGTCCGAGCTTCATCAATGTATTCTCCAGATTGATTAACACGATTCTTAAGCTCCTACCTAACACACACGCCAAAGAAATCAAATTTGAGAGCTATTTTTCTGATTCACCTTCGGATTCGAGCTGTTTACATTGATTCTTACCTCGCTGAACGTCGGTAAGCACTTCTCCTATTAGATCAGCAAGCTCAAAAAACCTCATTAATCAGCGAACTTGAACCCTCAGATCGCTGCAAATTAGTTCGCAAATCTCGTAAATTTGAGAAGCAGACCACCCAAGCACAAAGCACTAAGCTTCTCCGAATTAGGGTTTAAATTCCTACAAATTAAATCAAACAAATTTCCACAAACAAATCTGAGAGTAAAAAAGTTATTTAAAAAAATGCAAATTCTTACCCGACAATCAGTTTATTTCAGATGAAAAGTTGAAAATCAAAGCTAGTTATGGCTATGGCACTATTGAGTTTGAGGTTAGAAGTATGAAAACCCAGATTGTTCGACGACGATGGGGAAGGGGAATGCGAGGGATGGGTTTCGGTGTTTGTTGTGGCGGAGGCAGAGGAGATTCGATGGTTCGATGACGGCGGTGCGAGGAGGCAAGGGGAGATCCGAGCTAGGAGAGAAGACGACGGAAAAGAAGAACCGATGGTTCGATGACGACGGTGCATGAAAGGTGTTGTGAAAACAAATTACAATTTGGCCCTTAAATTCAGAATAAGTTACAAGTATATCCTATTAAATTAGTTTGAATAAAAGGACGAAATTATCCTTAATTTTAACATGAAATGACCAAAAGACTCTTACTTACATGTTAACCGTTAATGTTGACCTAACAAAAGGGCCAATTTGTAACGAAAATAAAATGTTAAGGACCCAACGTGTCGACTTTAAAATACGAGAGGCCAATTGAGTACACGAGCCATTTGTCAATGACCAAAAAAAATCATTTTTCCAAAATATTTCGGTTCGAATTTTAACTTGGATGTCAGGTAGAATTTCTAACTCTTTTAATATTTGTATTTAATCTCTTTCTTTCTTGATTATGTGATTTATGCTAAAGTTGTTGTTAAATTTTAATTGTTAGTTTTCATTAAATATTTAGATTTATTATGTAAAAATTATGTGGAAACCATATCTATATGTTTTGGATTAATTAAATGCACGTAGTAAAGGGATTAAAATTTTACTGAGTTTCGGAACTCAACCCCACAGTTTTTATTGTAGGGTCGATGATGAAGTTGTGCACATGAAATTTTATTTGAATTTTTATTTAATTTATAATAATTGTATTTATTATTTATTATTATAAAATTGACTCGATAAATCGATAATTATAATGATTGTTGTAATATGTAAAACATTCTTAGATTTTTATAAAATGAAATATTGATTATTTAGTTTTAGTATAAATTCTCCAAAGGGAGAAACCGCGTGCGCGGTCCTGAAAAATCGGGTCGTTACAAGATTACTTCATGTAAAGAAATGACAATATTATAGTGAACTAAAAAGATAAAATTAAATTGAATATAGACATTATGCTCTAGATTAAATGATAGATAAAAAAAAAAAAAAAAAAAAAAAAAAAACACATAAATATAGTACAAGTGGAATTTATCATATTTACTAATTAGGAGTATAAATGTTATCCGAAAACCCACTCCGCCCTGCCCGACCCGATGGCAGGTCGATCAGTTATGAGTGTTTTTTTTTTTTTTTTTTTGCTTTCACCTGAACCCTAAACCCTAATAATATATATTTACCAAATACCCCTCTAAAATATGACATATTATGAAAAGACTCCATATATAAATATATAGCCTAATTATATTCAAATCACTCCATTTATGACCTGTTATGATCGCATGTTACCTAATTTAGTTTCGCATTAGAGGGAGTTGATTATAAGCTATTATGACGCAACGCATTGAATATGGGTATTTTAGTCACGAAAATGCCATAAAGACTGCTCGGTTCATAGAAAAACTTAGGAGTTTAATTGGTAGATTAGATACCTAATTAGGATTGCTTAGGAAGTGCCCCTATTAATAATCACACATTCAAAACTACTTAGTTTAGAACAGAATGTTAAATCAAAATTATACTCATACAACACCAAGATGGAACACATAATAAAATACCAAGAGAGAATTGTGTATACTAATAGCAAAAACATATACATCTACTTCCTTCAATTTCTAGACTAAAGAGAATAATCAAACATAACAAAGACTAACTTGGTATCGTGTCGTTTTCCATGAGAATTATATTCCAACAGATTTCTAGGGGAAAAGAAGCTGTAGAGTGAACGATGGTTGTACACAATAGATGTTTTTTCATTAATTTTACAGTATCAACAAGAATACATACTTTTATACCAAAATTTATACACAAAAATTCCACATAACAAAAGGTATCATTAGTTATATTTGAAAGAAAAACCTGATCACCTAGAATGATTTCTTAGATTCTACAACCATGCATCTGAACCAAAACAACAACAAAAATACCAAATTTTGAATTCAAATAGTCCATAGAATTCAGATTCATCAGTGCACAACATGATTTGAATATTATAATCATGCTCCTACTCATCTCCCTAATTTGATAGCCATATTTTGAACACCCAAAAACATAAAAATAGAAGAGAAGGCCTCAAAGATCTTAACTGCTCATTTGGTTAGATGGAATAGAATGAGGGTGGAATGGAATGAAAGAAGTAATTGAATGAAAAAAGGAATGAAATAAAATTGTCAATAGAATCACTATTCCATTATCTTGTTTGGTTGGTATGAATAGGGAATTAATAGAATAGTGAAATATAGTAAAATTTTCATTATGCCATTATGAAATTATTATTCCATTCTTTTATTTGGTTGATATGAAATGAGTGAAGGAATGAAATGAAATATAATAAAATTCTCATTATGCCCTTAATTAGAAAATTTTATTATATTTCACGATTCCATTCAATTTTAAGTTTCTGCTCTAATTTATGTTTCTGTTCTCAATTTTCAGTTTCTATTATCTAATTTCTGTTTCTGCTTGTAATTTTCAGTTTCTGTTCTCAATTTTCCATTCTTTAATTTTCTGTTTTTGTTCTCAATTTTTAATTTATGTTCTCAATTTTCTGTTTTCGTTCTTAATTTTCAATTTTTGTTCTCAATTGTTTGTTTCCGTTCTCAATTTTCTGTTCTCTAAATTTCTATTTTTGTTCTCAAATTTAAGTTTATGTTCTCAATTTTCTGTTTTTGTTCTTAATTTTCATTTTTTATTCTCAATTTTCAAGTTCCGTTCTCAATTTTATATTCTCTAATTTTATATTTTTGTTCTCAATTTTCAGTTTACGTTCTCAATTTTCTGTTTCTGTTTTTAATTTTTTATTCTCAATTTTTACGGGCTTAAATACAAGAACTATTATGTAATTTAGGATATTGATTCCATTAGATTGGAATCCCATTCTACCCCATCTTAAATGGAATCCCATTTCACCTAATTCCATTCCAATGGAATCAGAAAAGTGATTTAATTGGAGAACAAACAATGAAATAGGAATCGAGGGTGGAATGCGATTTCATTCCGCCCCTGATTCCGTCCAACCAAACATGTTGTAAGCGTTAGGATTCATCACTTGTGATTTCACGAAAACCACTGACCACATGTTTGGTACACAAAATTCGGGATTAAAATGGTTATGGATATGATTATTCTATTCTTATATTAAGTACATGAGACTAAATTTCATTCCCACCACTAAGAATTTTCTAATCCCACAAAATATAATATTAATCAATTTCAAGATAAACTTGGTATTAGTTAATACTAAATACATGAGATTAGATTTTAATCATTCATCAGCCAAAAAACGCAACCAAACACTAATAAAATATTTGAATAGAAATAAAATTTAATTAAATTATTATTATACCCTTTGAATTTCTAACAAATATATATATATATATATATATATATATATATATTAGTGTATAACCTGTGCCTGAAGGCACGAGTGAGAAGTGTGCTTTATTCTAGTGTATTCTCTTACCAAAAGATACTTGAAATGATGTCCAAATATCATTACCAATAATTCAAAAAAATAAAAATAAAATCTAAATCACTACCAGTAATTAAAAAAAAAGCTACCTTCAATTTTAAAAAGCTCACCTCGTATTGGTTGATCTGTTCAATGAAGGGTGGTGTCAACTCGATCCAATAAATTCGGAAACTGATAATAATTGAAAATCATCAGATCAAATGAAATACAATCACCAATGAAACTTAAATTCATAAGACAAAAAACTTCAGTTGAAATGAGATGTAAATTATAACAGCGATTAATCTGATGTCATGTTCATTACTACTGTCAAGTGTGAAATACTTGATCTTTCCTTTTGCCGAGGAAATTCCTTAAAAGGTACAGCATCAACAGCTTATAGACAGGTTCTTGCTCCCTACCAGATGGGCCATCAGAAAAGCTGTTGCCGTAGGGATGTATGCCTTTCCCACAAAAGAACAACTCTTGAAGAAGCTAAATGAAAATGGTGAGTTTCAAGCTTCTGCAACACTTCATATACCTTGTTTCCATCGTTTTGCTTCAGATAGGTATTACAAAATAGCATTCCAGCTGATGATTTCACGTTCATCATAACTAAACTGATTTTTCAATGGTTGAATTTTGCAATCTGCCTTCATGTCACTGAGGTTTGTTCGACACTTCTTTGCCAGGGAGTGTTGACCCAATGGCATTTTTCCAAATTCAGGCTTCACGTATACTAATGTTGACCCAATGATTTATTGAGAGTCCCAAATTCACTTATGTTGAATCGAAACTCAACTGTGCATGAATCGATTGATGAATCAAATGAGAATATTGTAAGTAAATGTAATCAAATTCATAGACAAAAAACACTAATTAAACCAAATCGAAGAAAAACCCTAAATTTAATTGAATTCATAAACACAATTAACAGTTGAAACCTACAATCTAAACTGTAGAAAGATAATGTCATACCCCACCCCGGACACCCGTTACCTTGTGGGGCCGACATGACGTTGACACGACCTTACTCAGTCAAAAAAAAGAATCAGCCAGGAAGTGACAACATGCATTCATAATTATACAAATAATCAAGATACAAGTTATAAACATCTTTCTGAGCCAGAGACACACCCGTCCCTGATAAACCCTTCTAAAACCGCAAAAAGGGAAAAAAAAAAAAAAAAACCGATGAATCCTTCCTAGATTCGCCTCAGGCGGCACTTTGGCGAAAATTTTAAAAAGAAAACCCTGCTATATCGTCAACGGACTCTACCCCGTGCCAGTAGGGGACCGACTCCTAGCCATTTCACCTGCGAGTGTACTGCATTCTTAGTAAAAGTATTCTTATTTAATAATAATCGTACTTTCTAGGTAACACAACATTTATACATGGATTCAGCGTAAATATCACATATGCAGTAAAAAAAAAGAGGTAACATATATACCTAAGGTTCAATTCTCTAATCATGCAGTATAAATATCATAACCATTGCCTGAAATAGTAAATTATTACACAATAGCAACAGAACATCACACCCCAAAACACAACGCACACTGGCTAGCCATGGCGATCGTTTCAATTCTCTGTTTCCGGTTTCTACTAGCCCCGACACCGGTCCTCCCTCTCTCTACCGTTGCCGGCCGTCGGTGGCTCTCCCTCTTGCTGACTCGCCTGATAACCCCCGCACCACCCAAGAAACCCTCCTACACCACCTCCAGCCACCACGTCAGCTCCACCGCACACCCACAACCACTGTTCACCCACCGTCGATTGTTCTGTCTCTCTCCTCATCTCCGTCCCGGCTTCTCTATTTTTTTTTTTTTTTTTTTTTTTTTTTTTTCTCTCTCTCTTTCTTTTGCAGTATACCCTTCACACATACGTACCCTCACACACCGTAACCAGAAAAACAACATATCTATACCCCAAACCCACATGGTGCCGGAAGACGGAAACCGAACACGACCCCCACCTCGCCGGAACCTCACCGACCCAACTCGTTACACTCATGCATGCGTGCATCCATCAATTAGTTGCAGAAATACATATAAATACTTACCTGACCGATGATCGTCGGTGATCGAAAGGCGATCCGCAACTTCGTTCACCGGCGACACTAACATGCACACGGCCGCCCCGTCGACGAACCACGCCACCGTCTGCACCCCTCTCTCTCTGGGATTGTTTACATTGCCCGCACGACCACGATGCCGGAGAAATGTCGATCCAAGGAAAATCGACGGCCCCTCCGCTCCAACTCTCTCTCTCTCTAGAATTTTCGGACTTCCGTTTCTTCTCCGATTTCCTCACCTCAGTGCATGTAGGAGGTTTTTAACGCATGAATTTAGTGGTTAAGATAATCCTAATCCTGCCACATCGCCCCTTGATCATCCCTCCCTTGGCCGGTGAGTTACCGTCGGGTTGCCGTGTAGGTGGAAGTGGGATTATGGAAAAAAAAGATTAAATTACACTTCCCTCCCCCCATTTTCATTAAGGTTCTTATTTCATTGTATCCTTATTTTAAAAGTTTCAAAATTATAATTTTGCCCAAATTTTTATTTTATTTTATATATATATATATATTATTTTTTTTTTTGCATTTCTAAATTCCTAATTTGACCCCCAATTTTTAACTTGGGTTTTTATTAATGACATTTTTACCCTAAAATTCTCTAACGTTTTATAATATGGTTATTTATGACACATGTTCTACCACTTAGGTTTTATAACTCTTCCCTCCTAAGAGAAATTTCGTCCCGAAATTTTATTTATCTACGTATTATTATTATTATCCATATATACATACCTTGGTCAAACAAATGCGGGTATTTGCTCCTCATTTCTTCTTCTCGCTCCCACATCGCCTCTTCCACCGCCTGACTGCGCCACAACACTTTGACTAACGGGATCGTCCTCGTTCGCAATACTTGAGCTTTACGGCTTAGGATTTGGACCGGCTCCTCAACATAGGACAAATCAGCTTCCAATTCGATCGGCTGCGAGGTCAACACATGAGAAGGGTCTGGCACATATTTCGGAGCATCGATACGTGGAAAACATCGTGCAGCCGAGATAACTCGGGCGGTAACGCGAGTCTATACGCTGCCGTGCCCACCCGTTCTAGAATTTCATAGGGTCCGATGTATCTTGGACTCAACTTCTCTTTCTTTCCAAACCTCATTATGCCTTTCCACGGAGAGATAGGCAGGAACACGTGATCCCCTACCTCGAATTCTAATTCCCGCCTGCGCTTGTCTGCATAACTCTTCTGCCGACTCTGAGCGATTTTTAACTTTTCTCGAATTACCTCTACCTTGTCTGCTGTCAGTTGGGCTATATCTGACATCAACAACTTACGTTTGCCCATCTCAGTCCAACAAACAGGGGTTCTGCATCTTCTACCATACAATACCTCATATGGAGCCATCTCAATTGCTGAGTGGTAGCTGTTGTTGTAAGCGAACTCCATCAACGGCAAATGGTCGTCCCAGCTTCCAGGAAATTCCAAAACACATACCCTCAACATATCCTCCAACGTCTGTATCGTACGCTCTGACTGGCCGGCCGTCTGAGGATGGAAAGCGGTGCTAAATTTTAGCTTGGTACCTAAGGCAGTTTGAAGACTCGGCCAGAACCTCAAAGTAAATCTCGGATCTCTATCCGACACTATAGAAACCGGTACGCCATGCAATCTAACAATCTTATCGATATACAGCTGGGCATACTTTTCAAGAGAGAAGGTCGTCTTTACGGCTAGGAAATGAGCGGACTTGGTAAGTCTATCAACGATCACCCAGATAGAATTATACCCTTTTTGAGTACGGGGTAATCCTAAGATAAAATCCATCGTGATATGCTCTCACTGCCACTCTGGAATAGGTAGGGGTTGCAGCAACCCACCTGGACGCTGATGCTCGATCTTTACTTGTTGGCACACAAGGCACCTGGCCATAAATTTTGCGATCTCCTGTTTCATTCCAATCCACCAATAATATTCACGCAAATCCCGATATATCTTAGTGCTCCCCGGATGCATTGCATATGCGGAGCTATACGCCTCCTCCAAGATATCATTTTTTCAAGTCACCATTGTTAGGCACACACAGTCTATTACCACACATCAAGGCTTCATCATTTTCCCTAATATGATGATCAGTTCTGTGACCGTTTTTTACCTCATCTCGGATCCTCTTCAATTGATTGTCTGACTTTTGAGCTTCAACAATACGGTCAATCAATGTGGGCCTCAAAGTCAAAGTTGCAAGTAGTGCTGCCGTCTGACCAACCACCAACTGGACTCGCATCGATCTCAATTCTACATACAGGTTAGCATGGGAAACATGGAGGTGGGCGACCGAGCTTGCCGATTTTCGACTTAGAGCATCCGCTACAACATTAGCCTTTCCTGGATGGTAATGGATGGTGCAATCGTAGTCCTTGATCAACTCCATCCAACGTCTCTGCCTCAGATTTAATTCTTTCTGGGTAAACAAATACTTCAAACTCTGATGGTCGGTGTATATTTCACATGTCTCTCCATACAGGTAGTGCCTCCAAGTCTTCAGGGCGAACACAATGGCAGCCAATTCCAAATCGTGCGTCGGGTAATTACACTCGTGGTTCTTCAGTTGCCGGGATGCATACGCGATCACATGACTATGCTGCATCAGAACACATCCCAGCCCTTGGTGTGACGCGTCACTATAGATTACGAAACCGCCCCCTTCGGACGGAAGGGACAATACTGGTGCCGATATCAACCTACTCTTCAATTCCTGGAAACTCTACTCACATTTATTGGTCCATTCGGATTTGGATTCCTTGCGAATCAACCGGGTCAGCGGGGTAGCTATCACGGAAAATCCTTGCACAAATCGTCAATGGTACCCTGCCAACCCTAAAAAACTTCGAACTTCAGTAACATTTTTCGGTCTTTCCCACTGAATGACAGCTTCAACTTTCTTCGGGTCTACCTGAATACCATTTCCTGAAATGACATGACCCAAAAATACCACATGATCTAACCAGAATTCACATTTACTAAGTTTCGCATACAACCGCTTCTCCCGTAATGTTTGCAATACAATCCGGAGATGATTCATATGTTCCTCTCCACTTTGCGAATAGACCAAAATGTCATCAATGAACACTATAAGAAATTGGTCCAGATAAGGTTGAAAGATGCGGTTCATCAAATCCATAAAATCCGCAGGGGCATTTGTCAGTCCAAAGGGCATAACCAGGAATTCATAGTGTCCGTATCGCGTACGGAATGCTATTTTCGCTACATCGCTCTCTCTGACCTTCAGTTGGTGATACCCTGATCGGAGATCTATCTTGGAGAATACCTTAGCTTTCTGAAGTTGGTCAAACAAGTCATCAATCCTCGGCAACGGATAATTATTGCGGACCGTTACCTTGTTCAGTTGCCGATAATCAATGCACATTCTCAATGTACCATCCTTCTTCTTTACGAACAGGACTGGGGCACCCCATGGGGAGACGCTGGGCCTGATGAACCCCTGGTCCAATAAATCTTGCAACTGCACCTTTAACTCTTTTAACTCAGTAGGTGCCATACGATAAGGTGGAATCGAGATAGGGGTAGTGCCTGGAATTAATTCGATCGTGAATTCTATTTTCCTATCGACAGGCAACCCTGGCAATTCTTCCGGGAATATGTCAGGAAAATCTCGGACCACGGGAATATCTGCCACCGGAGTTTCTCTCTGCCTGTTGTCGATTATGTGCGCAAGATATCCCTGACAGCCTTTCTTTAATAATTTCCTGGATTCTAATACTGAGATTAGACTAACAGGAGTGATAGTTCTATCTCCAGCAAACACAAACTCTGACTCGCCTGTAATTCGAAATATCACCTCCTTCTTGAAACAGTCCACCGTGGAGTGATATCCAGATAGCAAGTCCATCCCCAATATTATATCGAAATCGTGAATACTCAGGGGTAACAGATCTGCTAGTAACTCTCTATCACCAAACCGAAGTGGACTGTCCTTATACACCCTATTGATCCATACCGACTCACTCACCGGAGTAGAAATAACAACACGATAGGATAAAGAAATGGGAAATCTTCCTACTTGCATCATAAAGGTCGTCGAAACAAAAGAATGCGTAGAACTGGGATCAATAAGCACACGAGCATTTTTAGCATGTAAAGATATGATACCTGTGACCACCTCGGGAGTAGCCTGAGCGTCCTGTTGAGTAGTGGCAAAAACACGGCCTCGCGTTGGAGGTCTACCCGACGATCCTCTACCAAGCCCCTGGGCGGTGCTAGGACCCGTACTACCCATACTTCTCACTGGAGGTACGAAGGTGGAAGCAAGTCTCGGACAATTTGTAGATTTATGACCCGACACATGACAGTGGAAACATATTGGGACCCCCACCGGACAGTCTCTGGCAAAGTGACCCGTAGCTCCACAGTGATAACATTTATTCCCCCCAGCCCGACTCGACGGCTGACTCCGTTCTTACCTCTGCAGACCAGCACTAGCTTCCAATGCACTTTGTTGTTGCCTAGGGTAGGATTGTCGGGAACCACGGTTCCTGGAGGATTGGCCAAGTGATGAGGCCCGAGCAACAGGCGGTCGAACTATCATCCCCCGCGAAGTACCACTCGAAAATCTGCTAGGCGACTCAAATCTGCTCTTCTTGTACTGCTCTCAACTCTCAATGGCTTCCTACACATCCCTCTCCACTAGCTTCGCCGTATTCACCAACTCTGCATAATTCTTAATTTGTTTGCTGGTCAGCCTGGAGCGGATTTCTAACTGAAGTCCTTTCTGGAAGCGTTTGCATTTTCCTTCTTCCGTTTTTACCAGATCAGGGGCAAAGCGGGATAAAGCATCGAATCTAACCTCGTACTGCTGAACTGTCATTTTTCCCTACTTTAGGACTATAAATTCCTCCTCCATCTGGAACCGATAAGACTCGGGAAAGTATTTCTCATTAAATACGGCGACGAACCGGTCCCATGTGATCTCCTCCCCAGAACCGGAAATCAGTCTCTTCATTTCCTCCCACCAGTGCTCGGCTTCCTCCCTCAACTGGAAAGTAGGGAGGAGAACTCGGCTATCGTCAACAATCCCCATTGCCTTAAATACGTGCCCGACGCCTCTGATCCAATTCTCCGCATCGGCTGGATCCGCTGTCCCGGTGAAAGCCGGAGGGTCTAACTCCTTAAACCTCTTCAGTTGTACCACCTGAGATGTGGCGGTATCACCTTGGGCCTTCTGACTTTCCATGATCCTCGCTTGCTGCTCCATTAGCTGGGCAGCGGCCCGCAGAATTCTTTCTACCGCGTCTAAGCTTCCCTGCAACCTATCACCTTGCGTGTGGGATCCTACAATTTGCAAACTTCCCGGTTCCCTATCTCTCCGTTCCTGGGGCTCCACTTGCCTCGGGGGTTCCTCCTGCCTCTGAGGTCCCATACTCCTAGAGGTTTCACCTTCTCCTTCCATACCTGTTATCAGTCATAAAATCCGATTCAACAACTAACTAGGTCAACCAGAGAAATGCTAATAATTAACATACGTTAATTAACTATTCCGTGAGTATTAAAAACACCCACTAACACCTTATCTTAGGGTCCCCTACTAACTAGACGACTGGCACACTTTCCATCCCCTAATCCGCTACAAGCACCACACCTAACAAGTCTACAGAACCTATAACCTGGCTCCGATACCAAAAATTGTCACACCCCACCCCGGACACCCGTCACCTTGTGGGGTCGGCGTGACGTTGACACGACCTTACTCAGTCAAAAAAAAAAGAATCAACCAGGAAGCGACAACATGCATTCATAATTATACAAATAATCAAGATACAAGTTATAAACATCTTTCTGAGCCAGAGACACACCCGTCCCTGATAAACCCTTCTAAAATCGCAAAAAGGGAAAAAAAAAACAACAACCGATGAATCCTTCCTAGATTCGCCTCAGGCGGCACTTTGGCGAAAATTTTAAAAAGAAAACCCTGCTATACCGTCGACGGACTCTACCCCGTGCCAGTAGGGGACCGACTCCTAGCCATTTCACCTGCGAGTGTACTGCATTCTCAGTAAAAGTATTCTTATTTAATAATAATCGTACTTTCTAGGTAACACAACATTTATACATGGATTCAGCGTAAATATCATATATGCAGTAAAAAAAAAAAAAAAAAAGGTAACATATATACCTAAGGTTCAATTCTCTAATCATGCAGTATAAATATCATGACCATTGCCTGAAATAGTAAATTATTACACAATAGCAACAGAACATCACACCCCGAAACACAACGCACACCGGCTAGCCATGGCAATCGTTTTAACCTCACGATCGGGAGTTTGCAACGGTACCATACCGTCCGTAGGATATGCCTTCCTATGAACACCCATCACTCTGCCGAAGCGGATCATTACTGCGCAGTACAAACGTTTAATCATCACTCTGCCGAAGCAGATAAACATCACTTCGCTGAAGCGGATAAACATCACTCCGCCGAAGCAGATCATATCACATAATAATATCGTCAAATCATCACGTAATGGTTTAAAAAAAATATCTAATTTTAGTTCAACCATTTTTCATCATGCATGCACATATACAAACAATTTGGCGAGAAGACAGTACACTCACCTCGTTTCTGGTACTGCAAAAACCCTCCCTATCCAAAGCTTACCGGGGTATTGGCGACTGCGAACCTAGAAATGATAGGGTCTAAGTTAACATTTCATGTAAAATCACCTAGTCATGTAGGGCAGGCCCTAAGTTCCTCATTTTTCCATTTCCCATATTTTATTTATAAGATTTGCTATTATTCCTAATAATTTTTGTTTCATTATTTATTACATGAGAAAACCCGTAATATGAACGATCCTAATTTATTACTCCAGTTACAAAGATTTTAGGCTAGGATTGGGTTTTAACAGAACTAAAATAAATTTAACGGCAAACGAAATCCTTTCCAGGTTATTCACGGGCCGTAAAAAAGATTTTTATTTAAAAAGGAATTTCTCCCTTTCTCCCGGGGTCAATTGTGCAATTTTTTTTTCTCTGTTTCCGATTTCTACTAGCCCCGACACCGATCCTCCCTCTCTCTACCGTTGCCGGCCGCCGGTGGCTCCCCCCGTTGCCGACTCGCCTGACAACCCCCGCACCACCCAAGCAACCCTCCTACACCCCCTCCGGCCGCCACGTCAGCTCCACCGCACACCCATAACCACTGTTCACCCACCGCCGATCGTTCTGTCTCTCTCCTCCTCTCCGTCCTGGCTTCTCTCTCTCTCTCTCTCTCTCTCTCTATTTTGCAGTATACCCTTCACACATACGCACCCTCACACACCGTAACCAGAAAAACAACATATCCATACCCCAAACCCACATGGTGCCGGAAGACGGAAACCGAACACGACCCCCACCTCGTCGGAACCTCGCCGACCCAACTTGTTACACTCATGCATGCGTGCATCCATCAATTAGTTGCATAAATACATATAAATACTTACCTGACCGATGATCGTCGGTGATCGAAAGGCGATCCGCAACTCCGTTCACCGGCGACACTAACATGCACACGGCCGCCCCGTCGACGAACCACGCCACCGTCTGCACCCCTCTCTCTCTGGGATTGTTTACATTGCCCGCACGACCACGATGCCGGAGAAATGTCGATCCAAGGAAAATCGACGACCCCTCCGCTCCGGCTCTCTCTCTCTCTAGAATTTTCGGACTTCCGTTTCTTCTCCGATTTCCTCACCTCAGTACATGTAGGAGGTTTTTAACACATGAATTTAGTGGTTAAGATAATCCTAAGCTTGCCAAGTCGCCCCTCGATCATCCCTCCCTTGGCCGGTGAGTTACCGTCGGGTTGCCGTGTGGGTGGGAGTGGGATTATGGAAAAAAAAAGATTAAATTACACTTCCCTCCCCCCATTTTCATTAAGGTTCTTATTTCAGTGTATCCTTATTTTAAAAGTTTCAAAATTATAATTTTGCCCCAAATTTTTATTTTATTTTATATATATATATATATATATATATATATATATATATATATATATATATATATATATATATATATTATTATTTTTTTTGCATTTCTAAATTCCTAATTTGACCCCCAATTTTTAACTTGGGTTTTTATTAATGACATTTTTACCCTAAAATTCTCTAACGTTTTATAATATGGTTATTTATGACGCATGTTCTACCACTTAGGTTTTACAGATAATTAACACTCTGAACAAATTTGAGAAGAGAGGAAGAAAGAGAGATAACCTGGATTGAAGGTCACGGCTTGCAAAGAGAGATTGGGCGACAGAAGGTGTAGATGTAGAACAGAGATCGGTCCTGAAATGTAGGCAAACGTGGGAGGAATGGTATCTATGAATATTCAAGACGGAGTGTTAATTCAACACCAAAACCAAGAAAACACATAAGTATTTCAGAGCAAGTGGTTTTTGGAGGAACAGAAATAGGAATTCAAGAGCAAAAACACCACAAAAAAAAAAAATTAAAAAAGAGAGTTTTTGTTCCAATTTCCTGTTTCTATTCCCAATTCTCTGAAAATAAATGTGGGAGGTCAAAATTTGAAGATTTTAAAATATATATATATATATATATATATATATATATATATATATATATATATATATATATATATATATATATATATATCCTTGCCGAAATTGAAACAAATCTCGATTTTTGAAACCATACCTTTACATTCGGCCTTGGAAATGGGTAGTTGGGGTTGGGGTTGTAGCAGTATCTATGAATATTCAAGCCTGAGAAAACACATAAATATTTCAGTTGAAACAACTAAGGAAAAAACCTTAAAAAATAATAAAAATAAATAAAGTAATTCAATCCAATCAAGTTAGCAAAAACCTAATCAATCAAAATAAGAAAAGAGGGGATAGAGAGCAAATGTTTTTTTGCTTGAAAAAATAGTGAGAATCAATAACAGTTTATATGGAAACCAAAATATTTGGACGATGAACACGAAGAAGAGCATGAAGACGAAAGAAAACTACCTGTCACAAAAATTGTGGGTTCTTGGATGTATCATCACCTTTTCCTTAAATCACTGAATTAAGCCACCTATTAAATTCTCCCAGGTTTACGTTACCTTTCTGCTCCAAGTTTTCTAGGAACAAAAACTCAAACATTGTCGCTACATAGATTAAAAAATACATCAGTTTTTCAGGAAAGTAGAATACCTAGGAGTTCGCCGATGGTATTTAGACCATGGCGCCGACACAGGTGTCACCATAACTTTTAGTTTTAGATTTTCCATATTTTAAATATACATATATTCATATGTAGGTTAGCCGAACAGGCAACCACAATCAAACAATTGAAACAATAGGATCTAAGTCGAAGCAAGAATAGTTGTACCTAGAAACTACATTCATAAGATTTCAAAAATAGAAACAAAAATAGAATATTTTTTTTGCAGGGAAAAAGACCTTTTTGGTCCCTGAAAGATGGTCATAGTGTCCAATTGGCCCCTAAGATTTGAAACTCAACACATTTGATCTCTACATTTAAAAATCGTTTCAATTTGGCCTTTGAAAAGGAATTTGTGAAGTCAAAGTAACGGTCAATGTTACTTCAAGGGCATTTCGGTCATTTAAGTGCCCTCAACTGATTTCCTCCATATATGTCCATACCTGTTAAGTTTCTCCGCGGTTTTCTTCATTTCATGTGCCTATAAATTAGCCCTCTACCCATCTCTCTTGTTCTATCTTTTGGAACCCAATTTTTTTTTTCTTTTTTATTCTGTCAAAAAAAAAATGGAGGGTGAACACATTTGTAATTGTGGGAGAAAAGCGAAAATGACAACTTCTTGGACTACACATAATCCCAGAAGAAGATTCTATTCTTGTGGAAATTACAACCAGGTACGTTTTATTTTTTTTCATACCAATTTTTATGAAATATTTAAAAAACAAAATTCTAATTTCATTTTGTAGGCTAGAGGTTGTGGCTATTTCTGGTGGGTTGATCCTCCTATGTGTCCAAGATCAGCGGCAATAATACCGGGATTATTAAGAAAAATGAATATTTTAGAAGAAAAAAATAACCGAAGGAAGAATAAGGAGAAGAAGTTATGGATAACATTAATTGTTTCATGATAACAAACACCACCCATGAAACAATTAATGTTATCCATAACTTCTTCTCCTTATTCTTCATTCGGTTATTCTCTTCTTCTAAAATATTCATTTTTCTTAATAATCTCGGTATTATTGCCGCTGATCTTGGACACATAGGAGGATCAACCCACCAAAAATAGCCACAACCTCTAGCCTACAAAATGAAATTAGAATTTTGTTTTTTAAATATTTCATAAAAATTGGTATGAAAAAAAATAAAACGTACCTGATGTAATTTCCACAATAATAGAATCTCCTTCCGAGATTATGTGTAGTCCAAGACGTTGCCATTTTTGCTTTTCTCCCACAATTACAAATGTGTTCACCCTCCATTTTTTTTTGGACAGAATAAAAAAGAAAAAAAAAATTGGGTTCCAAAAGATAGAACAAGAGAGATGGGTAGAAAGCTAATTTATAGGCACATGAAATGAAGAAAACCGCAGAAAAACTGAACAGGTATGGACATATATGGAGGGAATCAGTTGGGGGCACTTAAATGACCGAAATGCCTTTGAAGTAACGTTGATCGTTACTTTGACTTCACAGATTCCTCTTCAAGGGCCAAATTGAAACGATTTTCAAATATTGAGATCAAATGTATTGAGTTTCAAATCTTAGGGGTCAATTGGACACTATGACCATCTTTCAGGGACCAAAAATGTCTTTTTCCCTTTTTTGCAAACTAAATCATTCTAACAAACCCTCACAAAATTAAAAAAAAAATGAAACAAACACTATCAAATTAGTGAGAAGATTGAAATTAGGGTTGAACTTACCGATATTAAAATTGAGGTCCCATCCTTCCGCTTTAGATAGTAACAACACCAATCCAATTGAGTTCAATGCTGATTTCTTATTAAAGATATAAACAATAAAAAAATAAAAAATAAAAATTAATCAAATAATTACTTTTTATCAACTAAAATCAATCAAACCAAAACTAACAATGTACAATTTCTATTAAAAAACATCACATATTAGGGTTAAGAGGACATGGATTCAAAAAGAATGAAAATCCACCAATAATAACACTTCATTAACCCCATCAACCTCATATGCTGAGATCAAAACAACTTTCGAGATAAAGTTCCATGCCTTCTAATATGGTTTAGGTTAGGACTATCAGAAACATTTACCTTGCGGATCTAAGGTATGTAAGAGTTGAATCCACTGCATGGGGTTGTCTACAGTCCTTGAGAAAGAAAGAGAAGGCCCTTTGCCTATGGCGTGCCTGATAAAAATGTCAAGGGAATCGTTCGCCACCTCTGATTTCATGGCATTAGTGGCTAGTAAAATGGAACTACACAAATATCAAAATTAGCAGGCTTTAACATCTAATAGCAGAAGAGAAGACAGATCTCCACCAACCGATAAATAAAATTACCACAACTATTTTATAAAGTAGTCGTGCACTCACTACAATCTGCCCCTCCTCTCTTAAATAATCATCTAATAAATGAAAAATAAAAAGAATATATATAAATACCAAAAGCTCCAAATTATATTCTTCCCAAGCAATCACATCATTCATAATGAAAGATGAGAGGGCATTAAAAAGCTCCAAAACCCCCAAAAAACCCAAAGTCTAAGAACATAAACAGAAATCTGGGAACTAAACAAAAACACTAAAAACGTTGTTCTTGAGATTCAACATAAACGGAAATCTGGGAACCAAATGCTACCTGAGCATCTACATGAAACATATGACATATAACCAAAACGACATCGTATATATGGTAGTCGAGAATGACATATACCCAAAACGACATCGTATATATAATCATTAGCTCATTCTATGGCCTTTTCTTTGAAAACATACTATAAATTAACTTTGCTAACCAAAACGATGTCGTATATAGAATCGAAAGCTCATCAAATGGCCTTTTCTATGATAACATATTATGACTTAACATTACTAACCAAACCGACATCGCATATGTGATCATAAGCTCATTCAATGACATTTTCTGTGAACAGAAACAGAAACAGAAACAGAAACAAGGAACAAAAACAGAAATGGAAACAGAAACAGGGAAAAACCAGTTACTAAAGTGGAGAGGCCAAAATGAGCCGCAAGTGAAGCCCTTGTAACTGAAATCAAAACTGTTTGTAAAAACTGAAATTAAAACAACAATGAATTAATGCCACATAAAATCCTTTAATGCAACAAAATATGTAAAAACAAATCATTATTCAGAAGCAGGAACAGGAACAGAAACAGGGAACAGAAACAGAAACGGAAACAAAAACAGGGAAAAAACAATTACTAAAGAAATAAATCCATAAGCACTTTTAATACTCTTTAAAGAAATAAAAAACACAGTTACTAACCAAAAAGTCTCCCCCCATCCCCTTCATTTTGTGCAAAAATCAAACAACTTGCAGATGATTTTTCAGTTCTATTAAACACTAAGCCCTAAAGTTTTTCTATTCTGCCATTTTAAGTCCTTATTCTCCCTTTACATTGAAGAAAATGTTTATATTGGTTAACTATTCTTCTGCTACATCATTCATAATGAAATATGAGAGGGTATTAAGAAAATCTCAGTGTACTCATCCCTTATTCTCAAGCATAAAAAATTGAAGAACAGTAGCAGACCCATCTCTAGCAGCAGAAATTGAAAAACGGGCTTGGAACAAAAAAATAAAAATAAATAAGAGAACAAAAATACCAAAATCTGGGAATAGACACGGCGATGGCACTAGATCGATGGCTATTGTTACTGCGGCGAGAAGGATTGAGACCTAATTGTTTATGTTATGGCTAGAATTTGAACAAATCAGAAATTGAATCGAGACTCACCTTTTGGTCGCGAATGGTGGAAACGATGAAACTTGAATTGAAGCTCTCCTGTGCCGAGAAATTTTGTCCGACGAGAAGAACAACAGCAGACCCATCTCCAGCAGCAGAAATTGAATAACGGGCCTAGAACCAAAAAAAAAAAACAGAAATAAGGGAACAAAAATACAAAAATCTAGGAATAGACACGGCGATGGCGCTAGATCGATGGCTATCGTTATTGCGGTGAGAAGAATTGAGACCTAATTGTTTATCCCATAGCTAGAATTTGAACAAATCAGAAATTGAATCGAGACTTACCTTTTGGTCGCGAATGGTGGAAACGATGAAACTCAAATCGAAGCTCTCCTGTGCCGAGAAATTTTGTCCGACGGGAAGAACGACAGCAGACCCATCTCCAACAGTAGAAATTGAATAATGGGCCTGGAACAAAAAAAAAAAAAAAAAAAAAACACAGAAATAAGGGAACAAAAATACAAAAATCTGGGAATAGACACGGCGATGGAGCTAGATCGATGGCTATTGTTACTGCGGCGAGAAGGATTGAGACCTAATTGTTTATGCCATGGCTAGAATTTGAACAAATTAGAAATTGAATCGAGACTCACCTTTTGGTCGCGAATGGTGGAAATGATGAAACTTGAATCGAAGGTCTCCTGTGCCGAGAAATTTTGTCCGATGGGAAGAACAACAACAGACCTATCTCCAGCAGTAGAAATTGAATAATGGGCCTGGAACCAAAAAAAAAACAGAAATAAGGGAACAAAAATACAAAAATCTGGGAATAGACACGGCGATGGCGCTAGATCGATGGATATTGTTACTGCGGCGAGAAGGATTGAGACCTAATTGTTTATCCCATAGCTAGAATTTGAACAAATCAGAAATTGAATCGAGACTCACCTTTTGGTCGCGAATGGTGGAAACGATGAAACTCGAATCGAAGCTCTCCTATGCCGAGAAATTTTGTTCGACGGGAAGAACGACAGTAGACCCATCTCCAGCAGCAGAAATTGAATAACAGGCCTGGAACAAAAAAAAAAAAACAGAAATAAGGGAACAAAAAAACAAAAATCTGGGAATAGACACGGTGATGGCGCTAGATCAATGGCTATTGTTACTGCGGCGAGAAGGATTGAGATCTAATTGTTTATGCTATGACTAGAATTTGAACAAATCAGAAATTGAATCGAGACTCACCTTTTGGTCGCAAATGGTGGAAACGATGAAACTCGAATCAAAGCTCTCCTGTGCCAAGAAATTTTATCCGACGGCGATAGAAGGCCAGATCTGGACGACGATGGTGGCGACGAAGTGAAGCATGACAGAGAGCGACGAGGGTTGAGCCCTAATTTTTCAAGCCATGGCTCAACCGTCGTCGATGGAGGCAGAGGCTGGTGGTGGGATGGTGTCGCCTGGTCGTGCGGTAGTGAGATCGATTCGAGAGAGCGACAGAGAGATGAAAAGCTGAGAGAGGGAGTCGGGAGAAAGGCGGCTGAAAACCCTAATTTGCATTTTATGGCTGAGTTATTTTTTATCTAACGGTTACCAATATCTAAAGACATCCAACGACCCTGAATATAAATGAGCTGATTTATTATATCTATCTATCTATCTATCTATATATATATATATATATATATATATATCCCTTAATATTTTGTTTTAGTTTTTACACTTTTTTCCCATCTCCTTCCTCCTTACACCATCTTTTCCGACGAGAATCCAACGCGCGGCAGTCGACGTTAGATTGTGTCAGATTCTCTCTCTCTCTCACACACACACGTGCACGCACAGGTAGGGCTGGAAAAACGGGTATTTACACGATGACACAACACGAGACCGACACAAAATTTTCAAGTATACGTTTTGCTTATCAGGTAACGGGTCATTATCGTGTTTGACTCGATAACCTAATAAAGAATAGTGCAGGTTATCGGGTTGACCTGATAAGCCGATAGGTTACACAATAAGGTTATCATGTATTCAGGTTACACGATAACCTGAAACCTAATGGGTTATACGATAACAACACGATAATGTAATAAATATTTTTACACCCCATAATTTATCTAATATTATAATTCAGTCCCTACTATATATATTAATAATCTAACCCTAAAGCAACCTAAACTCTCAGTGTTCACGAAATCACGCAGCCGCTCATCCTCCAACCTCCAGGACCTCAACGATCTGCGATTGCTTCTCCCCCCTCCCCCCTCCCCCCTCCAGCCTCTAATTCCTCTTCCACGACGAACCTCCTCCACAACGATCTACAATAAGCCGATAACAACCTCCTCCACCTCTTCCACAATTTACGAATCCCCTCTCCCTCGATCTGCGAACCTCTTCCTCCTTGTTTAACAGTGGTCGTTGTTCGTCGGTGGTCATCAGTCGTCGTCTCTTCTTCAATTGGTGAGTGAAATTAGGGTTTTTGTTTGTATAATCTCTTTTATTTTTCTTATTTGTGTTTGTTCTTCATATTTTGAATGAAGATCTGTATTTACTTGTGATTGATCTGGAATTTCTTAGTTTTACAGCTCGTCTCGTCGTTCAGCAGTGGTCATCGGTCGTCGGTGGTTGTCGGTGGTCGTCTCTTCTTTAATTGGTGAGTGAAATTAGGGTTTTTATTTGTCTAATATCCTTTATTATTCTTATTTGTGTTTGTTCTTCATATTTTCAATCAAGATCTGTATTTATTCTTATTATTCTTATTTGTGTTTCTTCTTCATATGTTCTTTCTTTCTCCTCTATTTCCTTATAGGTGGTATGTGTACTTAGATCATGGAGTTGTGTTTAGCCAAACAGTTAGCAATATTAGACACCAAGCAGAACTTTTTTTGTTTTTTAATTCAAAAAAGCAATAATAATAATGCAGATGAGATGACCCACATCAATAATTAATTTGCTTTGCATGAAAATGAATAAGAGAACAAACAAAAATGAACAGATTTTAGGGCATAATTTAAAACACTTCCAGTTTATACATGCTAAGAAACAAAAATGGATACTTCATAACCCACCCTAATTAGATTTTCTATATATATAGAACAAGGGTTGATCAAAATGAGTCTTATTTCTTCCCTTCAACTTCAGTGAGAAACAAGCAAAAGATAGAGAAACAAGCAAAATGAGTGTTATTAATTGGACACTACCCATTTTGTGTTTTTAGCCAAACAGTCCTTTAATTATGTGTTTCATATAGGATTGTAAACAAGTTGATATGCGTGGTTCTCTAATTATTTTCACTTTTAAACGAGTGAACTCAAGCTGTATATTCTTTTGAATATGAAGTTGTAAATTATTTTTCTATAATATGTTTTTTTGTTGTTGTACAGGAGGAGTAAAGTGCTTGGAAGATGGAGTGTCACTAGTTTACTATATTTATGAATGATGTTTGTACTGGCGGTGTTAAATGAATGATGTTTGTATTGGTATTTTGTATTTTTATTTTCCTAACATTGTAATGTTGGTTGTTGTTTTTTTTTGTAAATAGATTTTGTTAACAGGTTGACAAGTTAACAGGTTGTTATTATGTAATGGGTAGGTTAACGTGTAATGAAAATTCATTAGATGAGCTTATCGTGTCATGTTAACCTAATAAGTTTCGTGTTTAGTGTGACACGAAAAATTATCTTGTCGTGTCGACACGATAATTTTCATGTCGTGTTCGTATTTGGGTAGTCTGACATGATATGCTTATCGTGTCGTGTTCGTGTTTGCTCTTATCGTGTTATCATGTTATTGTGTAATGAACTGTTACACGATTTATCAGCCCTACGCGCAGGCATACACAGAGACACACACATCTTATAACTAACCCTCCAACCCCGACTAGTACCTCCACCCCTACCTCGTTTGTAACACCACTAGCCAACCCCCTCCACCGTTCCCGTATTCTTCTTCTTCCTCTCCTCTTTTTCTTTTTCTTTTTCCCTACAGATTTCCTATACACACACACACACGCACACGCACACACACACACACACACACACACACATTTTACCTCTTATTTTGATTTTCATTTGATTTATACTTGAATATTCTTTATTTAAAAAAAATTATATGTTTTTCAAATGAAGACTTTATTGTACAAATCTAATTTTTTCCAACACTAATAAAACATTGGAATGGGAATATCCATTCGAATACCAATTCAAATCTCTTTGCCACCAAATATAAGAATGGTAATGACCTCCATTGTCATAGTAATTACAATTCTACTGTCATTCTATCTGTGTTTGGTACATTAGAATGGAATAAAGTAGAATGAAATGACAAAATGATTGGAATTAGTATGGTAACAGAATGGAATGGTCATTACCATTCATATATTTGGTGATAAAAGTGATTACATGTAGTATTAGAATGACATCAAATGGTAAAATAATAATTTGATTAAATTTTCAAATAGTATAATAGTTAATTTAATTAAATTTCATTCCAATTAAAATATTTGGTTAGTATTTGGTCTCGTTTTTTTGCTGATGAATGATTAAAATCTAATCTCATATAATTGGGATTAACGAATACCAAGTTTATCTTGGTATTGGTTAATCTCGTGTTTTGTGGAATTAGAGAATTCATATTAATGGGAATGAGATTTAATCTCATTTACCAAACATAGGAATGGAATGACTATTCCCACGGTCATTCCAATCCCGTCTTGAATCCAGCATACCAAACACCACCTTACTAAATTAATTAAAAAATTTATTGTCATTCCATTCCCATTCCAGCATATAAAAGCCAAGGCGAGAGTATACAATAGACCTCATCAAATTGGTCTTCTTTTAACCGATTTACATTCACATGAAAATAGAAACTATGTCATGGATTGCAAATCATATCTACAGTAGACGACGCGACGAAAGTGGTTGCTAGTTTCTCAAAGGAGTCCAACTCTACGCCATCTAAATTCCTGAAGTTCTAAGCAAGAAGTATGTTTGAATTTCTCGTCTCATACTCATCAAAGACTATCCAATTCATATATATTATATTTGATGACTATGATATAAAACATTTCATTTCTTTAATAATAATTTTGATTCCTCTAGTTCTCAAAAGAGGAAACTGAAAAATATTTGTCTAATTTTTTATATGTGTAAATCTCCCGCTCTTAACTGACCTAGGTATAAAATCCTAAACAGGTCAGATTCGTTATATGGGCTCTGAATTGGAGTCAGGTAAACCCACCTATTAAGTGGGCTGGAGTAGTATAAACCCATGTTCAAACACTAATTTGATGATTTTGATGAGCACATAGGCAGCCACTTGATAAGGCCCATATTTGGGTATGTGTAAGCCCAATGTGTCAAAAGCCAAAGAAAAAATTAGTCATCTCAGAGTTTCGATCCTATCTGTATACGTTTGAATGAGTCTGAATTGACTGTAACAGTCTGTGAGTAATAGGGACCGTTACAGAGATTCTCCCATAACTATGAGGATAATGGTTATTATACGTAACGGCAAGGAGATACGAGTAACTGAATGATCTCTCCATTCATACCGTCACCCTATAAAAAAGGTAGAAGGTAACTGGTAATACAGATTCTAAATGAAGGGTGCAACTTATTCTTACTATATCCAGATTAACTTATTCTCACGCTGGAGGTTCTTCGGCTGACACCACACCGGTGTCCCCCATTAGAATTCACGGTTTTGCAAGTAAAGAAGGAAGATGAAAGGTTTTCTGGCGCGTGCGAAGCCTGACACGTGACAGAGAATTTTTGGCAACATCATTTGGCCGCCGTCTGTGGGAAACGAATGTAAAACCATACTATTAGCCCAGTAGAATACCCAAGAGGGGGGGGTGAATTGGGTAATTAAAAAAATATTATTAGAATATACTTGAATAAATAAAATAATTAATTATATGCCTAATTAATTATTATCTTTATATTACAGCAGAATTAAAATAAATCTAAGTGCACACCCAGACAAAAATAAACAAATTAAGAAAGCAGCACACCAGAGATTTATACTAGTTCACTAAGGTACTTTTGGCTAATCCATTCCCCCGAGCTCCACGGAGGTCGCACCCACTAAAACCAAGATTCCTTTAAAGGTAGGAACCAAACTCATACATCGATTCTTTTATAGGCTCAGAATCAACCTTTACAATTTTTTTTTTCTCAAGTTAAGGAATAACCTCTACTTTTTACAGGATAAAGAATAACCTAATTCTTTTTAACACAAGGCTCAAGAATCACAACCTCACCAAAACTCTCCAAATATCACTTTACCCGGTAAGAATTGAACCGTTACAAAATCACTTAAAACAAAGGCACAATTCTTATCCAAGAAGAATCACTATCTTAATCTCTTTACAGGAAGAGACTAAAACCCTGTTACCCTTGATTAAATATCCCTAATGATATTTAATCCGTCACAACTCACCAATACAGAAATTAATAAGTAAATCTCACTTGGAGTTTTTACCACCCCAGATAAATAAAAACTCAATCAATATCCCAACTAGTAATAGAAATATGTGAGATGCAGAAATATGATTTTAACAAGATATGAGTAGCAAATTGGAGCACGTAATCAGATTCAAGAAATTGTTTGAAAAAATATTTTCTTCAAAAATAAAAAATAATTTCTAAGATTAATTTCCAAATATAAAATAATAAACAAGCAATAATCAGTATGAAAATATCTCACCCGGAATCTACAGTATTAATGATTAGAACAATGTAGCTTCAATTCTGGTATCAACAAAAATTGATCGCAATTAATTATCAGAATCACTCTTAGAATAGCTCACAGTATCGTAAAATGATAACTCTTATAAAAGCTCTCTCAAAATGATATTAACTGATTTTCTCTCTTAGAATAATTAGCTATCTTAGAAAATTCGCAAGTCAATATAAATGCACATGTAATCAACCTCCTAACGACTAGTTTACAAATGTTATGACAATAAAATACTCTTATAGACCCCTTATAACATAAGGACTTCATTTAGGTTCAATTTCACTTAATAACAACTTTTAAAACTCTCAATTAAATCCCCAAAGTATTTCTCAATCAAAATAAATAAGTGTAGAATCTATTTTAATTACCAAATTGAGAAACATTAATATTTAATGAACCATATTGAAAGGATTTAATTAGTATATGAACCTTATCTTAAATATTAAAAATATCATTTAAATCTCTCTCAAATCCTAACAAAAAATGGCTACTTTTGGATTTAAAATTGGATCAAATAATATCCTGAACCAGAACATTCGGTCGACTGCCCAATTGACTGCCAAAAGCCAAACCATCGCCGCAGCAAGCATAGGTCGACTACTCGGTCGACTCGCAGATTCGGAGAGTTAGTCATGCTTTCACAGGTCGACCACTCGGTCGACTCACAGATTCGGAGAGTTAGTCATGCTTTCATAGGTCTACCGCTCGGTCGACTCGCAGATTCAGAGAGTTTAGATGTTTTCACAAGTCGAATCTTCAATTCAGAATGTTTCATTTTCCTTCTCCAGTTGACTCCTCAGTCGACTGCCTCCTTCTGAATCACTTTTCTGATCTTGTTTTTAACCTACTTTCTTTTACGATTTCATCCATTTATCCATTTTTATATTTAAATAATCGCCACTAATATTCTTATATTTCATTTTAGTCATTCAAAAATATTTCTTTTTAATTCACATAGGAGCAAATAAATATACTTAACAAAAACACACATAAAATATAAGATTCATTTTGTTCCATGTGTGTGTTCTTAAATGGGATATTAAGATTTAATATTTACCTGAGTTGTTTTCCCTAATTTCTTCAAACTCTTAATACTTCTTCATCATCTTGATATCTTTATTAAACATCTATTCCATTTGACATCTTCATTTAGCATCCATTCAATTTGACATCTTCATTACAGGAATTTTAAATCACTGAAACACTTTATCAAACATTAGTTTCACCAAAACATCAATACTTAATTGTTCATCAAAATCTTGGGATCAACACATACATTACAGATATGAGGCACTTGTGAGCTAAGGCACCAGTGACAAGTTAGAATAATGACTTACCACCATCGTCAAACCTAGATGTACCAGAGGAGCAGCACGGAGATGTTCGTTTAGAGAAACATGAAGAGATTTCGTCTGATCTGCCATTCGTTGCAGTAAATATAGATGTAAAAAAATATGCTCTTAATCCGAAAATGGCCGAGATGGTAGAAACTATCAAGTACATGGCTAGCATAATTGCTAACAACAGGTTGTAGTTCAATACGAGTACTCATGGAGTCAGGGAGAAGGTAGAGACTCCACGACATGCTGATCCTCAATCTTACGAAGAACGGCCTGCCCATGGAGAGACCAGCCATCAAATAGAACGAGGAGGCAGTATTCAAATTGAGGCTGTTGATTCATATCGACAAATTAGGAGTCAAGTGGAGAATTCAACCTCTGGATGAGTTGGATACATTATTGAAGGGTACTGAGATGCCCTTCTCTCCAGAAATACTAGCTGTCCCACTTTCTGAAAAGCTCGATCCGACGAAGTTTGAAATGTACGATGGGAGAACTGATCTAGTTGACTATATTCGTCAGTTCAAACATGTCATGAATTTGTATAATTCCAGCGATTCTACCATCTGCAGAGCGTTTGCGACCACTTTGAAGGGATCGGCTCTTGAATGGCTGCATACTCTTCCTGCGAACTCTATAACGTCATTTAATTAGTTCGGAAAGACGTTCATCAATTGCTTTATAACCTGTCAGAGGTTAATGAAAGGATTGGATTTTCTGCTTATTTTGCGTCAGGAAAAATGAGAAACTTTGCGCCAGTATATGAGCCGGTTTAATGAAGAGCTAACTTGCATTGAAGGTTGTGATACAAACCTTGTTATCAATGCTTTTACATTAGGATTACGACCTGGACGATTTCAAGATTCCTTAACCAAAAAGTGCCCTCAGTGTATGACAGAGTTGATGGAGAAATCCAAGCCTTACATGAAGCTAGAAGATGTGAAACTGGCTAGAGAAGGTAGGGGAACATTTTGGGATCATCTTAGGAAAAACGAGAAAGACATTGGCAAGGCAAAATCTGGCATGTCTGATAGGTGTAAAAATCGAACAAGGAATTTAAATTCCAAGCCAGAAGTTCCCCAGGAGCCAGGCCTTCCTGGAGTGCACATGCCCATCTCACGGATCTTGCAGGAGATTCATACATCAGATATAATTCAATGGCTCCCCAGACAAACCACTAGGTCAAATCGAAAGAATCGCTCTAAGTATTGCGATTTTCATAAGGACCATGGTCACAATACATATGACTGTTGGGAGCTTCAGAAGGAGATCAGGCGACTTGCAGACACGGGATAGTTGCGGGATTATATACAAGATCGTTCCAGGGAAAAGAAGAGACCCAAAAATGATAACCGATGTAAAGAACGTCGAGAAAAAGAGCAGAAAGAAAAGCATCCTAAAGAAAATCGAGAGGTAATTTTCATAATAAATTCGGTTGGACCGCGTACTGGGGAATCCAATCGTGCACGAAAGATAGAGGTGCATGAAGCGGCGTTGGAGCGTTGTTATGGGGAATCATTGGTGGTAACAAAGTCAGGCCCTATTATTACCTTTTCTGAGGATGATTGTAGAGGGATTGTTCACCCTCATAAAAATACCTTAGTCATGTCTCTGTGGGTCTCAAGTTTCCAGGTACGGCGTATCCTGATTGATAATAGTAGCTTTGCAAACATTATCTTTGTTAGTACTCTAAAACAGATGAGAGTGTCGAGCTCAGACATGAGCTCAACACAGACTGTTATGGTGGGATTTAATGGCGAGCTTACTTCCCCTTGTGGCAAAATTATTTTTTCAGTTACCTCCAATAAGGAGGAGCAAGGGTACACGAAGGCTATGGAGTTCATCGTGATAGAATCAATATCACCATACAATGCCATTATGGGCCATCCATGGTTGCATCCAATGAGAGCTGTCGCGTTAACGTATCACCAATGTGTGAAGTATGCCAAATGAGATTCAGTGGTAGTCATAAGAGGAGATCAAACTTCTTCAAGGCAGTGTTTTGCCATAGCTATAAAGGGTAGAAGTTCTCCTTTATAGCAATCAAATGAAGTTCATAAAACAAGTTTGCTTGTAGACTCAGCAGGAGAGATTGATGATTTCAGATAACACGCCAGCGTGCTTCAACCTGCTGAGCAAGTGAAGCAGATAACCTTCAATGATGGAACTCAGAAGCTTATGATTGGCGAATCATTAAGCCAAACTGAGGAAGCTGAGATCAGAGAGCTGCTTCAAATGAACTTGGACATTTTTGCTTGGTCGTCGGCTGATATGAAAGGAATAAGTCCTGATGTTGCAGTTCATCGCTTGGACATCTGCAGATCATATCCTCCAGTTCGGCAAAAAAAAAGAGAACGTTCAATCCTAAAAAAGAACAAGTAATTGTAGCTAAAGTGAAGAAGTTGCTCGCTATTGGCCATATAAGGAAAGTAACATACCCTATATGGTTGGCTAATCCAGTTCTTGTCAAAAAAGAAGAATGAAAAATGGAGGATATGCGTGGATTTTACTGACCTGAATCAAGCCTGCCCTAAAGATTGTTACCCGATGCCGAGGATTGACCATATGGTTGATGCTATTGTCGGGCACCAACGCCTGTCCACGATGGATGCTTACTCAGGCTACAATCAAATCTGCATGGATCAACATGATGAGGAAAGGACATCATTTATCACGCCAAAAGGTACTTATTGTTATAAAGTAATGCCTTTCGGTTTAAGAAATGTCGGTGCTACTAATCAGCGGTTAGTGAATCGCATTTTTCAAGATCAAATTGGGACCACCATGGAGGTTTATATAGATGATATGCTGGTCAAAATTTTCAAGCAAGCAGATCACCTATCCAATTTAGCCGAAGCTTTTTTTGTTCTAAGAAGGTACGATATGAAGTGGAATCTTGAAAAGTGCGCTTTTGGGGTCACTTCTGGAAAGTTCCTGGGGTTCGGAGTTAATTAGCTGGGCATTACAGTAGATTCAGAACAAATAAAAGTTATTAAAAATCTAAAATCCCCTTCTTCTATACGAGAAATTCAAGTGTTAACTGGAAGATTGGCGGCATTAAACAGATTCATCTCAAAATTTATTGATAAGTGTGCTCCCTTCTTTAAAATTTTGAGGAAAAACAAGACCTTTCGATGGGATGATGACTATGAGTGTGTTTTTCAGTCTATTAAAGATTACTTGGGCTTAGTGGAGATATTGGTTAAGGTATACTCAGGAGAAGTGTTGAAACTATACTTGGCAGTAACCCCTGTAGCAGTAAGTGCTGCACTGGTTCAAGAACTCGTAGGAGGGAAAAGGCTGGTCTACTAAGTCAGCAAATCGTTGGTTTCAAATGAAACCCGTTATACGGAGTTGGAAAAATTAGCATTAGCTTTGGTAATTGCTGCTCGGAAGCTCCGACCCTATTTTCAAGCACATGTAATAATTGTGCTGACCTCATACCCACTCATGGTAGTAATGCACAGACCAAAAGCAGAACAAAAATTAAAGTGGACTATTGAGTTGGGTGAATTTTTCATCTAGTACAAACCCAGAACAAAAATTAAAGGGCGAGCTTTAGCTGGCTTCATTGTCGAATTTACTCCTCCATTGAATGAAGAAATGACATCCTGCTCTACTGCCCAGTGGAAATTATGGGTAGATAGAGCCTCGAACATGAAAGAATATGGAGTGGGAATAGTTATACAAACACCTGAGGGAGATCAACTTGAAAAAGCCATGCAGCTATGTTTCCAAGCTTCCAACAATGAAGCGGAGTATGAAGCAGTAGTTCTTGGGCTAACTCTTGCCAAAGAGTTAGGTGCTCAGCATCTGGAAGTAAAGTCAGATTCTTAAGTGGTGATCAATCAGATCAATGGCATGTTCCTTATAAATGGAGACAAGTTACGACTTTATGCAGAGAAAGTAAAAGAGCTCACTTCCCAGTTTCTGGACCAGCCATTAATCACTCCAACCCCTCAATGTGCATGTATAGGTCAGCTGGATGAAGAAACTAATTGAAGGACTTCTATAGTTCAATATCTGAAGGAAGGAGTCTTACCAGACGATAGAGATGCCGCTAAGAAAATTATTTATAAGTCGTCAAGGTATGTGTTATCTAACGATAAACTGTACAGACGATTTTTTTTCCCAACCGTTGTTGCTGTGTCTAGGACCAAAAGAAGCGACATATGTTCTACAAGAAATACATGAAGGCATGTGTGGGAATCACCAAAGGAGAAGATCCTTGGTTCATAAAGCTTTGAAAGTGGGATATTATTGGCCAACCATGCACGCTGATGCGGCAGAATATATACGAAAGTGCGACAAGTGCCAACAAATTTCTAATGATATCAAGGTCCCAACTCAGCAACAAATTCTAATCACTTGTCCTTGGCCGTTTGCTCAGTGGGGAATGGATGTTTTGGGTCCTTTCACTCCAACTCTTGGGAACAAAAATATTTGCTGGTGGTGATTGACTATTTCACAAATGGGTCGAAACAGAAACTTTTGTAACCATGGGAGAAAATGAAGTAAAGAATTTTATGTGGAAACAAGTCATTTGCCGTTTTGGCATACATGCTGCTCTGATCTCTGACAATGGAACTCCATTTACTGAAGGTAAAGTTGGTTGGATGTACAATGAGCTCAAGATACAATATCGAAAGTCCAGTCCGGCATATCCCCAAGCAAACAGACAAACAGAGGTGACCAACTATTCAATTAAAGAGGCGCTCAAAAAATTCTTGGACTATACCAAAGGCAAATGGGTGGAAGAACTCTCTGGAGTTTTATAGGCTTATTGTACTACCCCGACATCTATAACTAGAGAAACACCATTTTCTTTAACTTACGGAACTGAAGCTGTCATTCCAGTTGAGATTGGGGTGCCAACCAGAAGAGTTGCCACTGCTGATTTAAGGAAAAATGAAGGGTGCATACGAGAGAAATTGGATCAACTTAAAGAAAAACATGAAAAGGCATTAATGCGTATAGAAGCTTACAAGACTAAAATGGCATGCAAATTCAATCATGCAGTTTGCCCAAGGAGTTTCGCCATTGGAGACCTGGTACTTCGACGAGTAATGCCTCACCGACCAGAAGCTCGCTTGGGAAAGATTGCTCCAAATTGAGAGGGCCCTTATCGCGTCATCAAAGTTAATAGACCAGTAACTTATTGGCTTGAAGAACTTGATAGAGTAGTTGTTCCCAGACCATGGAACGTCTCCCATTTACGGAAGTATTTTGTATGAGTTTTTTATCTTTAATCTTTGTTTCTTTCCAAGAATTTGAAATTGTTAGTTTTCTGCTTCGTGAATGCATTTTAATAATAATAATAATAAAAAAAAAAAAAAAAAAAACATAAACGTTTAATTTCATAAAATTGCAATTTGTGTTCTTAACTGAGTTCTTAAACTCAGAGTTTAACTGAGCACTTCAACTTAGCATTTAACTGGGCACCTCAGCCCAGCAAACAACTGAGTTTTCTAACTCAGAGTTTAACTGAGCACTTCAGCTCAGCATTTAATTGGGCACCTCAGCCCAGCAAACAACTGAGTTTTCTAACTCAGTGTTTAACTAAGCACTTCAGGTCAACATTTAACTGGGCACCTCAGTCCAACAAACAACTAAGTTCTCTAACTCAGAATTTAACTGAGAACTTCAGCTTAGCATCTAACTCGGCACCTCAGCCCAGCGAACAACTGAGTTCTCTAACTCAGAATTTAACTGAGCACTTCAACTCAACATTTAACTGGGCATTTCAGCCCAGCAAACAAGTTCTCTAACTCAGAGTTCAACTCAGCATTCAACTAGGGCATATTGGCTCAGTGAGTACTTGAGTTTTCAAACTCCTAATTGAGCTGAGTACCTCAGTAAAAACGGGTATTTCAGCCCAGCAAAGTTCAAAACTCAGGAGGTAACTAAACTTTTCAAATTTTTTTTATGAGGTTCATTATTTCAGATTTAAATTCTCCTACTGTCATATGCTTGTTCAAAGATTCATAACTAAGTTATGTATCCTAATTTTGTTACGAATAAGGGCAGACAAGGTATTATATAAAAACCCCATTCATATTATAAGCAAAAATGATACATTGGTTTTTTTTAAAAAAATAAAAAATAAAAGAATAGACACAGACTGTTCTTACAAAAAAAAAAAAAGTTTTTCTTCTTCTTCTTCTTCTTCATCCGGGGCTGAGTGGGAGGTGCTTCAGTCCGACTCTGGGAAAGCAGGAGAGTCAAGATCCTCCGAGTTGGGGTTGGAAAGGAAAAATTCATGATCCTCATATTGGTTGAGTTTTCGAATCAGTTCATGAATTTTTGCCCTTTTCTTCTCGTTCTTATCCAGGAGTGTATCCCTCTTCGCTTTCATGGCATTAGCATAAAACTTTTGGTAGTTGAAGTTAGCGACCAGATTTTTCTTGTTCTTTTTTGCATCTCTCAGTTCATCTTTCGCTTCAAGATAGTGAGAGACGATTTGGAAATGGGCCGACTCCATGGCAGCGAAGATGGCAGAAGCTTCCTTCATAGCGTGAAGGCGTAGATACTTATCTTTGGCGTTCATGGTTGTTTGCATCAAAGAACGAAAAAACTCCTCTAATTCGATCTCATTGTGTCTCTCAACTTGGACTCTTGAATAGGCGGAAAGGCTGTTAATCCAGATGTTGGAGCCCATAACTATCAAATGAATTTTTTGAAAGTATGGATATTGGAGCAAGGAAAGGTTTCTTAAGATATGAAGAACCAGTGGTGCCTTTAAATAGTCAAGCAAGGGGAATGGGGGAAGATAGTTGAAGCGTCGAAAAGGCACACATTAAATGAGGAAGTGACATGCATTAATAAAAACGTACTATAATCATCACAAAAAAATCTTGAAAATCGTAACGGCGGTGACTGTTCAGTTATAGATCATGATGGTTAATGGTATGGTCATTAATAAAGTTAATTACAGGGCGACAAAAAATAAAGATGAAAAAATATGAAAATTAATGGAAAAGAATGATGCAGATCGGCAACAATTAGTTGATTTGACTTAAGTTCGGCTGAGATATCAGTCGTTGTTATCAGGATCAACGATCCGTGCTAAGCTCTCTGCTAGCACCTCAGCTGCTGAACTGGGTAAATCTTGATGTTCTTCGGTTACTTCCTCTGTTTCGTCATCAAGATCCATGAAAGAGAGATCGACCTCAAGAAACTCCTCTGATACTAGCATTTGGCAGAAAGCAAAGCCGACCTTCTAAAGCCTTTTCGATTCTTTCTTAAAAGAAGACCAGAGGTTGTCAATGTTTTTTTTTGCCTTCTCATGTGCAGCTAACAGCTCAACAGATATATGTTCTTTCTCAGACCAAAGTCTTTGAAGAGCAACATCGTCCTCTTGGAACTTGTCATGATTTCTTTAAAGGGCAACACATTTTTCCTTGATCTCGGCATCCTTTTGGTCAATTATCAGACGTGTTGAGGTAAGTTCCTCTGAAAAATTGTGGGATTCTTCTCTGAGGGATGTGCATTCTTCTCTGATCACGGTAATCGTCGTTCTAAGCTCACTATTCTTAGAGCAAAAAAGTACATTACTTTTCTGGAGAGCCTCCATTTGTTCGTTGGCAGACTGCAGTTCAGCCCTAAATTGTTCTTCAAAAGATCTGGACAATGGAAGATCTGTAGCAAGCTTTAACTTCTCATTTTCCAACTCTTGTACCTTAGCCTCAACTTTGCTGAGCTCAGTCATTTGATGCATCAGTTGGGCATCCAACTCATTCTCGTCCTCAGCACAATTGACCAGAGCATAGGACATATGCATACACTGATACGATCAAATTATTATTAGATGAGATCGAACAATCAGATTATTTGAAATTAAAAGATAGATTAAAATAGTGCCAGTACCTGGAGAAGGGCACAGATTACCATTCGAAAGATTTCAGATTTATTCTTACCTTCAGTCCTTTCTTGCCTTTATTCCAGGATTGATCATACAGAAATTTAATGGTGTCATCGAAAATAGTATGACGACCTGGAACAAAATGACCAACCTCATCAATAAGTTGGTATATTTGTTGCTTGGTCATTCCTGGGCTAGTTCTTTGGCTGGAAGTAGGGACTGGGGAGGATTGATGACTAACAACAAGAGGATTGGCAACAGGAGGTTCTGCAACAAGGACATCAGCTGATCTAGAAAGAGAAGCTGACCTGGAAGCGGAAGTTGGTTCACTTTGAGCATGCTCATTGGTTGGAACCAATGATGGAACTCTAACAGGAATAACACCTCTTCTGCGAAGTATGAGAGGTTAGCAGTCATCATCCGATACTGCTACTTCAGGATCATCATGAAAAAGGGCTTGATGGATGGTCTGGCTGCTAGCAACGGTGCAAGGAGGCTGGGATGATGATTGATCAGTCTTTTTGGCAAGTCTCTTTGCCGGCCTTTTTCTTTTTCGGGTATCGATCTGAAGTTCAGCTAATTCCTTAAGACGAGATGGATCCATTATAGGTCTGACGAATTGCCAATATGCTAGTTCTTTGTAAAGGTGTTCTTTGGGAATTAGAAGCTTATACAAATCTTCCTTAAATTTAGGAATGAGACCAAGTTTCCAACAAGCGCTATCACCTACATTTGATAAATCAAGGAATATAATCAAAAATTACTTCAGCAAAATTTCAAATAAGAAATAGACTGTTGGGTATATCATTACTTGGGGAGCTGAAGCGCTTTGGCACCATTAAGGACTGTCCCATTTCTTCAGGAGAGAATTTTCAATCTCCAGAAAAGAAGAGGAACCATGGTTGCCAGTCTTTGACCTTAGCTGGAAGGTCCATAAGAAACAAAAAATCTTTGGGAATCGAAAGGTAATATCTATCAATTTTGGCGAGATATTTAAGTTGGCATATGCTTCTAATTGTATCAACGGAAAGGGTAACGTCATTCATTCTAGCAAGAATTATGGCTCCCATAATTTGGTGAAAACTGTTTGGAGTTAGTTAGGATGGAGTAATTTCCATTTGGCAATAAAGATTGCGGAAGAGTGAGGAAAAAGGAAGAGTGAGTCCATACTCAAACATCTAGAGATAAAGGCAAACTTTATTTTCTCTGGAATCTTGAGGACGTTCATCCTCAGATGGAACCCTAATCGATACAGATGAAGGAATATTATATTGATCCCTAAACGCTGAAAGCCATTCTATTGGGAACTTACTTGCCCCTAGATCTATATTGGGGTTAGATTGCGAAGAAGCTTGGGCAGTCGTCGTTTGTTCCATTGCAGGATTTGACGATGAGCCCACTTCGATAGATTTAATTGATTGATTTGATGACATTTTGTAAAACAATGAATAGCAACCCAAAATGCAAAGAAAAATGTCGAGAATCAAAGGTATGAAATGAAGAACTTACTCGAAGAAGAAGTGATCTTCCATTTCTCTTTGTCTGAATCGTCACGAAAGTCAGGAGGGCAAATGATGTGTGTAAATCTCCTGTCCCTAACTGACCTAGGTATAAAATCCTAAACGGGTCAGATTCGTTAGATGAGCTCTGAATTGGAGTCAGGTAAACCCGCGTATTAAGTGGGCTGGAGTAGCATAAGCCCGTGTTCAAACACTGATTTGATGATTTTGATGAGCACATAGGCAACCACTTGATAAGGCCCATATTTGGGTATGTGTAAGCCCAAGGTGTCAAAAGCTAAAGAGGAAATTAGTCATCTCAAAGTTTCGATCTTATCTGTGTACGTTAGAATAAGTCTGAATTGACTGTAACGACCCATGAGTAATGGGGATTGTTACAGAGATTCTCCCATAACTACAGGGATAGTGGCTATTATACGTAACGACAGAGAGATACGAGCAACTAAATGATCTCTCCATTCATACGGTAACAGGCTCACACCGAAAGTTCTTTGACTGACACCACACCGGTGTCCCCCATTAGAATTCACGGTTTTGCAGGTAAAGAAGAAAGACCAAAGGTTTTTTGGCACGTGCGAAGCCTGACACGTGACAAAGAATTTTTGGCAACATCAATTTTAATTTTTATTTCTTAAATATATATATATAAGGTTAATTATACTTTACCCCCTGTGGTTAGGACATTTGACACTTTGTCTCCTATAGTATTCTCGTCACAACTTTGCCTCCCTATGATTAGGCCTTTGTTGCACTTCACCACCTTATCAACACTTTGCCCCCAGTAGTTAAGCCTATATCAAGGGATAAAATGCAATAAGGCCTAACCACGGGGGACAAAATGGTAACGAAAATACCACAAGAAAACAAAGTGTAAAATGGCCTAACTATAGGAGATAAAATGTAATTCACCCATACATTTATTATAGTTGATCAGTAAAAAGAAAGGGGATTGTGTTTAGTTAATAACGTTTAATGAGCTTAATCGATGAAAACGCAAACCAAATCAAGCCCATATAAAATCAAAATATAGAATTTTATAAGAATAAAAGAGAAATAACGTATGAAAGAAATCATTCACCAGTAACAACAAGAACAATTATCATATGGTAAACTGATATTTATAAATTAATGAATAAGAAGATGCCAAAGGTGGAATTCCCCACGGTTGAACCATGTTGTAAAATATTAACATTGAGTTTTCAAATATTTATTACACGATAATATTTACAAAAGTAAACAAAATTAAAGTAATTATTACTGTGCAGTAACCTTTACAACATGATTTAAGACAAGTGTCTTTGTATTATTTTGCTAAAATGAGTTTATATTAAAAAATAAATAAATCAGTAAGTTCAAGATGGCATGGGCTTTGTCCCTTGTCTAATATTGGGTGTTAATTTAAAATTTATTTATTTATTTATTTACTTATTTTTTGACACTAATAAAAATTTGCCTTTTGACTTTGAAGAGAAGAAATACCTGGCTAAACAAATAACATGATTTTATTACTTTAAATTCAAAAAAATTAAGAAATGAAAACTGACCGGTTATAACCCAAAAATAAAATAAAATAATAATAATAAAAAATTGAAAACATTAAATACAAACCCCTTGAATGCTAGTGCGAAATTTATTTATTTGTGGGAAGCAAAAGATAGCAACTCCTGGTCTCGTTCGAACATCGCCATGCAATTCTCTTCTAGCGTCACCCAGGCCTCGATGCCGTCGCCATCCGGCGTATCCAGCAACACGATTAGATTGGCCGATGGCAAGTCAGCAGGGGCGACCCAACTCGGTTTTCCCCAACCAAAATCAGCGTCGTATAGTTTAAACCGACACCAACTGCTAATCGCATAAACATCCACGTCGCTTCTCGTGAAAAGATCCGCCGCCTCCGACAACGCATTTAGAATTGTGGACTGCCTTTCCTTCCCCTGAAGCTTTTTGAGGTAGCCGCTGCTGAACTCGTTCGCCCCGCTCTTTATTTTGCCGATCAAATGGTTCAGGTCGATTCCGTCATGCTCCTCCTCCTCGGCTTCGATGAACCAAACGAAATTGCCCATGATGGATTCCGGCAGAGGAGGGTCAAGCCTTTTCCGTATGTTAACGGCTTGTCTCAGGATCGACGCCATGCCCCCGTTTTTCGTGGCGCATTTCCAGATGATTGCCGACACCGACTCCACCCTCGTCCGAGGAGGAGCATCACCTTTGCGAACGGCCACATCCCTGAGTCTCTTGATGCTGGCAGCGTCAAACACGAACCTCCTCGTGACGTTCTGTTTCTCCACCGGAGACGGCAATGGCATCGGTGCTATGGATTCAATCGGCGGGAACATAGGCGTATCAATAAATTTCGGGATGGCACACCGGCAACCCCGAGCGGTCGCCGCCCAAAACCCAATCAACGTGTTCAGCGTGGACGCATCGGTCATCTTATGCGAAGCGCAAATCCCCATCACCAGACCGCCGCAGTCGAAGAAATTGGCCTGAACATACAGCGGAAAACCCGTGGCTGTAACCGGAAGCAGCTGTTTCAAAAAACTAACCCTTGGTTCGTCGAGCACTCCGGCGAGATCGCAGTGAACTCGAGATTCTACAAACGGAACCCCCTGGTCGTTGCAGTCAATGGACGTGGTTCCGACCAATCTTCCTGCGAATGGGAATAGGAGACACAGGCTTTCCGATAGAGACAACTTCAGAGAGGAGAGCTTAACACTAGCATCAATGGATCCATGGTAGAAGAGGAGCAGAGATACATATGTATTAGGAGCGAGTTGATCCAGAAGTGAAAGTTTGAAAATTTTGCGGTGACGAGGAGTTGGAGATGTCGGTTTGATAATTTCTGTGGAAATTATGTCGATTTCCGCCATTGTTGTTGGGGATGAGAGATGGATATAGTGATTTAACGACGAGTGCATGTCTTCAAATTTATAGCACCACGAAGGCACGAAGACAAAGCAAAGCAATACACTTTCATTTAAAAAGGACAATAGGAAAAACTATACTTTCCACCTCAATGTGTTAAATATATTTCATTTCAGTCCTTATAGTTTTAATTAGGGTTAATTGTTTTTTATCTACTTCTACTTTCATTTTTTAGGCCTTCTTGTTGAGAAGTCCCACAATGAGAACCACCATTTTCTAAGGACTATCTAAAGGCAAAAAAAAAAAAAAAAAAAACCTTGAATGATCCTCTACAAAGTGATATTTTTCACTTTTGGGACCTTTGGAGGAATTTTCTTTTTTGGGTTTCTTGTTTATCCCTTTTTACTTTAAAATTTTGATTTTCCCCTTGTTACTTAATTTTGATTTTCTATTTTTCACCATACATATTTTATATTTTTTTAAAAAGGAAAAACTAACATCTCTCTTTTTTCTCTCTACTTCTATTTTATAATAACCATTAAAATAAAAATAAAAAATATTTTTATTTATTTTATATAAAATCTAGATGAAATTTAATCTCACACTTTTTTCACTCATATGTAAAACAATAAAAAGTTACACCATCTTCTAACTTGAAAGAAATTGTCATTCTCCCGAATTTATTGTGCGGCCCGCGTTTCTAATTAGCCCAACTCAAGTCTTATTAGGCGGCCCATGGTTCTAATTAACCTAACCCGAGTATATAAGTTTTGGACCCCGGATTTGGTCCAAACTGCCCGTTGCGCACCCACCTATAGCGCACACACAAAAACAGAGAGAGAGAGAACTTTTGATGTTTTGATAATCTTTGTTAAAATAATTGAGAAACGGAATATTAGGAGAATATGAAACGGTATATTGGTATTTGTAAAGCTTGCATTATATAGAGATGTACAAGTGTGGTCATACATGAGTAATGATTAGGGTTTAAAGTATTAGAGCCCAAGTAACCTCCTGGGCAAATGCTTATAAATGTATACATTTGTATTAACATTCTCCCACATAAAGTTGGTTATTCGTTTCTCTTCCTTCTTCTCTTTCTTTTATGGCATAATTTCGTTGAATAACGTCCCCCTTTCTTCAGGACTCATCGTAGATGTTCATTTTAGATTCATGATCCCTTATTCTTTTTACTCAACCAATTCACTCATATTCTCCTTCATTTTTAGGGGCACTCGGTGGCTAAGTTTTTATTTCACCTTTAATTTTAAAAAAATCCCAAAGGCAAAAACAACTTCTGTTTTAATCTTACCTATTTAAAAATGGTAGAAGTCCAATACACGCACTTGCACACACGCAATTACATGTAACTATTTTGTATATAATTTTTTGTTAAATGTAACAAATGTTACTATATTTTGTAACATGTAACTCATTTGTTTGTAAAAATTTATTAGATATAACAAAAATTACACAAAATACATGTAATTAATTACATATAATTAAATGTACACAAACACATGTAACTAATATTAAACTAATTTATGTATGTAATATTTATTAAATGTCACAAATATTACACAAATAATATAATTTGTAACGTATAACTAATATTATATAAGTACATGTAACCCAAAAATACACAGATATAATTAATATATAATATTTATTAAAATTGTAATAAATATTAGTTACATGTAACTAATATTCATTATAATACGAATTTATTCACCAAAATTCTCTCCATAATCCCTGCAATACCTACACATGCAGGACTAAAATTCAAACAAAACTCAGCATATGGGACTAAATCAAAATTTATGTTTTAAGCGAGACTTTTTTAAAATTAGGTCTGTTATGGTGGAATCGTCATTCCACCATCGCTTTCGATTATCTTATTTAGTTATCCAATGAAATAAAAAAAATTGATTACATTGGAATGTAAATGATGGAATTGAATTTCATAGTTGATGGGCTGGAATCAACCTATCCATCAGAATCAAAAAATAATTTCTACAAAATTTCATTCCCAAAAGCCCAATTCTCAGTCATTTTCTTTTTTCAAATAATCTACTACTAGATATATATCCCAAAATTAATAAATAAAAAAGTATTATGAGAATTTTATTATATTTCACTATTTTGTTACTTCTCTCATTTTATAACAACCAAACACATGTGAATAAAATAATGATTTCACTAATAAATTCATTTCATTTCTTCACCTATTTCATTCAATTCCATAACAATGGAGTTCCACAGTTTAATCCTTATATCTATTTTGTGCACGATTATTCGGCACATTAATCCTCATATCTATTTTGTGGTTGCCAGTTCAAATTGTGTGTCCAACAAATTTGATTTTTTTTTTTTCTCACATTCATATTCCAAGAAAAATATTTAGTATTTGCAGTCTAATTTGGCAGAATATGCAGACATTTGTGAATTGTTAAAAAATATATTTTATTTATTTTATTTTAGTTTGATTTCGCTTCTTCATTGACCTTGAATATTTATTTGAATATTTATCACTTACCTCCATTATTTTTAATACAAAACCACAAATATGTCCTATCATTCACAAAATAATGTCAATCCCTAATTTCAGTCAAACACCGGTTAGTTCTTCTCTAGGTTAAAAATTACAGAAATTTCAATTTTAATGACAATTTTACCCTTAACAGATTAAAAATAATTAAATAATTGAAAGTTAAATCCCACTATAAATAATGAATACTTTTGAAGTCTTGTGGTTATAGTATAACACTTACACTACGTTTGGTACGCTGGAATTGAATGGAAATATGAAAACAACACCACCATATTTTTATTTATGCTCCCAGAATTTTATTTTCTATTGTGAAAAATATAGAAATAGAAGTATAGGTCATTCTTCTTAATTAATACCTCATTTCATTTGGGATTAACTAATTCTATGAGTTGTAGGATTAATCATTACTTGGAAATGAGAATTAAGACCAATCCCACCAACTAAACGTAAGAATGGAATGATCATTCCCAACTTCACTCCAATCCCAAGATGAATACCATGTACCAAACGTGACCTTAATATTATCAAAGTATGGAAGCACTTAAATATGCAAACAACATCGCAAGTCAAAAGATCATATGCACTATTACAATTCAAACATTCTATTTTGACATTAAGTGATACTGTTCACATAGAATATCAAGTTATGGTCACGTTTTGGCACCCATTAACACTTAACAAGCTCTCTTTGTAGTTATTCAAGTATCTTATACCGATGAATTTAAAATTCGTTATTCTTAATTGAGAAAATGTTGCATAAGACAATCTATCCGGATTATTAAGTACTAATTAATAATTCTACGACCAGGAATATTTTAAAATATTTTATTGTCAAATATCTACGATCTCACTCATTTTTAATCTCATTAAAAATGTAAGACACTTATATAATTTATACATGGTGAAATGTAACATACTAAGTTAACTGGTATGTGAAATACCAAATTTGTCCATTTTGATTATCTAATTACTTGAGATTATTTTAAGAAATAAGTCCGCCTAGGATTGTCAGTAGGACTTATCCCAACACCTATACCATCCCACCCCTGTCGGTACTCTCACCCCCACCCCTACCCCTACCCCCACCCCCACCCCTGGCCCCCTCCCCAACCCACTGGACCCTCCTTCCCCCTATTGAAATAAGTTTATATTTTGGTTTTTAGAATTGTATTGTATAAGTTTTGTTTTGAAGGAAATCATATTCTGTGGGGACTTTGGCATTTTGTATTTGATGTGGTTAGTTTTTATTGCACTTTGTCTGCCTATTTTATTTTCTACCACCACCATACCGTTGAATGACCAGCAACATTTTTCTCCGTCAAAGCTGAAGCTGACGAGCCAGGCTGGATCAGCGCCGACGATACACGTTTCTCACAAGGGTTCCGGTTCTTCCAACAACCGCTCTGACGATAACAACGTGGAAATTGATTCTGAATTACGTGATAGCTTTCAGCTTACCAGGTCCTCTCTCTCTCTCTCTCTATCTGTAACTCTCGTGTGCTTGGGTATGTGGTGTCTTGAGCTTTGAAATTGAATCGTGAAGATTAATTCTCTGTTTATATGCTTGATTATGTTTGAATTTCTTGTTCATTTTTCTTGATTGATTGTTCTGCTTAATTTCAAGGAATTAAAGAATTATATTCCAATGCTTAATTGGTTCCTATTTTCTCTTTCTATCGTCTCTCCCCCAGCTATGAACTATCACTATTTACAATTTCTATGCAATTGCAACTTGTGTTTTAGTCCTGCGCTTACAAAAGACAAAAGGTTAATACATGCGTTGCAGTCTCGCAGTTATATATATCAAACTTTTGTGTAAAACATTTGTTAGATGTAATAAATATTACATAAGTATATATATATATATAATATAATTACATGTAACTAAAATTACACAGACGTGAGCACACGTAAAACTAATATGTATGCAAAAATCAATTTAAAAGACTAAATCGAACTTTATATTTTAAATTGAACTAATAATAAATTATATCCATTATTTAAGACTAATCACCAATTAACCCTATTAAATTAATAGAATATAATTTATTTAATTTAAAAAATATAAGTATCATTTAATATTAATTGACAGAATAATATTGACTTTTATCTTACACTGTTACATGGTCATATACGTCTATCAACCCTCTTGCCGGCATGTGCATTGCTTGCCTATTAACTTCTGAAAATACTTGCATGTATCTCAACAGTTCAGGTCCCAACACCGGCGCCCGGAGAGGGGGGGGTGGGGGTGGGGGCGGGGTTTCTAAGTTGACTTTTTCTTTTGTACATTCAAAGGTTGACTTTTATATAATGTGGTCTGCTTATTTGTTGCAATGAATGAGTTGTCCTTACATGCGATGTCAAGATTCTCTGGGTATTTTAGGAGATTAGGGTTAATTTCACTTCCACCCCTTATTTTATAAAATATGAGCACACAATCCCTTATAAATTTGAACAATGTTAAGATCCGCAACTGAAAAATAAAATATTAAATTTAAAATTATTGGTTAAAGTAAGAAAAATTATAACTGGTATCCTCTAAATTTAAAACGATGAGCACGATGATCTCTTATCATTTATTTAATACCACGGAGACAAAATTATAACTGATATATTTAAAACAATGAGCACGGTGATCTCTTATCATTTGTTTAATACCACGGAGACAGCTAGTTTACCCAAAAAAAATGATCAATTATCTATTTTCCGTTATCTTTCAATAATAAAATTTAAATAAATAAATAAATAAAAGCAATTACTAATTACTATTAAAATACATTATCTATAATTATATTTTCTTACCAACAAGGTATGGTGCAAGTAACAAGACACACTTAAGTTAAAGCAGTTGAGGGATCTCTGTAAGGTCTAGGGTTTGAAGCAGTGAAAAAATATTTGTTGTGAAGGACAGCCACGCATCTCAAATGAGACTTGTCTTACACCCTGTGTGGATGTGGAGATACTCGTGGATAATAATTATGTTTCTTTTTTTTTCTCCACTGTCTTTCCACCCCATTTGAAAACTCTCCCCCTTACCGTCACCACCATCCCTCCTGCCACTTAGTCGCCGCCGCCACTACAAAAGCTACAAAGCTCCCGCTAAACGTGTAGTCCGAGAAAGAATAAAAATAACTTGGATCTATTGTATGCAGCCTTACTTTATATTGTAAGAGATTGTTTCCACGACTCGACCCAGTCACCTTCAGGTCACACAACACCACCTTACCGTTACATCAATTCCATAATATGTCGAATTTACAAAATATTAAAAAAATAAAATTAGAATAAATAACTAGAGTTATAATGTTTAAAAATTATTCAACATAATGGGTCTTAATCGCACCCTTTCTTTGAATTAATAGTATTTTATCTAGATTGAAAGTCCACGTCATTAAACAAAAATTAATCTAGGTATCAATAACCTAAACGTCTCATAGAATTTGAACAAGAAAGTAACACTTTTCATCCACCTATCCTTGTAACTTGGTGGAGGGCACGTGCGAGTGTCTGTTATTTTATTTATTTGAAATATTTATAATTTTTTTTTATATTATTTATTTATTAAGGATCACAGAATATATTAATTTTTTTTAAAAATCAATAAAAAAATAATATATAAAAATTAATTATTTCTTATAATGTTGAACGTTGAAACTTATTTAAAATAATTAATAAAAATCAGTAATATTTTGAAAATTTATATTTTTAAAAATATTATTTTATAAAAGTTAATATTTTTGGATTATTTTGTACATTATAAAAATAAATGGTATAAATATATATTTTATAATTTTTTAGAGTTAAATGTTATATTTAAATTCACTTTTAAAATATAATTTTAAGAATTTTGGAATATAATTAATATTTTAAGAGAGATAAATAATAAAAATAATAATATATGTTTAAAATGTGTTGTCTTCGTGTAATGAACATATTATGCAAACACACACACACATATATATATATATATATGGATTGACGCGTGTATATGTTGTTAGGTAATAATAATAATAATAATAATAATTCTATATATATGCGTCTATTGAAAATAGTAATGGGTTATTCATAATCATACTAATAATAATAATAATTCATACTAATAAAGGTTACAGTATTAGATTTTGAAAGTTTTTTTAGCGAGAAAAATATTTGGAAAAATAATTTTTTTGGTCTGTGACAAATGGCTCAGGTACTTAATTGGCCTCTGATATTTGAAAGTCGACACATTGGGTCATCAATATTTCATTTTCGTTCTAAATTGGCTCTTCTGTTAAGTTTTATGTTAATTATTGTTAAATTAAATTTATACCCTTTAATTTTTTTAATTGAGATCATTTTATTTTCGATTTAAAACTTAAGGGTATTTTGAATACCCAAACCCCCAAATTCACTACTCTCTCTCTCTCTATCCAAACCCCATCTTCTATCTCTCTCTTTCTACCCAAATCCACAAACCCACTAATTTCTCAACTTCAAAACCAAATTTAAGCAAAATAATAAACAAAACATGTAACTTGAAAACAAAATTCATCAAGAACTAAATCATCATTAATGAAGGGTAGATCGACAACGGGTTAGACAATGATAATTCATCCAAATTGTCCTTTTGCGATTTTTAATTGCCTTCATTTGGACATCTTTGCCCTTCCCATTGCTTCGATGAGTGATTTCGACTACATTTCAATTTTTAAGGGCATCGGGAGGAGTGATCCGAAGAGTAAGCTCACTTTGGCGGTGCCGGTTAACGATAAACCGACATATGATGACGATATTTTTTATAGATGGCCCGGGTTTGATGATCTTCTCGGGAATTTTGGGAAAAGTCAAAATTTTCTTCTGTTATTGTTAGCAAATCTTTTTTTTTTTTTTTTTGTCCTTTTCGTTTTCTTTTTTCATTCTTCTTCTTCTTTGTTCTTCTTTTTCGTCGTCTTCTTTCCCAGATCGGATCTTACCCTGCCGCATTGCCCCGCCATCGTCGAATTATTGGATTAGTTTTGCGAATTAGTTCAGGGAGGTTGGTGTTCATATCCAATTTCGATTCTGATGTGGGTAAAGTTGGGTCTCCTCTACGTGTCAGCCACTAAAGTCTTATCCACTACGACGCCATCGCTCATACCATCCTGGTATATAAGCAGCCCGGGATGGTCACTATTCGACAGCCAGCAAGAGGTCGAGAGCGCCCAGACTGACCTCCTCATGTGAGCCCGACCTGGCCGGCCTCCTCAGCAGGTCAGACGTCGGCCTTATCATCAACAGTAATGGGCCTAGGGCCTAGGCCCATAGCTCTAATCTGTCGTACCGCCCACACGCCTAACTGTTTACCGGTTATCCAAGCTTAAGATCTTAATCTTGTTTATGCTAATCACGCTCTCGCCTATAAATATGAGGCTTCTCCAACACTTTAAGGGGACAAGAAAACCATTCTAGAGAGAGAGACTCCACCTCAGATCGGTCAGACAGGTCGAGGTAACAGTAACACTTTGGCCCATATTTCTCCCTGGATTCTTATTCTTACACCGGAGGGGACACGCTGGGAAAAACCTGGCCATCCCTTGTGCAGATGTCGACAAGGAGCTCAACCCAGACAACGGCAAGGAGCTCAGAAGAAAACCATGACCCGAGCTTGGTCTCAGACCTGATCGGTCCTTCGACCCGGCTGCGGCATGTGAGAAAACAGGGTCAATACCCCTCTCACCCCTGATCCGAGAGTGTTTGGACCATACTGCTGGTTGAACCAAATTCCGACACCAACAGTTTGGCGCCGTCTGTGGGAATCGCTACTAAAATCCTTTCCTGAATCATTAGCTACTTGTTTCGCTAAGGTTTGATGAACACAAGGTCTGGTCACTCTCACAGATCAGAAAACGTAAGCCACTTGGTGAATAGACAGCCCGGAGAGGATATGTCGCGGGCACCAAGGCCAAAAACTAGGTCCACTGCCCGCCGAGCGACCAATGAAGAAATATGCAGACACTGAAAGGCATAATTAGGGACTCTGCCCGGGCCAGGGCTCTGGGGTCGTCGATGCCACCAGGCTTGATAACGTGGAACGCCAGCTCGGTAAGTTCCAAGAATACTTCGACATCCTCATCTCCCATATTTCACTGCCCCCAGTTGAAGAAGGGCTGGACCTCCACGTCGCAGAGGAGAGAGCCCGTCCACAAGAGTCCGGTGATCAAGCATTAGTCTCTCACTGACAGATGGCGCCGGCTCCCACTAACCGAGCACTTAGGGAGCGGGATCTTGACCACCCAGTTGCTTCGAAAATCGTCTCAAGATTAGCTCGCATACAGCGGTTAAAGAACCGGCCGAAATCACCGCCGGCACGGGAGTATAGCCGCCGTGAACGTTTCGAGCATCAATCTTCTCAAATCAGGAAGGTGGACTGCCACTCCCCACCACAAGCTAGCAGAAGGGAGCCCAGACCTGTCACCAATCAGATCGTCGCCCCGGAGAAGGTGACGACCCCGATGAAGCGACGCTTAGCAGAGGTGGAAGCCGTCCTCAGTCTCATGCGCAATACCGGGGGAGTCACCGGGCTTCATACCAGAGTCCAGTCTTCTTTTACTTTGGAAATCACGGAAAAGACAGTTCCGTATTGATTTTCTAACCCCTCAGCAGCCAAGTATGACGGGACAATCAACCCACTGGATCATCTTTCTGTGTTTGTTTCCTACATGGATGTACATGCTGCCACCAACGCCATAAGGTGTAAATTCTTTCCTCTCGGATTAACTAGCCCAGCCAGGTCCTGGTTTAATGACCTCTCGCCGACCTTAATCTCCACATTCCTGCAGCTCAAACAGCAGTTCATGAAGAGATTCAGCCGGTCACATTGCAGACCGAAGACTGCATCTCACCTCTTTGATGTTAGGCAGGAGGAAAATGAGAACCTTGCAAATTACATGCACCGATTTTGGATAAAGTCCCTCGCATATGAAGGAGTTTCTGATGAAGTGGCACTAAATGCTTTCGTTAGCGAACTAAGGCACCGAAGGCTCCTGTATGACCTGAATTCCAGACCAATCTCTAACCTCTGTGAGGCACTTGACCTCGGCGCTAATTTCTATAAGGTCGACCTTATCGACAAGATCACAAAAGAGAATGAATACCTTCTCAGGAAGAAGTCCCGAGCTGATCCCAAGTGTCGAGGAGACTCCAGGTAGAGGGGGGGTTAAGCCCACTGCCCGGGGACCGGAGGCTACCATCGGGTCCCCGTCAAGTCGTTTATACTCCCCTGACCACTTTCGTTGCGACCATTTTCGCCGAGAACGCCGAAAAATGCCTTTTCTCGGACGCGCCTTTCCGTAGAGGGAAGCCCCTCAATAAATCAACTGATAAATACTGCGACTTCCACAGGAGCAACAGCCATGCCACTAACGAATGCTTCCAGCTAAAGGAAGAAATTGAAGCCCTCATCCGCAAAGGCTACCTCAGAAGTTACGTTCGCCAACCTAGCGAGGATCGGTCTAGCTCTAAAGACCGTCGTGACGGACGCTGAGGACATCGCCAGAAGCATAATGATAACCAGGCTCAGCCTCATGGTGAACGAGCTGGGGATGACTCCGATCTGAGAGTCGATGGCAAAATAAACATCATCTACGGTGGCTTGGGTTTTGGAGGGGAAACGTCTTCTTCTTGGAAGAAATACGAGGGCAAGAGTAAGAAGAAGGCGGACCAAGGTATCTATGAGGTTAATACGGTAGATGCAGCCTCCCACAATGTTATCTTAAGCGAGGCCAACCTGAAAGGGGTGCACATTCTACATGACGACACCCTAGTCATTGCAGCCTTAATCAACCATTTCAATATAGCGAGGATACTAGTGGACGGAGGCAGCTCGGCAAATATTCTCTTTAAAAGAGCCTTCAATAAAATGGGCATAAAATCGAGCAACGTGCAGCCCATCGGATCCCCACTCGTCGAATTTGGTGGCGATGTGGTCAGTTCGGTCAGCTAGGTATCTTTGCCCGTCACCGTTGGTTCCAGCCCTGACGTCACCACTATCTGGTCCAAATTCCTTATCGTTAACAGGCCGTCGTCGTACAACGCAATCATGGGTCACCTACTATGGCCGCCCTTAAGGCCCTATGCTCCTCCCATCACCAGAAAATGAAATTCCTCACGGATTCGGGGGTAAAAGAGGTACAAGAAAACCAAGAAGTCTCACGGTCCTGTGCAAGAAAGACCTTAGAGAAAAAATATCAATTATAGTCGAGGCCTGAGCTGTGTACCCCTCCTTTGGGCGGGGAGCTCGTGGTCCTCGCTAATGGAGTGGAGCTCGTTCCGATCGACGATCCAGGTAACGATAAGCCCATTCCATGACCCCACGAAGATCTGATTGACGTTCCCATTCATCCCGCTTTTGCAGAGAGAACGGTGAGGATTGGAGCTCGGCTAAGCCCGAAAGAGCGATCCGACTTCACCGAGTTGTTGGTAAGAAACCATGACGTGTTTACCTGGTCTCACAATGAGCTCCTTGGCATCAATCCGAGTGTTACCATGCACCGGATGTATGCCTACGTACACCACCCACCTGTTCGTCAAAAGAAAATGAATATTCACCCAAACCGGCAAAAGATAATAGAAGAGGAGATGAATATGCTCGTCAAATCAGATATCGTGGAAGAGGTCAAGTTCCCAGACTGGCTCGCGAACGTTGTGCTAGCCCCTAAGGCCGGCAACAAATGGTGACTTTGCATCGATTTCAAAGATTTAATCAAGGCCTGCCCGAAAGACTTCTTTCCACTCCCAAGGATCGACATTGTGATCGATGCTACGGCTTGACACGAGTGACTTAACTTTCTTGATGCTTACGCCGAGTACGACCAAATTCCCGTGTATCCTCCATTCAAAAGCAATACCTCTTTCATCACCGATCGAGGCACTTACTCCTACAAAGTTATGCCCTTTGGCCTCCGCAATGCCGGAGCGACCTATCAAAGGCTTGTCAATAAAATGTTCAAGGAGGAAATTGGGAGCACGATGGAGGTGTACATCAACGATATGCTTGTGAAAAGTAACTAGGCTGAAGACCACCTCGACCACCTCCAAGCTTGCTTCGACAAGCTCCGAGCTCATTGCATGAAGCTAAATCCGAACAAATGTATTTTTGGCGTGTCCATTGGTAAGTTCTTAGGCTTTATGGTCTCCTAGCGTGGTGCTCGGCATGGCCTCTCTTCAGACTAAGAAGGAGGTCCAGATGCTAACAGGTCATCTAGCCACCCTGAACCGGTTCATCTCCAGGTCGTCCGAAAAATACCTCCCATTTTTCAAAATTCTCCAGGGAAACAAGGCATTCAAATGGACCAAGGAGTATGACCATGCCTTCGAAGAGCTGAAAAGATATCTCTCGTCGGCTTGCCTGCTCACTACACCCCAAAATTCCAAAGACCTTCTCCTCTACATCGCGATATCCACAATAGTTGTCAGTGTCGCCTTGGTCCGGGAGGACGCCAGTGTTCATACCCCGATCTACTACTCAAGTCGTGTCCTAACTAATGCAGAGACAAGGTACACGAAATTCGAAAAACTGGCCTACGCCCTCCTGATCGCCTCGAGAAAGCTACGCCAATACTTTCAAGCTCATACGATTGTGGTACTGACTGACCAACCGTTGAAGAAGATCCTCCACTCCCCTGACATCTCGGGAAGGTTAATGAAGTATAACATGAAGTTGGGCCAATTCCACATCGAATATCGCCCCAAGACGGCGATCAAGGGACAAGTCCTCGCTGACTTCATAGTCGAGCTGACCTTCTCCAAGAAAGAGACCATCCATGACCTAAGTCATCCCGGAGATGTCCCCGAAAGCCCGGGGCAGGCCGGAGTCTTGGTTGAGTTGACCAAAGCCCAAGACGACTTCGGACCCGACTCGTGGCAACTTTTCACTGACAGATCCTCTAATCAGAGCGGCTTGGGGGCTGGCATGGTCCTCATGGCCCCGGATGAAGAAGAGATCGAATACACCCTCAGGCTCGGGTTCCGAACCAAAAATAACGAGTCCAAGTACGAAGTGTTATTGGCCGGGCTTCGATTAGCTCGAGATTTTAACGTAAAATCTCTCCTGGTAATGTGCAATTCTCAGCTCGTGGTCAATCAGGTCAACGGTGATTACCTTGCCAAAGACCCGAGCATGGTCGCCTATCTAGAGAAGGTAAAAAACCTGACGAAGCTTTTTGAGAAGGTGAAAGTCACGCAAATACCCCAAGAGAAGAACAGGTACACCGACGCCTTGGCTAACTTGGTCTCCACAGTCGAGTACACACTCAAGATGATGGTACCCGTCGAATTTATCGCCAAGCCGAGTACGACCTCTTCGGACGAGACTACGATGGTATACTCCCTGGATGTCGGGCCGACCTAGATGGACCCCATAGTGAGCTATCTCACCAGCGGGACGTTTCCCAGTGACCAGGCTCACTCTCAAAGAGTACGGTACCAGGCAACGCGATACGCCCTCATCGACGGTGTTCTTTACCGAAAATCCTTCTCTGGTCCATATTCCCGGTGTCTCCGACCTGACGAGGCCAGCTACGTTATGAGGAAAGTCCACAAGAAGATTTGCAGAAATCACTCGGGGGGTAGGTCCCTAGTTTGGAAACTGTTCCTAAATGGATATTACTGGCCTAAGATGGACCCCATAGTGAGCTATCTCACCAGTGGGACGCTTCCCAGTGACCAAGCTCACTCTCGAAGAGTACGGTACCAGGCAGCGTGATACGCCCTCATTGACGGTGTTCTTTACCGAAAATCCTTCTCTGGTCCGTATTCCCGGTGTCTCCGACCTGACGAGGCCGGCTACGTTATGAGGAGAGTCCACGAGAGAATTTGTAGAAATCACTCGGGGGGTAGGTCCCTAGTCCGGAAGCTATTCCTAAATGGATATTACTGGCCTAAGATACTGGAAGACGCGAGCGAATTCATGAAAAAGTGTGACAAGTACCAGCGATTAACCGCACACCCTTATGCCCCGCCGACCGGGTTGGTACCGATGTCCATCCCGTGGCCATTCACCCAGTGGGGTATTGACCTCCTTGGCCCGTTTCCCATGGGGACCGGCCAGAGAAAATTTTTGGTCGTCGCCATCGACTACTTCACTAAGTGGGTTGAGGCCGAGCCACTTGCGACAATCACCAAGCAACGAATTTGGGGCTTCATGTGGAAGTGCTTGATTTGCAGATTTGGCATACAGAGGGCTATAGTCTCTGACAATGAAAAATAGTTCGATAACGACTTATTCGCTGAGTTGTGCGCCGGGCTGGGGATCAAAACAAAGTTCTCCTCACCTGGGCACCCTCAGGCTAATAGATAGGTCGAAGTCACCAACCGGACTATCTTACAAAATCTAAAGACCAGGCTGGACAAATCAAAAGGGTTATGGGTAGAAGACTTGTATCTTGTGTTGTGGGCTTATTACACAACATCCCAGACCCCCACCGGCGAGACGCCTTTCGCGATGACATTCAGTTTAGAAGCTGTAATCTCCGTGGAGGTCAGAATACCATTTCCCCGCACCACCCGCCCATTCGACCTAGATAAAAACGCGGTCGATCTGGCTTTGAGCCTTGACCTACTCGAAGAAATAAGAGAGCGAGCTCAAATCCATTAGGCTGCCTACCAGTAGAGGATGGCCCGGTACTATAATCGCCGCGTACGTCCTCGGACTTTTGAGGTTGGGGACCTCATCTTGAGAAAGGTCACCCTAGCCACTAAAGAGAAAAATGTTGGGAAGCTAACACCGACTTGGGAAGGTCCCTACCGTGTAGTTAGCATAGCTCGGCCTGGCACGTACAACTTGGAAACAGAAGAAGAGGTACCACTCAGGCACCCCCTGGAATACTAAACACCTCAAGTGCTACTACAAAGCTGATGACTGCAGTCCATAAACCATATCCTACATTTTGTATTTTGATCTCAAAATAGTTGTAATGGAAAATATTTCAGTCAATGGAAAGGGAAGCGTTTTCAGTTCAATTAAAATTCTACTTTTCCCAAAATAACGTGTATACGGATTGGACCCTAAAGAAGATCATTCAACTCGAAAAAACTGAGCTCGAAAGATCGTTTGGGGGGCAAAAAGATCCTAAAATCCATCTTCCTATACGGGCAGAACCGAGCCGTCCCCGGCCAAAGGCCGGAGATCGGTCGGGCTCCAACTATCAACCCAGGCAGAGGTGGCTCTCTAATCTTGGGAATGATCCAAGGGTGATATGAAATCAAAATCCGTACCATGGAGAAGATCGACAAGCCCAAAAAAGTGGGCTGGTCAGATCATTTGGGGGCAAAGTCAAAAAACCCTGCCCGGCAAATACCCCAAGCAAGCCCAAATGGCATGGGCCCACTTGGGTGTTTGGGGGGGGGGGAAATCAATGGAACAAGTGGTGAAATTGTGCTGGTCACCAACAAAAGACGACCTCGATAGCTCATTCGCAACGAGCTGGCTTGATTGTCTGAGGGGCAAACTGACCTGTATTTTGAACAAAACACCATCTATAGCGTGTCAACCGACCTAAATTCCCTGTCCAGTAAGACACCAAGACAACCCGGCTCTCACGGGCTCATTTGGTTGTTAGGAGGGCAAAATCAAAAAGCCCTGTCCGGTAAATACTCTAAGCAAGCCCGGATGGCACGGGCCCACTTGGTTGTCAGGGGGGCAAAGTCTCCGACCGCAGCATATCCACTGATAAATACCAAGTGATAAAAGACTATCGGAGACTATCTAATCGACCACCACAACTCGAAAGAGCGCGAGCTCTCCTGGTCGACTGGGGGCAAGGGCTGTAGGGATTGCTGGGCACATGAGTCGTGCTCTAGCTTGGAAAACCTTTACCACTTGTAAAAATTAATTTTTTTTTTTTTTTTTTTTAAGACGTTGGCAATCATCAAACAAAACAAACGCAAAAGAAGGAAGAGCAAAAGGATATTATATTCAAATCAGCCAAATTTACAAAAGTGGTGGGGCTACTGCCCGCGAATTACAAGTCCGCTACGTGCTGGGCCGAACAAAAAGAAAGAAAAGAGAAAGAGAAGTAATTAAAGCTAAGTTGGCTGATCATGATGGGCTGGTGGGCTGTTCGGCGGCAGTCTCTTCTGCAGTCTCTTCCTTATAGGTTCCAAAAGGTCGACTCGGCTCGGCATCCTGTTTGGCTTGGGCTTCGGCGAGGTCCTCACTGGTCAGCTCGAGGGTCAGCTTAGTGTGGTCAACCTTCAAGAACTATTGGCACAAGGAGTTGATCGCTCCCTAGAAACCGAGCCCAATCACACTGACAGCAATGCAGTCTCGAAACCCGGTGAATTCTTTGCTTTGCTTGTACAGGGAAATCGCGTTAGCCCGGGCCTCATCGTGGGCTTTCTCAAGCTCTCCCGCTTGGTCCCTCTGAAGTTCCTCAAGCTTTGTCCGGGTCACGTGCTCAGCTCGCCTAGCCTCCTCGGTGGCCTCCTTCTCCGCGCGTATTTGCTTGTTTTCCTCGCGAAGGCGGCTCATCTCATCGGTCACCCAAACCACCCTCTTCTTGTAATCTTCCAGCAGTTAGATGTCTTTCTCCCTCTTCTGTATAAGCCCTTCGAGTGTTTAGATGGACTGGTGCAGGCGAGCACTGGCCTCCAACAAGACGCTTGCACGGTCAACAACAATGTCGTTAAAAACTTAAAAGTTTCCCAAGTACAAAACACTGATCAGGGAGAATCACTTACCAAGAGCGTGTGCCAATTCATATCAGCGCAGAGCTTGGCATCTGATTTGTCGGTGAATCTCTTTCTGTTCGCCGACGGCACCATTCGCATCACGAAATGCGTCATCACGGAGGCGTTCTGCATCGTTGGTTGGTCGGGACGGAGCCCAGTTCGGATGATTAACTCTGGTTCTTCTCCACACCCATGTGGCTGCCCTTCTTCTTGGGCCGAGGTAGAGGGATGGCTCTTCTTATGTCGGTCGGTCAACGTGTCGGATGTCCCCACCTTTCTCTTCCCCTTGTGTTTTCTGATGAGTGGGACAGAGTTTTTCTTGGTGACCTCTTTCTACTCTGCCCTTGCAGTCACCGGGGGCTCGGCTCTTCTCGGCATTGGGGCAGGCCTCATCTCCTCGGTCCTTGGTCTGGCTGGTGTGCTTTGGGCGGCCTACCGGGAGTCCACAACTCTCTTCGTCATATGGGCTATCGCAGCCAGATCTATCACTGAAGAACAAGCAAACATGAAAATCCAATCAGCAGGAAGGAAAATAAATAAAGTCAAACAAAACGATCAGGACGAGCTCAACTCACTTACTGTTTTGCGACTCCAGGTTCAAGGTTGGCTGGTAGGGACGGGTTGCTCCAAAAGTAGATGTCGTACAGGCACAACGTGAGCAGAGGATTGATGTTTGTAAACAGCATCCGAAAGACCACCTCCTTCTCCTGTAAGATCTCTGTGTTGGGCTGGCGTTTTCTCATCACTGAACAAAAAAGAAGCTCGTTAGAACTAAAATCGAGGTGAGGAGAATGAGGTCCGAGTTGAAAAGGCTTATCCAGATCTCTCCAGTGCCTCTTGATCGAAAAATCAAACGATGGCTTCTCGTCGAACTCCCACCTGGTACCTCCCAAGAAAAAGAATCCCGACTTCTAGTCTTTAATGGAGTCCGGGTAGCCCTTGAGGAACTTCTGCTAGGCTGATAGGTAAAACTAGCCCTTCCCGTCGGGCATGGCATTCACCAAGAACAGTGTGTGAAATAAGTCGAGGGACGGCGTAATTCCCTTAGCCAGGTAGATAATATGGAATGACACGATCATGTGAATACTGTTAGGAGAGAGCTGTGACGGACACAGACCCAAATCTCAACCGAATTTTCTTACCCAGGGGTGGAGGAGAAATTGTAGCCCGGCCTGCAGTTATTGGTCGTAAATCGCAATAAACCCCTCTGGTAGATCACATATTCAATCGTCCGACCCAACAGCCTGAAGCACCACCGAGCTGGGGATCGCGTAATTATTTTAGAGTTTACGAACCGCTTTCTCTGACAACTTGGATTCTAGCTAGCAGACCAGAGCTGTAAAACCCCGATTTGCTATATACGAATAATTTAAATCGTGTTTTAAAAATATTTTAAAAATAACGGGGTAGACGGTGCTACTAATTGTGTGATTTAAAATTTTTGGGGTTAATTCGTAAATTGTTAAAAATCTTAAAATCAGAATTAGGTCGAATTATTATTTTAACAAAATAAAAAGGGGAGATTTGTGTAATTATAACTATATATATATGGATAAGAGGCCACGCAAACCGGAGAGAAAGATCGAGAAACGGTCAGAAAAATTGGGAAAGAGAGAGGAAGAGGAAGAAGAGAGAGAGATGGAGGATCGCAGGTGGGATTTTTATCGCCGATCGTGTGGGGTTCACCGGCAGAGGTTTATGAGTCGTCATGGATAGGCTAACAGGAAACCAAATCAGAAAACAAAGAGAGAGAGAGAGAGAATGAATTGGTGCTGGTCTGGTTTGTCGGTGGTGCGACTATGTATGTGTGCGTGCTGTTCTATTTTCCGACCGTGTGTGGTATGTACGTGTTCTACTTTCGTCCATCGTCGAGTGTGTCGTGTGTATATTGTTGTGTATGAATGTGTGGGAGCAGTATGTGTGTGTGTGTGTGTCGTTGGAAAACAGAGAAGAGAGATAAGTAAAGGTGGGTTCGTTGGTGAGTGTCCGGTGGCCAGCAATTGTATGGGTTTGTGTGTGTTGTATATGTTGTTGGAGTGTGGTTGTGAGGTTTAGGTGTGTTGTATTGTGTGGGTGTGAGCTGATGGTGAGAAGAGAGGGAGAGAGGTGACTGAGATCTCAAAACAGAGCAGAATGAGGAAGATGTTTACCACCTAAGCGGTGGATTTTTGCTTAGGCGGTAAAACTGCAGTGTGTCGTTGAGAGAAAGGGAGAAGCAATCACTCGTTCGCCTAAGCGCTGGATTTTCGCTCAAGCAGTGAAACTGCAGTGTGCAGAATGAGAGAAAGTTCACCTAGGCGGAAGTTTCTCGCCTAGGCGGTGGGTCGTCAGTGTAGAACTCAGAACTGTAAAGGAGCTTGTTCGCCTAGGCGGTGGATCGTCTGCTTAGGCGGTGGGTAGCAGTAAGTAAAAATCAAGGAATTCGTGTTGAGATCGACAACCGATTGGGAGCGGGTAATGTTTCTCGTTAAAATTTCGTGATGTGTTAATTTAATTACTAGCGTCGAAGTTGTCGAAATGATAGCAAACAAATAATGAGATTGTTTATAAGAACAAAGTTATATATATAGTAAACCATAACCAAACGATACTAGTTGAATAGTTATATTTCATAATAAAATATGGAAAATAGGAAATTAAGGAAATTAGGATTTAATGGCGTGATTAGTTTGTTTTATACAAAAATATTAATTTAGGCCCTGTCACCGTTAAGTTCGCAGGCACCGGAGTTCGGATAGGGGATAGTTGGTTAAAGTCTACGAAAGTAGATATCAGGTGAGTGTACTGTCTTCTTGCCAAATTATTCTATATGTATATATGATGGAAAATGATGGTGTTTAAATTAGATGATTTCAAAATAATATGGATCAAGTAAGTTTTTTTGGAGTGAATTGGTAAAACGATCTTTTTGGGAAATTATGTTGGTTTCTAAAAAGAAGGATTTAAAATTATTATCGTGGATTTTTGGGTGAGTTGGCGGAAATGGACTTTCGTTAAAACATGGTGGTATTAAAAGAAAGTTGAAAAAATGAGTTTTGTTGAATTTGGTGGTTTTAAAATAAAACAGAAAATATTTGGTTTCTATAAAAATAGAGAGGGGGAAAATGGTTGTGTTAAAATTAGAGGGTTTTCAATCAAAAGTTAAAAATATGATTTCGGATGTAAAAGTTGGTTTTTGTTAAAAATATGTGGACGTTGGTGATTTTGTCGATATTGATGAAGTAGTGATTTATATTATGGTCTGTCCGGAGGGTGGTCTGACAGATGGATAATTATTTGTGATTTGGTGATAATATTATTGAATTAACTATGCCATAGTTTATTATGATCTGTCCGGAGGGTGGTCCGGCAGATGGATATTAATTTATGTGGTGATTATATTATTGGCCTCCGGAGACGTCCGATAGGCGGGTGATCTGCGCAGTTAGGTCCGCTAGGAAAGCATATCTTACGGATGGTTACGGTACCGTTGCAACTCCCGATTGTGAGGTTAAAACGATCATTATGGCTTAGCCGGTGGGTATGGGATTGAGATGTGTGTTTGAGTTGGGGTGGTTTATATATATATATTGGGTGATTCATTATGGTGCTTGGAAACTTATTTATACTATTTTACCCTCACTGCTTATTTGATACTGGAGATTTTTACCAACTGTGTGGTAGATATATATATTTACTCTTGATCCATTTAAATGTTGTATTATTTAGAATGTATTATTATTATGTTAAAAATAGTTTTTTACTAAGAAGGCAGTACACTCGCAGATGAATCTTTTAGGAGACGGTACCCTACTGGCAATAGAGGGAGTCATCTGGAAATAATTTGAGTTGAGTTGTCAGAGGGGAACAATATGAAAAAGAAAGATTATGTATAAGTTGTATAATGAGTTGTATAGTAATTTATGAAATATTGTAATGTATAAGAAGATTTAAATGTAATTGGTGATGTCATGTTGTCGTCACGCCAGTCCTAGGATGATAGGTGTCTGGGACGGGTTGTGACAAAAGCGCCCTGAGGAACAGTACAGGACGATTGACGGGAAGTCGAACTCACTTGGGGAGGACGCCCGGAAGTAAACGGCCTGGCAGCCATAGAACCGCCGGTGGAGCCTACCTCGCGTCCCGTCCCTCGAGACCCACGTGGCAAACCGCCCGCAGGGATTGCGCCTGCTCCAATCTCACCCTGACTCCTAGAATGAAGACGTCCACAGTGAGGTCCGACTCTGTCGCAAACGAGCTGAGCTCCATCTGGACGGCCGGGGAGTATGCGGCTATCACGTTTATTAAGGACGTACTACTCCCCGACCAGTCAGCCTCAGAAGCAGAAAACATGAAGAAGAAGAAGAAGAAGAAGAAGAAGATGATGAAGATGATGATGAAAATGGGAGAAAGAAAGACAAGGACATGAAGAGTACCATGCTCAAGAGGTCGGTGAGAACTTTCGTGAAAATCTGGAGAAAAAATTTGAAGAATGGGTCGCGTATTTATAGGGTACCGAGAAGTCAAAACGTCGCGTCTTATCAAATGGCTTGCAGAACCCCGATTCCCACGCCTTCAACCACGTGTCAAACATCTGAATGGGCTGACAGTCTGGCTTCCTCGAGAAGCCAAAAGGCGCATTCAACACGTCGGTTTGGCTTCCGAGAGACGCCAATGGACATGCCCGGTTCCACTGACCACCCTCTCCTTCAAGCTCGGCTGCTCGCTCCGTGAGGCCTGACCGTTTAATCCTCACTGTCTTATGTTCCATTTCCATGCAAAGGCTTGGGGGGCAACTAATGTGGGTAAAGTCGGGTCTCTTCCACGTGTCAGCCACTAAGGTCTTATCCGCCACGACGTTGTCGCTCATACTATCCTATTGTATAAGCAGCCCAGAATGGTCACTGTTCGGTAGCCGACAAGAGGTCGGGAGCTCCCGAACCGACCTCCTCGTGTGAGCCCAATCTGGTCGGCCTCCTCGACAGGTCGGACGCTGGCCTCATCATCAGCAGTAATGGGCCTAGGGCCCAGGCCCATAACTCTAATCCGTCGTACCGCCCACGCGCCTAACTACTTATCGGTAATCCGAGCTTAAGGTCTTAATCTTGTTTATGTTAATCACATTCTTGCCCATAAATAGGAGGCTTCTCCAACACTTTAAGGGGACGAGAAAACCATTCTAGAGAGAGAGACTCTGCCTCAGATAGGTTAGATAAGTCGAGGTAACAGTACACTCCGGCCTATATTTCTTCCCGGATTCTTATTCTCACACCGAAGGGGACACGCTAGAAAAAACCCGATCGTCCCTTGTGCAGGTGTCAACGAGGAGCTCAACCCGGACAGTGACAAGGAGCTCAGCTCGAACAGTGACAAGGAGCTCGAAAGGAAACCAAGACTCGGGCTCGGTCTCAGACTTGATCGGTCCTCCGACCCGACTGCGGCATGTAAGGAAGCAGGGTCAATACCCCTCTCACCCCTGATCCGAGAGTGTTTGGACCATACTTCTAGTTGAACCAAATTCTAACACCAACAGTTTCCATTGATTTACTAGTGATTAAACTCGAAGAAATTCTTACCGTATTTTCATGGATTTTCACCTTCAATATCAAATTAGGACCCGATAGGTCGCTTCCTCTGTTATATGTCAATTGAAGTTGGCGTTCGAGCTTCATCAATATATTCTCCAGATCGATTAACACGATTCTTAAGCTCCTACCTAACACACACGCCAAAGAAATCAAATTTGAGAGCCATTTTTTTTATTCACCTTTGGATTCGAGCCGTTTACAATGATTCTTACCTCCCTGAACGCCGGTAAGAACTTCTCCTAGTAGATCAGCAAGCTCAAAAAACCTCATTAATCAGCAAACTTGAACCCTAGGATCGCTGCAAATTAGTTTGCAAATCTCGTAAATCTGCGAAGCAGACTACCCAAGCACAAAGCACTAAGCTTCTCCGAATTAGGGTTTAAATTCCTACAAATTAAATCAAACAAACTTCCACAAGCAAATCTGAGAGTAAAAAAGTTATTTAAAAAAATGCAGTTTCTTACCCGACAATCAGTTTGTTTTCAAATGAAAAGCTGAAAATCAAAGCTAGTTATGGCTCTGGCACTATTGAGTTTTGAGGTTAGAAGTATGAAAACCCCGATTATTCAACGACGATAGGGCAGGGGAATGAGGGGGATGGGTTTGGGTGTTTCTTGTGGCGGAGGCAGAGGAGATTCAATGGTTCGATGACGGTGGTGTAAGGAGGCAAGGGGAGATCCAATCTGGGAGAGAAGACGACGGAAAAGAAGAACCGATGGTTCGATGACGACTGTGTTGGGAAGAAGGTGTTGTGAAAAAAAAATACAATTTGGCCCTTAAATTCAAAATAAGTTACAAATAGATTGTCACACCCCACCCCGGACACCCTTTACCGTGAGGCCGGCGTGACATTGACATGAGATCACTTGACTAACCAACTTAAATACAATAATATACAAACTTTTATCTACACGTCATATATATATATAATAACTTCATACTATAGGGATACATCTGTCCCAAAAATAAGAACAATAAAATAAATCTCATGAACCTCCCTTAGGTTCATCCTCTGACAGCTCATCTCAAATTTACTTTTGTATGACTCCAACGTCTGACTCACATAACTCTAACTAGTGTCAGTAAGGGACCAATCGACTCATATCTGCTCCACCTGCGAGTATATTGTCTTCTTAATAAAAATATTTTATAATAATAATCATATCTACATCTAAATGGATCAAGCTTAAGTATATAAAACACCACATACCTCGTAAAATCTCCAGTATATAAACAATGAAAATAAAGCGATATAGATAAGTTTTATCCAAATCCATCTAATATAAAATCATATCAATCACCATAATAAATAATAAATCACCCAATATAAGTAAAACACCACATCTCAAACACACATCTCAAACCACCACTCCACCACAACACACACTGGCTAGCCATAGTGATTATTTTAACCTCACGATCGAGAGTTGCAACGATAACGTAACATCCGTAGGAATGCCTTCCTACGAAATATTCACACCCCTTTTGGGGAGAAATATAATTCACACCCTTTACGGGGAGAACTATCCACATCCCATGGAAAGAATCCACACCCCTTACAGGGAGAAATATAATCCACACCCCTTTCGGGGAGAACAACTATGGCATCATCAAAATCATCAGTATAGTTAAAAATCCACATCCCTTACGGGAAGAAATACATTTTCACACCACATCGTCAAAAATCCATACCCCTTATGAGGAGAATATAAATCACACCCCTTTCGGGGAGAATTTCCAAAATCACGTTCTTTACTCTCATTTTTAAAAGTACCACCAACTTCAGTAAAAAAACCAGTTTTCCACCTTTGTACTACCAATTTCAGTAAAAACTGTTTTTTCCACATTTGTTTTTAGAAAACCAAGTAATTTTAGAAAACCATATATTTTTCAATCTCTTTTCAAAACCATCCATATCCAACGAAAATTATTTTTAATCATTCTTTTTAGAAACCAACACAATTCCCCGGAAATTCATTTTACCAACTCACCCTAAAAAAACCTGTTTGATCTATATCATTTATGAAATCGTACAGTGTAAGTAAATACATATGTCATTATATATATATAGAAAATAGTTCGGTAAGAAGGCAGTACACTCACCTCGATATCCGTTTTGCAAAACTGACACTGACCACAATCTATCTGGACACCGGTGCCTGCGAACCTAATAGTGATAGAGCCTAAATTAATATCTTATCTAAAATATCATAATCATGCAATGCAGACCCTATATTCCGAATCGTTACTATTTTATGTACCACGTAATTAAAATTAATGAATCGTTACGAAATCATTACGATTTCAGGATTTGTAACGCTAAATAAAATTTAATTTAACAAAAAATAATAATCGATTGAAATTTCACCTGTTTCCGAATCGTTTGGCGACCACAAGATGGGTTTTGGATTTTCCTGAGGTAGTTTCTACAAATTCCCCTTTTTTTTTCTTTTTTTTTTTTTTTTTTTTTTTTTTCCTTCTTTTCTTCCTCTGTTTGCGCTTACTGTTTCTATTTCAGTTCAAACATCGCCGGCCACCTCCTCTCTCTCTACTATTACCGTCCACCAGAGGCCTCCCACGCCTCGCCTCTCTCACCGCCGGCCCTACTCCATCCCCCACCACGGATCACCAACCACTACCTGCCACTCCACCACGAATCGTATCTACCTACTTGACACATACAAACCCAACTGTAACGACCCACACACACACCATTGGGCTAAACTCATGCTGCGACAGCCTCCATCGTTTACCTCAGCTGATCACACACCTACACACAGCTACCCAAATAGAAACAGAACATACGCACACATCACCGCCACCACTACCGACGGAGGAATACTCACACACACGACGATCGCTGATCACCTGCACACACACATCGGACAAACACACCTTCACACATGCACACTGGAGGAACACACATACTCTGTCGCACACACGCCGGTGACTGAACGCCGACGATCACAAGCACACACATCATCAATAGCAACACACAAATACCCACATCGTCGATAGCAGTACACACATACCCACATGCAATCAACACACCAACCATATACACACCAACCACACACATAATGAAACACACACATACCGTAGCACACAAACAACGGCAACGAACGGCGACGATCCCACATCTTCGACGACAATGAACGGAAAACAGGACACATACACATAGTCACACACTGATCAGCCGACCCAATTACTCCTACTCACCGGACGAACGACGATGCACATCGGCGATGACAACACGCATATGCAGTTTGTCATACGAACACTCCCACACCACTAGCGATCACAAGACAGCACTGACGCTCCGCTCCTCCGATTTTCTCTCTCTCTCTCTAGATTTCTGAATTTCTGGATTGTTCTTCCGTTTTCAGTGGTACGATTAAAATGGTATGCATATGTATATATATGCATGGAAATAGTGGTGTGAAATTGATCAATTGCTCGCCACGTCGATCCCCACTCTTTTCGATCTCCCTGCCGGCCGGTCGAGCTCACAAACGCGCGCGCGCGCGCACACACACACACACACACACACACACACACACACACACATATATATATATATATATATATATATATATATATATATAAATTCTTTGGTTAAGTTGCACTTTTCTCCCCCTACCTTCCATTAAGTCTTTATTTTAATCCAATTCATCTTTTAGGATTTTCTTAAATTGTATTTTGATCCCTAAAATTTTTATTCTAGAATTCGACTACAATTTTGCATCTCAAATTTAGAATAAGTGTTTCTAAATTTGTAATTTGACCCAATCACTTTTTCTTTTCTTTTTTTAACTCAATTGTTTTTCAAAATTTTCTAAATGCTCTCAATTGAAATTAAAATGACATACGTGTTAAATCAGGGTCTTTCTTAGATCCTGTTAAATTAGTTTGAATAAAAGGATGAAATTATTCTTATTTTTAACATGAAATGACCAAAATACCCTTACTTACACATTGACCTTTAATGTTGACATAACAAAAGGGCCAATTTGTAACGAAAATGAAATGTTAAAAACTCAATGTATTTTCAAATACGAGAGGCCAATTGAGCACCCGAGCCATTTGTCAAGGACCAAAAAAATCATTTTTCCAAAATATTTCAGTTCGGATGTCAGGTAGAATTTCTAACTCTTTTAATATTTGTATTTAATCTCTCTCTCTCTCTCTCTTGATTATGTGATTTATGCTAAAATTGTTGTTAAATTTTAATTGTTAGTTTTCATTAAATATTTAGAATTATTATATGAAAATTATGTGAAAATCATGTCTATGTGTTTTATTTGTGGATTAATTAAATGCACGTAGTAAAGGGATTAAAATTCTACTGAGTTTTGGCTTACAACCCCACAGTTTTTATTGTAGGGCCGATGATAAAGTTGTGCGCATGAAATTTTATTTGAATTTTTATTTAATTTGTAATAATTGTATTTATTATTTACTATTGTAAAATTGATTAGATAAATCGGTAATTATAATGATTGCCGTAGTTTGTAAAAATTTCTCAGATTTTTATAAAATGAAATATTGATTATTTAGTTTTAGTATAAATTCTCCAAAGGGAGAAATCGCGTAGCGATCCTGAGAAATCGAGTCGTTACAAAATCACTTCATGTAAAGAAATGACAATATTATAGTGAGCTAAAAAAATTAAATTAAATTGAATATAGACATTATGTTCTAGATTAAATGATGATAAAAAATTAAAAAAATAAAAATAAAAACAAACATATAAATATAGTACAAGTGGAATTTATCATATTTACTAATTAGGAGTGTAAATGTTATCCGAAAACCCACTTTGCCTCGCCAGACCCAATGGCGAGTCGGTCGGTTATGAGTGTTTTTTTTTTTTTTTCTTTCACCTGAACCCTAAACCCTAATAATATATATTTACCAAATGCCCCTCTAAAATATGACATATTATGAAAAGACTTCACATATAAATATAACCCTAATTATATTCAGATCACTCCATTTATGACCTGTTATGATCGCATGTTATCTAATTTAGTTTCGCATTAGGGAGAGTTGATTACAAGCTATTATGAAGCAGCGCATTGAATAGGGGTATTTTAGTCACGAAAATGCAATAAAAACTGTTCGGTTCACAGAAAAATTTAGGAGTTTGTAGATTAGTCACCTAATTAGGATTGCTTAGGAAGTGCCCCTATTAATAATCATGCATTCAAAACTACTTAGTTTAGAACAGAATGTTAAATCAAAATTATACTCATACAACACCAAGATAGAACACATAATAAAATACCAAGAGAGAATTGTGTGTACTAATAGCAAAGACATATACATCTTCTTTTAATTTCTAGACTAAAGAGAATAATCAAACATAGCAAAGACTAACTTGGTGTCGTGTCGTTTTCCATGAGAATTATATTCCAACAAATTTCTAGGGGAGAAAAAGCTGTAGAGTGAACGATAGTTGTACACAATATATGTTTTTACATTAATTTTACAGTATCAACAAGAATACATACTTTTATACCAAACTTTATACACAAAAATTCCACATAACAAAAGGTACCATTAGTTATATTTGGAGGAAAAATATAATCACCCTAAAGACAATTTAATTCTTATTTATTCCAGGCAATTGATCTTAATGAAGTCCATCACCTAGAATGATTTTTTAGATTCTACAACCATGCAGTTTGATATGAACCAGAACAACAACAAAAACCCCAAATTTCGAATTCAAATAGTCCATAGAATTCAGGTTCATCAGTGAGTAACATGATTTAAATATTATAATCATGCTCCTACTCCTCCCCCCCTAATTTGATAGCCATATTTTGAACACCCAAAAACATAAAATTAGAAAGAAAGGCCTCAAAGATCTTAACAGCTCGTTTGGTTGGACGAAATGGAATGAAGGTGGAATGGAATAAAATAAGGAAAGAAGTAGAATTATCAATAGAATCACAATTCCATTATCTTGTTTAGTTGGTATGGAATGAGGGAAAGAATGAAATAGTGAAATATAGTAAAATTCTCATTATGCCTTTATGAAATTATTATTTCATTTTCTTATTTGGTTGGTATGAAATGAGTGAAAGAATAGAATGAAATATAATAAAATTCTCATTATACCCTTATTATAAAATTTTATTATATTTCACTATTCCATTCCTTCCCTCATTTTATTATATTTCACTATTCTATTCAATTTTAAGTTTTTGTTCTTTAATTTCTGTTTCTATTTTCATTTTTCAATTTCTATTCTCTAATTTCTGTTTCTGTTCGCAATTTTCAGTTTCTGTTCTCAATTTTTCATTATCTAATTTTCTGTTTTTGTTCTCAATTTTTAGTTTATGTTCTCAATTTTGTGTTTCTGTTCTCAATTTTCTGTTTGTTCTTAATTTTTAATTTTTGTTCTCAATTTTTAGTTTCTGTTCTCAATTTTTTGTTCTCTAATTTTTTGTTTTTTTTCTCAATTTTTAGTTTATGTTCTCAATTTTCTATTTTTGTTCTTAATTTTTATTTTTTGTTCTCAATTTTTAGTTTCCGTTCTCAATTTTATGTTCTCTAATTTTATGTTTTTGTTCTAAATTTTCAGTTTCTGTTCTCAATTTTCAGTTTCTATTCTCAATTTTATGTTCTCTAATTTTTGTTTCTGGTCTTAATTTTTAATTTTTGTTCTCAATTTTCAAGGGCTTAAATATAAGGGTTATTATGTAATTTAGGATGTTGATTCCATTAGGTTGAAATCTCATTTCACCCAATCTTAAATAGAATCTCATTCCACCATATTTCATTCCAATGGAATCACAAAAATGATTCTATTAGAGAACCAAACAACGAAATAAGAATCGAGGGCGGAATACAATTCCATTCCTCCCCCGATTCCGTCCAACCAAACATGACGTAAGGGTTAGGATTCATCACTTGTGATTCCAAGAAAACCATTGACCACATGTTTAGTACACAAAATTCGGGATTAAAATGGTTATGGAAATTATTATTCCATTCCTACATTAAGTACATGGGACTAAATTTCATTTCCACCACCAAGAATTTTCTAATCCCACAAAATATAATATTAATCAATTTCAAGATAAACTTGGTATTAGTTAATACTAATTACATGAAATTAGATTTTAATCATTTATCGGCCAAAAACGCAACCAAACACTAATTAAATATTTGAATGGAAATAAAATTTAATTAAATTATTATTTTACCCTTTGAATCCAACGCGCGGCAACCGACGTTAGATTGCATCAGATTCTCTCTCTCTCACACACACACACACACGCACGCAGGCACACACAGAGACAAACACATCTTCTAACTAACCCTCCAACCCCCACCAGTACCTCCACCCCTACCTCGTTTGTAACACCATTGGCCAACCCCCTCCACCGTCCCCGTTTTCTTCTTCTTTCTCTCATCTTTTTCTTTTTCTTTCTCCCTACAGAACACACACACACACACACACACACACATATATATTACCTCTTATTTTGATTTTCATTTGATCTATACTTGAATATTTTTTATTTAAAAAAATTATATGTTTTTCAAATGAAGACTTTATTTTACAAATCTAATTTTTTCCAACACTAATGAAACATTGGAATGGGAATATTCATTCGAATGCCAATTCAAATCTCGTTTGTCACCAAATATAAGAATGGTAATGACCTCCATTGTCATAGTAATTACAATTCTATTGTCATTTTATCTGTGTTTGGTACACTGGAATGGAATGGAATAGAATTGAATGACAAAATGATTGGAATTAGTATGGTAGCAAAATAAAATGGTCATTATCATTCATATGTTTGGTAACAGAAGGGATTACATGTGATATTTGAATGATATCAAAGGGTAAAATAGTAATTTGATTAAATTTTCAAACAGTATAATAGTTAATTTAATTAAATTTTATTTCAATTAAAATATTTGGTTGGTATTTTGTCTCGTTTTTCGGCCAATGAATGATTCAAATATAAGGAAAAAAATACCAAAAAGTCTAGTTAAAAGATCAAATCTACAATATAACCCTACAACTTTTATTTTGCATATAATGGTCCTGTATAGTGCGTTAGTTGTTACCAAATAGTCCTTTTTTTAAAACTTGACTTTTTAGTTGGACGGTTTTACCCTTCACATTCTCCATTTATCTCTTCATCAAATCATTGAATATCCTCGATGAAGGCAACTAAATAATCGAACATGAACTAGGAGAATAGAAATCCTGCATATTGATCCTCAATTTCGTCGAAGAATCACTTGCATTCCCGAAGATCTTGAAGAATGCGTATTGATCAAGATTTTTGAATAGATCATGCAACAGTGTGATGTTGAATATAACATGATGTTATATTCAACATCACACTGATCTGAATACTTGTGGAGTTTCCAAAATTCTAATTACATGGATCAAAATTTTTTGAATTGATTATGCAACAATGTGATGTTGAATATTACATAATATTATTTTTTTAATGTGATCCATTAATTTTTGGAAAGAGTTTTGTTGTAGTTGTTTTGTGTTTTTATGATAATATATGATGTTGAATATAGCATCATGTTATTTTTCAACATGATATTAATTTGTTGTATTCATTTTTCCATTTGAATACAACAGATACCATGTTGAAATATAACACGATCGTATTATATTCAACAATGTTTTATTTACAAACATTATCTATTTTTTTCAAAATATTTTTTTGTATTTTTTTAAGAATTATCATGATTTAAAATAGGATGATATCATGTTGAATATAACATGATATTATATTCAACACAGATCTGACAGTATGAAAATATTAAACCATTTTCATCATCTGTTCGGATTTTTTTAAATCAATGTGTTTGATAAAGCTTCTGCACAAATTTATGTAATGAATCTCTTTATTTTTTGTTGATTAAACGATGGATTTAGAGTTGATTATTTGGTAACATGTTTTTGGAAAAGGTTTATATTGTAGTTTTCTCCTCCTTTGAGGACCATCAGGTAAGCGCCCCAAAATATAATCCCATATAATTGGGATTAACTAATACCAAATTTATCTTGGTATTGGTTAATTCTATATTTTGTGGAATTAGAGAATCTTTATTGATGGAAATGAGATTTAATCTCATTTACCAAATATAAGAATGGAATGACCATTCCCATGGTCATTCCAATCCTATCTTGAATTCAGCATACCAAACGTCACCTTACTAAATTAATTACAATTTTATTGTCATTCCATTCCCATTTCCATTCCCATTCCATTCCAGCATATAAAAGGCAAGGCGAGAGTATACACTAGACCTCATCAAATTGGTCTTCTTTTAACTGATTCACTTTCACATGAAAATAGAAACTATGTCATGGCTTGCAAATCATATCTACAGTGGACGACGCGGCGAAAGTAGTTGCTGGTTTCTCAATGGAGTCCAACTCTACACCATCTGAATTCCTGAAGTTCTAAGCAAGAAGTATGTTTGAATTTCCCATCTCAAACTCATCAAAGACTATCCAATTCATATCTATTATATTTGATGATTATGATATAAAACATTTCATTTCTTTAATAATAATTTTGATTCTTCTAGTGCACGAAAGAGGAAACTGAAAAACATTCGTCTAATTTTAATTTTCATTTCTTATATATATGCTCATACATATAGGGTTAATTATATTTTACCCCCTGTGGTTAGACCATTTGACACTTTGTCTTCTGTAGTATTCTCGTCATAACTTTGCCTTCCTATGGCTAGGCCTTTGTCGCACTTCACCCCCTCGTCAACACTTTACCCCTGATAGTTAAGCCTACATCAAGGAATAAAATGCAATAAGGCCTAATCACGGAGGACAAAGTGGTGACGAAAATACCACAGAAAAACAAAGTGTAAAACGGTCTAACTATAGAGAATAAAATGTAATTCACCCATACATTTATTACAGTTGATTAGTAAAAAGAAAGGGGATTGTGTTTAGTTAATAACGTTTAATAAGCTTAATCGATGAAAATACAAACCAAATCAAGCCCATATAAAATCAAAATATGGAAGCCCATATAAAATCAAAATATAGAATTTTATAATAATAAAAGAGAAGTAACGGATGAAAGAAATCATTCACCAGTAACAACAACAATAATTAAGTCTTTATCTCACTTAAATAAGGTCGGTTTAGCGTATAGTAAAATGTCAATCAAAACCAAATCTCCTTTGCTAGCAAAAAAGATTTAACAAATTGTAAACAACAGTTCAACATTCACATAGTAAACTGATATTTATAAACTAACGAATAAGAAGATGCCAAAGGTGGAATTCCCAATGGTTGAACCATTAATGGGGGAATTGATAATGGATCTGCAAGCGTTGGCAACGGGAAATGGAGAATTAATACCCGCTACTGGTACGACAGATGGTGGAGGAGGGTTTTTGCAATGACAGAAACATTAATTGAGGTTGTTGGCAACATCAATGTAGGGATTCGGGATGTTTAACAAGACTACACGCGGAGGAGGAGAGCGAATTAGCAAGGGAAATGAGAGGTTGAACAGGAGCAAGCATTAATGGAGGATTTGGGGGTTGACACGGGTAATCAGGAGCAACGAAATGGCACTTCTTGATCTCTCCTTCCCCACAATTTTAGTCTTCCAATTTTAAGTTTTTACTAGGTTCATGCCCACACAAAGGGCAGAATTTATGAATACTTAATTTAAACTATTTTAATAATTTTTATCATTTTAATGGAATATTTTATTTTTGAAAAAAAAAAAAAAAAAATTCAGTAATACTATCAGATTTTTACTTTTTCTTAAATAGGTCCATGGCACAATATGTTTGTTGGTTAATACTAGATTTTGCCAATTAGGGACGTAAAGTCTGTCCCCTTTCGCATGCAGAAGGAAGCGTCTCGTCTTTCTCTCGTTGGCTATATTCATAAGGCTTTTGGCTAGTGAGTCCCGAACCCGATAAGAAATGGGTCAGTTTCTAACAAAGTTTTCGTGCTGTTGATTCCTAAGTGTAGTACTTCTACCCCTATGCCGCCTATTGGTACTAATAGAGGAGGCTTGACCTGTCATACAGAACCTCTAGGTATAACCTTCCAACTTCGGTAGAGCCGATATGAAGTCCATAGAGACCGTTTCCCATGGACGTTCCAATATGGGCAACGGTCCGCTGGATGTTGTCGCTCCACCTTGTCTTGTTAACATACAAGGCAAGTTCTAACGTAGGCCTTTATGTCATCCCGCATCCGAGGCCAATAATAATGTTGGAATATTTTATGAACTAATATTAATTAAATTAATTATTTTACAAAAACGGGTTAATGGATTGTCTATTATTTAAGCAGCCCAAATAATCAGTGATCATATTTTGATTTGAGTTGTGACATCTTTTATATAGAAACTCAGTTAAGTGGTAAGTGTAGGTTTAGAGTTTTGTTGAAACCCATTATGGGAGGACTCAACGAAAAACCCTAGTATATATAACTAGGTCCCCTCCCTAATCTAAATTAAAGGGTTTCTTCCCATTGAGAGCCGCCACCACGAAATCTAAATCATAGGGAGGAAGATCTAGTTAGTAATCCGCTGCGACAGATTCAATCTCTTGCGATGGTCGAGACAGGTACGCTTTCAATTACCGTTCTTCATTGTTGTGTCCTAACAATCATGTATGCTTTAAATTATTGTTTAATTTCGTTTATTGTGATTATGAGAATTAATCAACATATGATATTAGAACCAACATACATTATTTAGGATCTACAATTGGAGATATTGGAAACACAATAGTTGCATGGTACGTGTATAAGGTTCCTATCCTTGCTATTGTAAATTAAAGTAACCAACCAAAATGTTAGTTTTGGTGTATGGCCGAAACAGTTGGTAACGGCAGACACACATGCCTCTTTGTCGTTATGCTATTACACATTCTGATTCCTGCCGTTTTATACACTAAACGGCGCCGAAACACCATTGCCGGCAAACCCAGCTCGAGAGCACTGGCCCGTTGGCCTCCCTCCTCAAATCGTGAGCCGTGGTCCGGTTCAAGGGCCTGGACACGATCAAATCTCTTTGAGGCCTGGTGACGAACGACGTGCGGACGTTCGGAGAGGCAACCGGCTAGAAATAACCGACGCTGAACATGCCGGCGGTGCAGGTTCCGCCGATGTACGCCGCGCTGTTGACGACGCAGGGGAGGTTCCTGTACGATATGTTCCTGTACATGCCATCTAGGGTTTTCTCTCAAAAAAAAGGAAAATACTTAAATCACCCTGAAGTTCATTTTAGACGCCTTATTTTCCAATATTTACTTTCTTGCCCAACAACAAAGCAAGGGATCAATTATTTGTCCGGGCCTGCATCAACAATTCGGGTCAGAATGACCCATACAACCATTGTATTGTAGTAAAACCAATATGACATTATTTTTTGGAGAGAATTTTTGGAAACTTTATTTTTTTTTAAAAATAAAAAATCAATCGAGCATGGTGCCGTCGGAAACCATGTATATCGTCTGCAATGGGCATCCCATACAAATGGCCAGTGGCCAAGACCAGCATCGTTGCCTCTATCGGCTCCGGCGACAAACCCTATTTCTCTCTCTGCGCCGAGAAGAGGAAGAATGGATCGTTTGGAACCATGTGTCTTGTTCACCCAGACGTTCGTTCATCCTCAACTCGACGAGTATGTTGACGAGTTTATATTTTCTGAACCTGTAGTCATTGCTGCTTGTGAGTTTCTCGAGCAGAATGCTACATCAGCCTTTCCAGCAGTAAAACTAATTGGGGCCATTTCACCTCCTTCATTTGCTTTAGAGGTTTTTGTTCAGTGTAAGGGGGAGACGAGGTTTAGGCGGCATTGTCATCCCTTCTTTTTTTTTTATATATATTCACATTCTTCATCAAATGTTCTTGAAGTTGAGGTATCTCACAAAACTTCCTAATATCTTATTGCTAGTTACTAGTTCACTTTGCTTGAGAAATATTGCTCCATTTTCCTAGTTTGCATGTCTGTTCGATTTGGATGCCTTACCACGCCAAATTTCTTATTGTTTCGACTTGTTTTGCCTTCTCAAAATTTGCACCACTGCCAAAGATGATTATGATAACAATCATCATGAACAGAACCCTTCAAATGCGGAGAGAGATGCGGCGACTGCAATGGTATTGAAATTAGGGTTTTAACAAGTCATCTCAAAAATTTTGGTCTTAAAACTATGAAGATTTTGACACTTTATACCCCGAAAATTTGACTAGAATTTTACTTTGATCCTAATAGTTTCAATTTAGACATATAATATGTCTTATTAACTTTATATATTTTTTTCTGAAATGCAATTAACTGAAACTAGTAAGAAAGGTTAATTACACAATTAACTCCTAAAATTTAGAGGTTATGTAAATTTGGTTATTTTGATTATTGTCCATATGGTTGTTTTATTCATGTATTTGATGGTTAGGAATCCTAAAGTGGATCGACTCTTTATCTTTCTATTTGTTATCTTTGTGAAATACTTACATGATGAGTGATATCATTGAAATGATTATATCTTTATTTTATTTTGATAACCTGATGAAAGTTAAATTGAATAGAGTACTATTGAGCAATGGTCAGAGATAATCAGATGTATGATACGTATTCAAGAATTTTAATGGTTTAAGTATGATATTAATAACAAATTTGGTTATTTCGAAAATGGGATCTTTCATTTTTCCAATTTGGGTTATGTTTAGGGCAATATATTTGCGTTTTGAAATGGAAGAAAAGTATTGAATTATTTTTGTACAATTTCGCATGGATTTCTTCTTGTATTACCCGAGCCTTAAAGTGTTTAATGAGTCATACATATATTTTGATAGGCTTATTGAGCTATTAATTATTTATTAATTAACAAGTCTGATGGAATTATTAATATAGATAAATTATTCATGAACATATGAGAAGACCTTGAATCGGAAACACTATTACTGTGATTAGAATATCTTAGTAGGGATCTAGATTTGGGTTTATTATATAGATATTGATTTTGTGTTTAGGGCTATGTAATATCTCAACCAATTGAATTTTCTTAATTACAATTTTTGGTCTTTTGAGGTTCATATTAAGGAGCTCATAAAAATATTAATTATGATTAATTATAATTTTTCAATTTTCAAACTCTTAATTTTTATTCTATATAGATATTAATTTAATAATTAGTTTCAAAGTGCAGTAAAATTGTTGTTCAAATTCTTACAACTATAATTGATCGTTGATCACTGAAAGTACATTTTGTAACGTACTTCATCTTATTTTAATCATATGCATATATGTCGCTAATATACACTACTATTGTTGGACAATATAGCTTAATTTTTTTAATTTGGAACGTTTGCTTGTGAATTGTTGAGATTATTTTACCAAAGTGATTTAACCAATATAGTTTGCAAGTTTTCGAGTTTCTATTTTGTTAATGGAAAAATTTTAGATTAATTTGTACATTCACCTGCTCAAAGGGGGTTATTATACAGATTAATTTAATTGTTGGGTAATTTTATTTAATTTTTTTCATTTTGAAATGGTTGCTTGTGAATTATTGAGATTATTTTACCAAAGTGATTTAACCAATATAATTTGCAAGTTTTCGAGTTCTTATTTTGTTGATGAAAAAAAATTTAGATTAATTTGTGCATTCACCTGCCCAAAGAAGGTTATTGTACAGGTTAATTTAATTGTTGGGTAATATTGTTTAATTTTTCCATTTCGGAATGGTTGTTTGTGAATTGTTAAGGTTATTTTACCAAAGTGATTTAATCAACATAATTTGTAAGTTTTCGAGTTCCTATTTTGTTGATGAAAAATTTTTTAGATTAATTTGTGTATTCAATTGCCCAAATAGGGTTATTATGCAGATTAATTTAATTGTTGGGTAATATAATTTAATTTTTTCAATTTGGAACGTTTGCTTGTGTTACCAAAGTGATTCAACCAATATAATTTGCAAGTTTTTGAGTTCTTATTTTATTGATGAAAAAATTTTAGATTAATTTATGTATTTACTTGCTCAAAGGGGGTTATTGTGCAAATTAATTTAATTGCATGAAGATATTATGTGAAATAAATGATTTGATAAATTTGTTTGTCCAAAAGGGAATGAATTTTGAAAGATTATTTATTTCATTATATTTTGAAGGAAATATATGAATTTGAAAGTCAATCTACTCAAAGGAGATAAATTTTTAAATCTTTAATTTTTTCTTATTTTATTGATTCTCGTGATTAAAAAATAATTATTTATTGTAGACTTTGACCATAGAGGAGTTTACGATAATACAGTTGATTCTTATATTGTATTGTCTATACTTAATTGAGCATTTTGCCTCATTATCCATAATTAATCTAGATTGATTCTTTGATTTAATGAGAATCTTTATAATCTTCTTTATTTCGATGATTGTGTCATGTAAGCATTGATCATTATTGCTATAAAGTTTTCATTATTTTGTTGATCTTCATGTTTATTATAGACTCTGTCCAAAGGAAAGTTAATGATGATGCAATTGATTCTTATATTGTGTCGCTTATACTTATTTGAATATTTTGATTCTTCGATTTAGTGAAAGTTTTCTTATATTTTTCTTTAATTCTATGATACGTTGTGACTACTATTGTTATGTGTTTCGTAAAATTGAATTCTATTTGAAGATCATCATTATTGCACATTGTATTCTTGCGTATTATATTATTTGAATCGATTATACTAAATTAAGGTTTAAGACTTATAGAGTTCAAGGAACATGTTGTGAATATGGGTGTCATTGAGTCTTTTGATTTTCTTGTTTAGTGGGAGTTTTTGTATTTCCCTGATTACGTTGTGACCACTATTGTTATGCGTTTTACAAAATTAAAATCTATTTGATAATTATCATTATTGCGTATCATATTGTCGCATATCATATTATTTGAATTGATTATATAATATGGTATTTTAAGATATTGTGTCTTAAGAATTACAGTTGTATACTTTTGGCTGTCACTAATCACTATTTTTGAGATCTCTTGATGTATTGTTAGTGATAGATGACTTGTTAAAGTCAAGCAATTTCATATTGTTAAGAAATTACAGCAGTTTCATTTTATTGAGAAACTGCAATTAGTAATTTCATATTGTTGAGAAATTGCAGCAGTTTCATTTTGTTGAGAAATTACAACAATTTCATTTTATTAAGAAACAACAATTACAATTTTATTTTGTTGAGAAATTGTAATGAGAATCGATAAGAACAATGCATATTGATAATAATCACATGTTGGTATTGATTTCTTACTGCACTATTGGACTTACAATCTATGTCGATATGATTATAAGTATTTGTGAATATGAAAGTCTTATATTTGTTAAGATTAACATATAGACTATCATAATCCAATATTAAGATCATGTTGAACCGGATAGTTTATCAAGATGTTATTTATAGACTATCATTTCTTTAAACAAAAGGTGTGGTCACACCAAAAATAAATTTTCTATTATTAACCCGAGAGTCTTATTTTCAAAATTAAATTTATTTAATTAATGTAGCCCAAATAGGAGAATGTTGGAATATTTTATGAACCAACATTAATTGAATTAATTGTTTTACAAAAACGGGTTAATAGATAGTCTATTATTTAAGCAGCCCAAATAATCAGTGATCATATTTTGATTTGGGTTGTGGCGTCTTTTATGTAGAAGCCCAGTTAAGTGGTAAGTATAGGTTTAGAATTTCGTTGAAACCCGTTATGGGAGAGTCCAACGAGAAATCCTAGTATATATAATTAGGTCCCCTCCCTAGTCTAGATTAAAGGGTTTCTTCTCATTGAGAGCCACTACCACGAAATCTAGATTATAGGGAGGAAAACTTAATTAGTAATCCGCTACGACAGATTCAATATCTTATTATGAGCGAGACAGGTACGCTTTCGATTACCGTTCTTCATTGTTATGTCCTAACAATCATGTATGCTTTAAATTATTGTTTAATTTCGTTTATTGTGATTATGAGAATTAATCAACACATCATCCATTTTAAAATCCAATAAATTAAATATTTGAAAAAAATCCTAAAATGCAAAAAAATATATAAGGAATTTTCTTCCATAACTCCTATTTTAAAATCCAACAACATTGTAATACCTACTTAAATAAAACATTGTTTATAAACCATATTTAAAAAATAAATAAATAAAATTATGCACTAACTCCTATTAATATTTTATTAATGACAAAAACACCTTGATCTCCTAAACTCATCAAACCTTTTCATTTTTCCCATTCCGCCATCCTCCCCATTCTAGCTCCCTACTCTCTATGTTCATGTGTTCCATTGCTGGCTCCCACCTCCGCTAATCTCCCTTTTCTCCCCGATCATCGCCATTGTCGCCACATCTAATCATCGCCATAGCAGCCATCGTCACCACGTCCAATCGCCATCGTTGGATTTGCTTGTTTCCATCATTGTCGCTTTCATTTGTTGTCATTATTGTCGACGTCATTGTCGCTTCCGTTCGTGTCGTAGTCGTCGCCACTACATTGCAGTTTTCTTGCTTAGAACTAGGTTAGATCTAGTCCGATCTAACCTAGATCTATAGATATAGCAAGATCTATAGGAAGACAACGATGATGACGAACGGGCAAACAAACGCGACGACGCGGAACAGGAAAAGGCTAAGCAAGGTGACGAAGTGTAACGATCGATAAAGCGTGACAATGACGAACAGACAAATCTCAAGTAATTTTGATTTTATGAAGGTGTGTTTTGTGATTTGATTTGTGTTTGATCTTTGCAATTTTTACTGTGGTTCTTTTTTTTTTTTTTTTTTTTTTTTTTCAATGAATCTGAGTTTGGTTCTTGGTTGATGATTATGATTTGGTATATGAATTCTTCTATTTAGAAACTATATTTTGGGTTCTATGCTCTTTTTTTTTTTTTTTTCTAGATTTTCACTTTATTTTTTAAGTGGATTTTCACTTTCCACTAATTAAAAATTTTGTGGATAAGTGAGTTGTTTGAATTATTTTATGAATGTTTTATTTTTGATTGAGTTATTCACGAGAATATGCTAAGATATGGTCTTGTTGATGATTGATGAATATAACCTACATTTTTTATGTTTTATAATTTTCAGTGGATTTGCACTTGATTTTTTTGTGGATTTCCACCTATGTAATTTTTTTAGTGGAATGTAACTAGGGGTGTGCATGAGTTGGGTGAAGTAAAAAATAGGGTCACTCGACACTCGACCTGAACAATATTCAGGGTGAGGGTTTTGTGGCCCAATTTCGACTGATTGATGGCTAGAAACCGACATTGGGCAAGTCTGTTGGTAGTTGGTGAGTTCGGGCGGGTTTGTCAAGGCAGAAGGATGAACGAAACGCTAACGAAACCTTTATGATCTCATTTCCAACTCTGATGAACAAAACCCTAACGAGACAAAAAAAAAAAAAAAAAAAACACCAAACCTAATCCGTACATAAATCAAAATCGAATATCAAAAAACAAATTAACAAAACATCAAATTCAAACTACAAATAGAAGAACTCACCAACACAGTTACAAAATCGAGGAAGACGAGATGACGAAGAGCTATTGTTCTAGAAAGGAGAATCGAGGAAGACGACGAAGAGCTATTGTTGAAGCCTGGAAGAACAAGATAAATTGATGATCGATGAATGAATGAAACCTGGAAGTATAATTGATGAACTCTGAAACCTGGAACAAGAGAGAGAGACAAGAGGCGAATAGGCAACGATTGATTGAAAGACTGAAACCCAAACGGCCAAACCATACTAAAAATCGTATTTGAGGCAATCTATAGTCGGTTTGGGTGTGAGCGGTTGGATGTGGAGCAAACCCGGCATCCGACCCAAACAACTGAAAAATACACAGTTTTTACCCGACATCTGACCCATTTACTTCCTTACCTGATCAAAATGGGCGCGAGTCGGGCGGTTGACACAGGCGGGTTCGAGTCTACGAATTTAATGCACAACCCTAAATGTAAATGGAAATTAATAGTCACTGGATTTTTTTATTTTTAAATTCAATGGATTTGAGTTTTCGATTTAATTTTCAATAAATTCATTCATGAAAATGTGATAAAGTGATAGCTTGTTTGATGATGGTTTGGTTTTTGAACGATTTAGTTTATATCCTAAATTTTGGGGTTCTACAAACTTTTGGAAGAATTATACTTTGATTTTTTTTAGTGGATTTTCACTTGATTTGTCTAGTAGATTTCTACTTAACTATTAAGGTTGCATTTGGGTACGGTATTTGACAAATCTAAGGGATTTGCAAAATAAAGGGATTTCAAAATCTTGAATTTTGAAATCCCTTCATTTTACAAATTCCTTATTTGGATAATTATTTTAGCTGAAGTACTTGATCGTGTAATTTTACAATTTCTTTGTTTAGATATGTGACGTATTTGTAAACGAAATTCTCAAAATACACAAAATAACAAAGAACCTAATTGACAAAAATTCTCAAAAATTCCCAAATTGGACGAAAAACCCTAATTGGACGAAATTGGACGACGAAATTGAACGGAGACCAAATGAAATTGACAACGAAGAACGTCAACGACAACTAAATGAAATCGACGACCAAATTCCCCAAATTCGAACTGGTTTTCGCATTTCTGCAGCAAAGAGTAAAGCAAGATGAAGACGAACAAACAGGATGAAGAAGTTGAGAACCCTAATCAACATGAGAACCCTAACCTGAGATGACGAAAGGTAGACGACGAACGACGGAGACGGTGAAAGGTAGATGACGAACGACAAACGAAATGAACGAAGTCGATAGACGACAACGAACGAACGAAGAAGACGACGACGAATGAAAATGCTATGAAGAAGAAGCAGAAGCTACGACGAAAAAATAGAAGAGCGTTGAAGATAATCGATTCCCCAAATCCGTCGCGAATGAGAGGCTCGTCGACGTCGCAAAGATAAAGATGATCGATGATTGTCAAATCTTCTCTTGGGTGGATTTGTTAAATTCCACTTATTTCAAAAGGATTTCTCAATCCTTCCTTTCACGTAAATTTGGCAGTTGAGGGATTTTACAAATCCATCTTACTCAATTTCCAAACAAGGTATTTGTTAAAAAATGATTTTGAAATCTCTTTCCCAAATGAAATCCCTCCCCCAAATCCCTTACCCAAACACAACCTAAATGAATTTATGAAAGTGATTTCATGGGTATTTAGGGTATTTAAAAAATTATATATTCTAAATAACAAATAAAATTCAGTAGAATTTCTATTAAAAAATAAAATTTAATAGATATTACAAAAAACAAAATTAAATGAATCGTAGATAAAGGTATTTATGAGACTTTAAAAGAAAATGCATATTTTTAATAAAAAAAAATTAATTAATTTTTTTATTAAAAAATAAAATTTCAGGGGAATTTTCGAAAATTAAGTGAAATTTCAAAAATTCATTGGAATTTGTATACATAAATGAGAAGTAATTTTAGACTGATAATTATTTTGGTATTTTTGAACAAATCTAATTTTAGTAGTCTTTATAAATATGGTTTTTTGACTTTTAAGATCGCTGAAGAAAAAAAAAACAAAAACTATAAGTATAATGGAGAGGAGTTGTTTACATAATAAATATTTAAAAAACAATTACTGAAAGAGTATTAATTTCAACTTATTTACGGGAGTGATGCATTCCGGCTTTCCGAACGCCGAAATCGTTGTTATATTTTTTTTATCCCGATCTTGTGAAGGCCGGGATCAAAAAAAATAAAAAAATAAATAAGTTTTTTGATCCCGGCCCTGTGAAGGCCAGGATCATACAAAATATATATATATATATTATTTTTATTTTTTTGGTTATATTTTGGCCCAATAAATTTTTAAAATTTTCGGCAACTTTGAATTGATTAATGATGGTCTATCGATATTTTAAATAAATCTATTTTTTTTGTGTATAAATTACGTTCAAAAATACTCCATAATGCTTTTTACAACACTAAAAACGGGCAAGTGGATGAATTTTAAAAAATTGCCAAAGTTGACCAGACAAGCTATTTCGATAACGGCGGAATTTTTTTCGACAATTTAGAATTAACAAAAGATTGCATGTCTATAACAGAAATGAATCAAATTTTTTGTATATAAATTATGTTCATAACACTACATAATAAAATTTAGAACACTAAAAACGTACTAGTGAATAATTTTTAAATAATCATCAAAGTTGGTCAGATGAGTTGTTTCAATGATGATACAGTTTTTTTGAAAATTTTGAGTTAATAAAGAATGGTCGTCTATCCATAACAAAAATGAACTTGATTTTTTTGTTTACAAACTACGTTCATAACACTAAATAATAAAATCGAGAACACCAAAAATGGATTAGGGAATATATGGTGTTGAGAGAAGATAAAACTTATGTAAAATAATAGAAAAAAATTGGATGGACGTAACTTTATGCTCGGTGGTCCGTTTTGGGCGATTTTATTTCTTTTTAGGCATTTTTCGAGATCTAGGCGTGGCAAACTATCGTAGGCGGTTTGGTCAAGTATTTTTTCAAATAAAGCCCGTTTTTATCTTTAATTTTGGATTCAAAGTGTTAGGTGACTAAATTTGTAATCTTCGTCGTAAGCGTGCGTCTTGTCCTGTTGGTAAAATTAAAATCTTCAAAAGTCAAAGTGATGACTCAGATCAGAGCTAACTATTAAAAAAAAAAAAAAATTGCGCCCAACGGACCACCGAGCGCAAATTTATGTCCATCCAAATATTGAAGAGCAATATAGTGTTTTTCAAATGTTGAAGAGCAATAAAATGCTGTGACAATAACCGTTATTTAAAAATTATTCACTAATCCGTTTTTTGTGTTCTCGATTTTATTATTTAGCGTTATAAACGAAATTTGTATACAAAAAAATCAAGTTCATTTCTATTACGGATAGACGACTATTTTTTGTTAACTCAAAATTTTCAAAAAAACTGCATCGTCATCGAAACAACTCATCCAATCAAGTTTGACGATTATTTAAAAATTATTCACTAGTCCATTTTTAGTATTCTAAATTTTGTTATGTAATGTTATGAATATAATTTATATACAAAAAATTTGGGTCATTTCTGTTACGAACATGCAATCTTTTATTAATTCTAAATTGCCGAAAAAAAAATCCACCATTATCGAAACATCTCGTCTGATCAACTTTGGCGATTTTTTAAAATTCATCCACTTGTCCATTTTTAGTGTTGTAAAAAGTATTATAGAGTATTTTGAACGCAATTTATACACAAAAAAAAAAATTGATTTATATAAAATATCGATAGACCACCGTTAATCAACTCAAAGTTGTCGAAAATTTTAAAAATTTATTAGGCCAAAACATAACAAAAAAAAATATATATATTTTTTTTTTGTGTGATCCCGGCCTTGTGAAGGCCAGGATAAAATATATATATATATATATATATAACAACGATTTCGGCGTTCCGAACGCCAAAAAGCATTACTCCCGTAAATAAGTTGAAATTAATACTCTCTCAGTAAAAAAAAAAAAAATTAAAATATTTATTACGTAAACAACTCTAATGGAGAGTTCTTGGCTTCCACTTTTAGTTATAGTATTAGATATTAGATATGATTTTTTAGAAACTTAACCTTACTTTTAATTGAGGAAAAAAAAAAAACATTGATTGGATTTTAGGAGGCAAAAGATAGCAACTCCTGGTTTTTTTCGAACATCACCATGTGATTCTCTTGAAGCGTCACCCAGGCCTCGATGCCGTCGCCATCCGGCATATCCAGCAACACGATCACATTGGCCACCGGCAAATCAGCAGGGGCGACCTAACTCGGTTTCCCCCAACCAAAATCAGCGTCGTATAGTTTAAACCAACACCAACTGTAACCACATAAACATCCACGTTACTTTGGGCGAACAGATCGAACGTCTCCTCTAACGCATTTAGGGTTGCGGCCGCCCTCTCCTTCCCCCGAAGCGTTTTGAGGTAGCCACTGCTGAACTCGTTCGCCTCGCCCTTTATTTTACCAACGAAATCGTTCAGGGTGATTCTGTCATGCTCCTCCACCTTCTCGGCGTCCAAGACCCAAATGAAATTGCCGATGGCGGTTTCCGGCAGTGGAGGGTCAAGCCTTTTCCGTATGTTAACGAGTTGTCGCAGGATCGACGCCATGCCCCTATTTTTGTGGCGCATTTCCAGATGATTGCCGACACCGATTCGTCCTTCGTCGGAGGAGTAGCATCACCGTTACGAACGGCCGCAGCCCTGAGTCTCTTGATGCTGGCAGCGTCGAACACGAACCTCCTCGTAACGTTCTGTTTTGCCACCGGGGTCGGCATCAGTGCTATGGATTCAATCGGCGAGAACAAAGAAGTATCAATATATTTCGGGGACGGCATAGCTGTGACCCCGAGCGGTCGCCGCCCAAAACCCAATCAACGTGTTCAGCGTGGCCGCGTCGGTCATCCTATGTGAAGCGCAAATCCCCATCACCAGACCGCCGCAGTCGAAGAAATTGGCCAGAACATACAGCGGACAACCCGTGGTTGTAACTGGAAGCAACTATTGAAACAAATGAATTTTAATTTTAATTTTTTTAATTAAACTGTTTTTTAAAATAAAAAATTTTGAACCGTTTAAAATAAAATAAAAAAAAAAAAAACGTTTTAGTTAATAAAAACGTTTTAACTATTTAACGTTTTGATAAAAATGTTTAAATAAGATTTAAATTATTTAAACGTTTTTTAATTATTAATTTCGGTTTCAAAAAAATTCAAACGGTTTGTTTTTTTTTTTTCCCTATAAATACAAGTTTTTTTCCTCAGTTTTAAGAACGAAAAACAGTGTGCTCTGATCTGTTTCTGTTTCTGCACTGTTTCTGCTTCTAAAATTGTTTCTGTTTCTGCACTGTTTCTGCTTCTAAAACTGTTTCTGTTTTTGTTTTTGTTTCTGTTCTAAAACTGTTCTGAAACAGTTTCGGTTTTTATTGTTTTGTTCTTCCGGAATTGTTCCGATCTGTTCCGGTACTGTTTCTTCAGTTCGATTTTGGTTTCCGAGCAGTTTATTAAATTGCGAACAGTGTATGGGGGTGTTTGGTTTTCGGGACTTCTACAGTGCAAAGAACGTCCTAGACAAATAAGAATTCTGGGCTGTTTTATCCTGGGGACGACGGGACTGATACACTGTTTGCACGTTCTTGGGCAAAGCCGCGAAACGTCTTAAAAAGAGCGACCTAGTCCGCGACTCATCCCAAGAAATTTTGGTAAACTCGTTCTTTATTTATTTTCTGCAACAACAATTTTAAGACGCTCAATATCTGCTAAGATGTCTGCTGATCACGATTTTAAACAAGTAACTGTTGATCTCAACAAACCCTTTCGTTTCGAAGGGTTTCATTTTAAAAGATGGAGACAGAAAATGTTATTTTTTCTTACTATCGAAAAAGTAGCATATGTCTGTACAACCGAAAAACCTCAATTACCTCAAGTTCCTACAGATGCTCAGATTCAAGAAGTTAAGTCTTGGGAGGAAAATGATTTTCGTTGTAAGAATTTTATTCTTAATGGTATGTTTGATAATCTGTATGATTATTACTGCTCTAACAAAACTGCAAAGGAAGTTTGGGATGCTCTTTCAAAGAAATACGACACTGAGGAGGCTGGAAGTAAAAAATATGCTGTTAGTCGGTATCTGAAATACCAAATGACCGACGACAAATCAATGAAGGTTCAATCTCATGAACTTCAGAAAATCGCTCACGAAATAATTGCTGAAGGTATGTCCCTTGATGAACAATTTCAAGTTGCTGTTTTAATTGACAAATTACCCCCCTCTTGGAAAGATTTTAAGAATACTCTAAGGCATAAAACTAAAGAGTTTTCTTTAGAAATTTTAATCACTCGTCTTCAGATTGAGGAGGAGGACCGAAAACAAGATTAGAAAGATGAAGTGCTTGTTGTTTCTAACAACGCTCACAAAAAATCATCTTACGCTATTCTAAAACCTAAAGGAAAAAATATGAAAAATCAAAATCAGAATCGCAACCACAATAACCAGAACAGAAATGTGCATCAAAATCAGAATAGAAACAAACTCCCTTCAAGAAATAATTCTGAACAGTTTTCTTGTTATAACTGTGGGAAGACGGGCCATTTGGCTCGGAACTGCCGGCAAAGACGTCGTCCTGTTCCACAGGTGAATCTTACCGAGGACCAACTTATAGCTATGATTTCTGAAATCAATATAGTTGGTAGATCCGAAGGATGGTAGGTAGACACTGGTGCTTCACGCCATGTCTGCTATGATCGTACCATGTTCAAATCTTATTCTGAAAGTGAAGACAAGAAAGTGTTGCTTGGTGATTCCCACTCCACTATTGTTGCCGGTTCTGGTGAAGTGGAATTAAAGTTTACCTCTGGAAAGACAGTCATCCTTAAAGATGTTCTGTATACTCTATAGATGAGAAAGAATTTGGTTTCAGGCCATCTTCTAAACAAGGCGGGTTTCACTCAAACTATTGGGGCTGATTTGTACACCTTAACCAAAAATAATATTTTTGTTGGGAAGGGATATGCAACTGATGGAATGTTCAAACTGAATGTTGAAATTAATCAAATTTCTTCTTCTACTTACATGTTGTGTTCTTTTAATATTTGGCATGCTAGACTTTGTCATGTTAACAAACGCATTATTAAAAATTTAAGCAACTTAGAACTAATTCCTAAATTGTCTTTGAATGATTTTGAAAAATGTGAATTTTGTAGTCAAGCTAAAATTACTAAAACCCCTCATAAATCAGTAATTAGAGAATCTGAATCTCTTGACTTAATACATTCTGATATTTGTGAATTTGATGGAGTCTTGACTAGGAATGGTAAACGGTATTTTATTACATTCATAGATGATTGTTCTGATTTTACTTATGTTTATCTCATGAAAAATAAAAGTGAAGCTTTTGAAATGTTTAAGAATTTTGTAACTGAGATTGAAAATCAATGCAATAAGAAAATTAAGAGATTACGTAGTGATAGAGGAACAGAATATGATTCTGATATTTTTATTGATTTTTATAAATCTCATGGGATTATTCATGAAAAAACTGCACCGTATTCTCCTGAAATGAATGGTAAGGCTGAAAGGAAAAATAGAACTTTTACTGAATCAATAGTTGCTATTTTACTTAACTCCGGTGCAGCTTCTCACTGGTGGGGTGAAATTTTATTAACGGTTTGCTATGTACTTAATAGAGTTTCCAAATCGAAAAGTAAAATTTCACCTTATGAAGTTTTCAAAAATAAGAAACCAAATTTGTCTTATTTTAAAACTTGGAGTTGTTTGGCAAATGTTCGAATTCCTGACCCCAAAAGAAGAAAACTTGCCAGTAGAGCTTATGAATGTGTTTTTATTGGTTATGCGGTAAATAGCAAAGCTTATAGATTTTATGATTTGAAAGATAAAGTTATCATTGAATCAAATGATGCTGATTTTTATGAATATAAATTTCCTTTCAAATTGAAGAATAGTGGGGGCTCGACTTCTAGTAATGAACCTATCATTAGGATTAATGAGTCTAATAAGGAATTAGATATTGAACCTAGAAGGAGTAAACGACCTCCTATAGCTAAAGACTTTGGTTCGGATTTCTATGCATATACCTTAGAGGAGGATCCACTTACCCTCCAAGAGGCATTATCCTCTATAGATGCCAATTTATGGCAAGAGGCTATAGATGATGAGTTAGACTCTCTCGAGTCAAATAGAACTTGGCATTTGGTATATTTACCTCCTGGTTGTAAAACAATAGGATGTAAATGGATTCTTAAGAAGAAATTGAATCCCGATGGAACCATTGATAAATATAAGGCTCGTCTTGTAGCCAAAGGGTTTAGACAAAGAGAGAATGTAGATTTCTTTGATACTTTCTCACGTGCCTCTAGAATTACATCTATTCGTGTACTTTTATCTCTTGCTGCAATTCATGATATTATTGTGCACCAAATGGATGTTAAAACTGCTTTTTTAAATGGTGAATTAGAAGAAGAGATTTATATGGACCAACCTAAAGGATTTGTTATTCCTGGTCAAGAAAACAAAGTATGCAAATTAAATAAATCTCTTTATGGTTTGAAACAAGCACCTAAGCAATGGCATAAGAAATTTGATAATCTAGTCATTTCACATGGTTTAAAGTAAATGAAAGTGACAAATGCATTTACTATAAATCTGAAAATAATGTTTGCACTATTATATGTATTTATGCGGATGACTTGCTAATTTTTGGTTCCAATATTCATGTTGTGAATAATGTAAAATTCATGCTATGTGCTAATTTTGATATGAAAGATCTTGGTGAAGCAAGTGTAATCCTTGGTATTAAAATAACTAAGTCTAAACATGGAATTTCTTTGGACCAATCTCATTATATAGAGAAGATTCTAAAGAAATACAATTATTTTGATTGTCAACCAGCATGTACTCCTTATGACCCTAGTGTGAAGTTGTTCAAGAACACCGGTGACGGTGTTAGACAAACTGAGTATGCGAGCATCATAGGCAGTCTCCGATATGCCACTGACTGCACTAGGCCCGACATAGCGTATGCTGTGGGATTACTATGCAGGTTTACAAGTAGACCTAGTATTGAGCATTGGCATGCTATTGATAGGATTATGAGATATCTAAAGAGAACTATGAACCTTGGATTACATTATCAGAAGTTTCCCGCTGTTCTGGAAGGATATAGCGATGCTGATTGGAACACCCTTTCAGATGACTCCAAGGCAACTAGCGGTTATATATTTAGTATAGCTGGTGGAGCTGTTTCTTGAAAATCTAAGAAACGGACTATTTTGGCTCAATCTACTATGGAGTCTGAGATGATTGCACTAGCTTCGGCTAGCGAGGAAGCGGGGTGGTTAAAGAGCCTGCTTTCTTATACCCCTTTATGGGAGAGACCGATTCCAGCTGTCTTGATCCATTGTGATAGTACCGCGGCTATTGCAAAGATTCAGAACCGTTATTATAACGGAAAAAAGTGACAAATACGTCGCAAACACAGCACTATTAGGGAGTATATCTCTACAGGGGCTGTGAGAGTGGATCATGTACGGTCTGATGATAACTTAGCCGATCATTTGACGAAAGGATTAGCTCGAGAAAAGGTTCACAAAACCTCGAAAGGAATGGGACTCAAGCCCATAGATTGACGAGTCACTTGTGAGAGAAACCCAACCTATAGACTGGAGATCCCAAGAAATAGGTTCAAAGGGTAATAACAACTCATGAAGTGATATGAGAAAAATCATACTATAAATTTGAGTTCTATTTCATAAATGTGATGTTTGAAGCATGATATCTTGAAGTGATAGAAGGTTGAGTTTTTTATTAAACTCTTAATGAGATCTATACTCTATTTTGGAGTGGAGTACCTAGCTACAAGAATACTCTTGATAGATTCACCTATGTGAATGTGGAAGTGTGGCCGCTTCCTATGGAATTTTGGGCAAAATTCTCTAGAGCATTCACTATACTAGGATACACGTGCATGGTCGTAAAGCACGGGCTTTTGGACTACACCCTAATAGGGTTGTGTGTGTGATGTTGTTAGAGATAGAGTTCAAAACTACGAGTTACTCTAGTATAATCTAAAGCATCTTCACTATGTAAAGGTTCAAGTCGATAGACACCTTTTCTTATGCACAATCTTATATTAAATTATACTGCTCGATGAAAAAATTGTTTTTAAAAATTCAAGTGGGGGATTGTTGAAACAAATGAATTTTAATTTAATTTTTAGACAGTGCCAAATGTGTCAAATTGGTTTTTTCCTCAAAATCTTATATCCCACATCGGATGGGAGAAGTTGAATTGAGGTGTATAACAAGTGGTATGTGAGACACTTGGGGTGTGCCCCAAGGGGTACCCACATTTTGTGGAGGGGAGAGGAGTTACATCGCTACCGGTTTACCACACGCGCGCGCGCGCCGTCGTCCGTCCGTCCGGCCGTACCGAGCCGAGTCGAGTCGCGCGTGTGATGAGGTGGCACTTATTTATTTTTTAGAAAAAATTTGTTTAAAAATATTTTTTAAAAAAAATAGTTTAATTAAAAAAATTAAAAAAAAAAAAAAAAACTGTCCGTTTGATAAAAAATTTTGAACTATTTAAAATAAAAAAAATAAAAAAAACGTTTTAGTTAATAAAAATGTTTTAACTGTTTAACGTTTTGATAAAAACGTTTAAATAAGATTTAAATTATTTAAACATTTTTTAATTATTAATTTCAGTTTCAAAAAAATTCAAACGGTTTGTTTTTTTTTTTTCCCTATAAATACAAGTTTTTTTCCTCAGTTTTAAGAACGAAAAACAGTGTGCTCTGATCTGTTTCTGTTTCTGCACTGTTTTTGCTTCTAAAACTGTTTCTGTTTCTGCACTATTTCTGCTTCTAAAACTGTTTCTGTTTCTGTTTTTGTTTTAAAACTGTTCTGAAACAGTTTCGGTTTTCACTCTTTTGTTCTTCCGGAATTGTTCCGATCTGTTCCAGTACTGTTTCTTCAATTCGATTTTGGTTTCCGAGCAGTTTGTTCGTTTTGCGAACAGTGTGTGGGGATGTTTGGTTTTCAGGACTTCTACAGTGCAAAGAACGTCCTAGACAGAGAAGAATTCTGGGTTATTTTATCTTGGGGACGACGGAGCTGATACACTGCTTGCACGTTCTTGGGCAGAGCCGCGAAACGTCTTAAAAAGAGCGACCTAGTCCGCGACTCATCCCAAGAAATTTTGGTAAACTCGTTCTTTATTTATTTTCTGCAACAACAGCAGCTGTTTCAAAAAACTAACCCTTGGTTCGTCGAGCACTCGGGCGAGATCGCAGTGAACTCGAGATTCTACATACGGAACCCCCTGGTCGTCGCAGTAGATGGACGTGTTTCCGACCAATCTTCTGGTGAATAGAAATAGGAGAGTCAGGCATTCCGATAGAGACGACTTCAGAGAGGCGAGTTTAACACTATCATCAATGGATCCATGGTAGAAGAGGAGTAGAGATAGATAAGTTGTAGGAGCGAGTTGATCCAGAAGTGAGAGTTTGAAAATTTTGCGGTGAGGAGGAGTTGGAGATGACGGTTTGATGATTTCTGTTGAAATTATGTCGATTTCCGCTGCCATTGTTGTTGGCGATGAGAAATGGATGTAGTGATTTAACGACGAGTGAATGCCTCTCCAAATTTATAGCACCACAAACACAAAGCAAGGCATACAATCATTTAAAAAGTGCAATTGGAAAATTTATACTTTTCAACCTTAATGTCTTGATATATTTCATTTCAGTCCTTATTGTTTTAAATTGGGCTAATTGCTTTTTATCGACTTGTACTTCAATATTTTATTTTATCCCCTTTATTTTAAAAATATATACTTCTCGACTAAAAAAAATAATATGGAAAAGTAAATATATAAACTTGTTAACAATAAATAAATGTATATATATGAGGGGCTCACATCCCCTTTATATATATATTTTATTAAAAAAAAAATACATATATGGAATATTTTTTTTCACAATATTTATTGATGATTGGTCATGGGCCACTTAGTGGAAAAGCCCAAAGAACTTGGAAAAGGGACGTGGGATACACACGGGTCATATGGGCCAAGGTCCACCACCACCATTGAGCTTAAACTCCCAGGAAAAAAACGACCCATTCTAAAAAGTCCGTAAGCAACAGGATCCTGGGACCTACTTGGGGATCAAGTCTGCGGGCAGGATTGAGTGAAAAGTTTGTTAGCGAATGATGAGTCACAACGAAATCATCAGAGAATATTCGCAAAGCGTGGATGATGTGCAAATAACAGAATCATCATTACACTAATAATGGATTGATGATTGTGCACCCCCCCCCCCCCCCCTCTCTCTCTCTCTCTATCCTCAACGAAGATCTGTATAAACACCCATGTAAGTATGAGCCTAGGTACGCACAATTTGATATTCGCAATCAGATTTGCTCTCTTTCTCCTAGTAGATATTTACTGTCATGTCGGAGGTTATTCGCAAGGCTCTACCCCCCAGTGTTAAGAATTTGTGCAGGCACTCTAAGAAGCAAGAAACGGAGGATCGCAGGGACAAAACTATAAATTCACTGTGTTGCCATTTCCTGGCAACATCATATATATTTAATATTTTAAAAAGAAAAAACTAATATTTTATCTCTCTTTTATGTGTATATTAAAAAGTTGTTTATATCTTTAACGTGTGGTTGTGCGCATACCTTCAACGTTTTCTGGGAATGGTGAAAAAGGAAAAAGCTTAGAAAATAATATAATAACTTGGTCTAGTCTAATAGTTCCCCGGTCGTTGTTACTGCCAATAAGGGTTATGATCTTCCCTCCACTGTTGTTTTTATCTCTATTGGGGATATAGTTTCAACCTTCAAATGTTTTTTCTCCAATTTCGGTACAAACTTTTCCTCTGTCCTTTTGACTTGTTGTAGGGAATTTTTCTTAGTTATTTGATTCTGCATGTTATAATCATATGACTTTTGTTCCCAATATCTTCTCATCCAAATTATCCGTTGTTAATGCTCATACAGTTTATACTGTTGATGGTTATCATATACTTGTTAACCATACCAGTCTGATTTCTACTCCACACCTTTCTATTTCTAACACGTATTAAATTCCAAAACTCACCTTAAATCTCTTATTTATTAGGTAACTCTGTAAATTGAGACTTGAAGTAATATTTTCTAATAATAGTTGTCGCGTGTAGGATCCTCGGACAGAAAAACTCATGGGACTGGTCGTAAAATTAGACGTTTGTTTGAGCTTAGTAGTTTGCACTTCCACCTCAATCCCCACCATTATCACCTCATATTCCTTCATCAACTTGTGCAATATTCACCACTATTGGCCTAGTAGAATACCAAAGAGGGGAGGTAAATTGGGTAATTAAAAAATAATTAGAATAAAATTTGAATAAATCAAATAATTAATTTTAAGCATAAATTAATTATTATCTTTATAACACAGTGGAATAATATAATCAATCTAAGTGCACACTAAATAACAAAAATAACAAAGTAGCACACAAAATATTTATACTGGTTCACCAAGTTACTCTTGACTAATCCAGTCCTCCGAGCTCCATGAAGGTCGCACCCACTAAAACCAAAATCCCTTTAAAAGTAGGAACCAAACCCACACACCGATTCTTTTATAGACTCAGAATCAACCTTTACAATTTCTTTTTCTCAAGCTAAGGAAGAACCTCTACTTTTTTACAGGTTAAAGAATAACCTAATTCTTTTTAACACTAAGGCACAAGAATCAAAACCTCACAAAACACTCCAACTATCATTTTCACAAGTAAGGATGGAACTTTTACAAAACACTCATACTAATTCTATTCATGAAGAATTAATATCTCAATCTTTTTACAGGAAGATACTGAAACCCAATTACCCTTAATTAAATATCTCCAATGATATTTAACCTGTCACAACTCACCAATACAAAAATTGATAAGTAGTAAATCTCACTCGGAGCTTCTACCACCCCCGATAAATAAAAACTCAATTAATATCCCAACTTGTGAAAGAAATATGTAAGATACAGAAATCTGATTTTAACAAAAATATGGGTAGCAAATTGGAGCACGTAATCAGATTCAAGAAATTGTTTGAAAGAATATTTTCTTCAAAAATCAAAAACAATTTCTAGAATCAATTTTCAAAATATAAAATAATAAATAATAAACAATATAGAAATATCTCACCCGAAATCTACAAAAATAATTATTAGAACAGTATAACTTCAAATCCGGTATCAGCAAGAATAAATCGCAATTGGTTATCAGAATCACTCTTAGAATAACTCACGATAATATAGAATACTAACTCTTATAAAAACTCTCTCAAAATGATATAGAATGATTAACTCTCTTAGAATGATTCACTTCTCTAATAAAATTCACAGATCTATATAAAGGAACATGTAATGTCACGACCCGTCCCGGATACCCGTCATCCCAGGGCCGGCGTGACAATAACATGACATCACCTATTACATTTAAATCTTCTTATATTTTTATTATACATTACAAAATTTTCAATAAGTTACTATACAATTCATTATACCAGACAACATAATCTTTTATCTTTATTCAATGATTCACCTCTGACAGCTAAACTCAAAAATTCCTAGATGACTCTACCTAAGTGCCAGTAGGGGACCGTCTCCTAAAAGATTTACCTGTGAGTGTACTACCTTCTTAGTAAAAACCATTTTTAACATAACAACAATACATTTCATAAAATCCAACATTTAAATGGATTAAGCGTAAATATATATATCCACCACACAGTTGGTAAAATCTCCAATATCAAATAAGCAGTGTAAATAAGTTTGCAAACACCATAATCAATAATAAATCACTCAATATATATATAAAACACCCCAACTCAAAACACACATCTCAATCCCATACCCACCAGCTAAGCCATAGTGATCGTTTTAACCTCACGATCGGGAGTTGCAATAGTACCGTAACCATCTGTAGGATATGTCTTCCTAGCGGACCTAACTGCACAGATCACCGCCAACTAGACGTCTCCGGAGGTCAATAATATAAATCACCACATAATAAATATCCATCTGCCGGACCACCCTCCGGACAGGACATCATAAACTATGACATAGTCAATTCAATAATATCATCATCAAATCACAAATAATTATCCATCTGCCGGACCACCCTCCGGACAGACCATAATATAAATCACCATCGTCCACCTCTTTTTAACAAAACCCACTTTTAATTCAAAAATCATGTTTTTCCTACCTTTTATTAAAACCACCAAATCCATCAGATTATTTATAAAGTCTTTCTTTTTAAAACCCAAACATTTCAATGGAAATCCATTTTACCAACTCACCCATAACTGGCTTGATCCATATCATTTATAAAAGCAAGCACAGATTTCATCATATGTGTATTTAAAAATAGTTTGGCAAGAAGACAGTACACTCATCCGATATTCGCTTTCGTAAACGTTAACCGACTATCCCCTATCCGAATTCCGGTGCCTGCGAACCTAACGGTGACAGAGCCTAAATTAATATTTTTGTATAAAACAAACTAATAAAGCCATGAAATCCTATTTTCCTTAATTTCCTATTTCCCATCTTTTATTACGAAATATAACTATTCAACTAGTATCGCTTCATCACGGTTTTCTATTTATAAACTTTGTTGTTATAAACAATCTCAGGATTTAATATTTTCATTTTATTATTCTAAGGTTAGAAAACTAAATTTAGAATTCACAAAATAAATTAGAAAGGTTACCCTTTTCGAACCGATCGTGGATTTCCCTAAAATTCCATGTATTTCTGATTTTGTTCCCTGCCGCCTAGGTGAACGAGTGACTGCTTCTCACTTACTCTCAACTGCACCCTGCAGTTTCACCGCCTGAGCAAAAATCCACCGTTTAGGCGAACGAGCTCCTTTACAGTTCTGAGTTACACACTGACGACCTACCACCTAGGCGAACTTTCTCTCATTTTGCACACTGATCTACCACCGCCTTGGCGAACTTTCCACCGCTTAAGCGGACGCTCCTTCTCCCTTCTGCTCTGTTTTGACAATTTTTCAGCCGACCACTCTCTCTCTCCTCACTAACTTCGGCAGTCACCACCACCAATTGCAACGATCACCCACACATATACACAAGAACACACATACACATACAGCAGTTCACGCACGCACCAAGAACAACCAATTCGGAACACACACACACACACACACACACATTCAATCAAATATACACACACCCCGACGGCAGCACCAACCCGAACCAGAAAACACACACACATACCTGCACGGCCAAACCAATGAAGAAATACTCCCACACACATGCACGCAGCACACACCCCTACACAACAGCACCCCTGACGGACAGACGGTGATGACCCATTGTAGACAAAATAGAGCATATACACACAACATACACTGTCTGAAAATGGAACAACACACACACACACGTTCGATCAAATACACACACACACCGATGGCAGCACTAACCTGAACCAGAACACACACACACACACCCCTGCACGGCCAAACCAATGAAGAAATACTCTCACACACATGCACGCAGCACGCAGCACACACACACACACAACAGCACCCCTGACGGACGGACGGTGACGACCCGTTGCAGACAAAACAGAGCATATACATACAACACACACTGTCGGAAAATAGAACAACACACACACACACGTTCGATCACATACACACACACACACCAACGGCACATACTTCATCCCCCCAACAGAAACAAAGAAACAGGGACACACACATACACACCCTTATGGCCCACCACCGTCAGACCCGACTCTGACTGAAATCACCACCAGTGAGCTCTCTCTCTCTAACCCACCGCCAGCGACTCTCCTCTATTTTCTTTCTCTTCCTTTCTCTCTCTTCCTTCTCTTCGGTTCTGGAATTTTCTTCCCCATTTTTCTTTGTATGTATGTATGTGTGTGTGTGTGTGTGTGTGTGTGTGTGTGTGTATATATATATATATATATATATATATATATACACACACACACACACACATATGCTCAACCGGCCGACCAAAGCCCATGCTTCCCTTACCCCTTCACCAAACCTCCAATCTCTCTCTCTCTCTCTCTCTCTCTCTCTCTCTCTCTACATATATATATATATATATATATATATATATATAAATGAAGATATTTTTGAAATATTACATAAACCTCCCTTTATATTATGTTGGGGTATAAATTAAACCCAATTTATGTTTTAATGTTTATAGAAAATTTCAATACAACCCCCTAAAATTTTAATTCACATAATTAATATCGTAATCCACCCCGACATTTTCAAAATATTTTAAAACGCGACTTAAATTATTCATATTTCAAAAAATTGGGGTCTTACATGTAATCAACCTTCTAACGGCTAGTTTACAAGTGTCATGACAATAAAAAACTCTTATAGACCCCTTATAACATAAAGACTTCATTTAGGTTCAATTTCACTTAATAACAACTTTCAAAACACTCAATTAAACCCTAAAGTATTTCTCAATCAAAATAAATAAGTATAGAATCAATTTTAAGTATCAAATTGAGAAACATTAATATTTAATGAACCATATTGAAAGAATTTAATTAGTATATGAACCATATCTTAAATATAGAGAATATCCCCGAAATCTCTCTCAAATCCTAACAAAAAATGGCTACTTTCGGATTTAAACTCGGATCAAACAGTATCCTGAAACTACACGTTCAGGTGGCGTTTGGTAACCGTTTCTGTTTCAATTCCAGCAGTGGGATGGGAATGGGATGGGAATTTTGTTTTCTTTTTGGGAGTAGAATTGCGTTTGGTAACGATAATTTTTTTTTTGTTTTGGGAAGGAAATTGTGTTTGGTAACGATTTTATCCTAAAATCTTTTTTTTTTTTTTTTTTTTTTTCTCTTTTCAGTTTTGGCCGGTCGGCGGTGCTTCGGCGGCGCCGTCGCCGGCCGGCGGTGCTCCGGCGGCCCGTCGCCGGCCGACCGGCAACGCCGGCGACGGTTCTCCGGCGTCGGAGACGGCGGTGCTCCCGCCGGCGATGATCGGACGGCGGTGGCGCCATCGCCGGCGACTGCCGGAAGTGCCCGGAAAAATTTTGGCCGGACGGTGACCGGCGACGGTCGCCGGAGATGACCGGCGGCGGCGGCGGTGGTCGGCGGTCGGCGGTCGTCGGCGGCGGCGGCGACGGTGGCCGGCGACGGTCGGCGGCGGCGGGCGGTTGTCGGCCGGTAGGTGAATAGTGATCATTGGTTTTGGGAATGGAATAGGAATAATGAGAAACAACTTTTTTTTGTTTCTCATTTCTTAAGAAAAAAGTGGGCACAATTCTCAAATGGGAATGAAATGGAAATGGAAACAAAAATTACCAAACGCTATTCCCAAACAGAATTCCCAAAAATCTAGGAATGGAATGGGATGGAAATGGTTACCAAACGGGGCCTCAATCAACTGCCCAGTCGACTGAAAGATACTGGAAGTAGCCCATGTAGTTCATCGGTCGACCGCTCGGTCGACTCTTTGATTCAAAGAGTTTGTTATGCTTTCACCAGTCGACCTGTCAGTCGACTCTTCGATTCAGAGAGTTCAGTTGTTTTTACCGGTCGACTTGTCAGTTAACTCTTCGATTAAGAGAGTTCAGCCACCATTGGTCGATCGACTCCTCAGTCAACTGCTCCCTTCTAGATCTTTTCTCTAATCTTGTTTTTTACTCACTTTCTTTTACGATTTCACCATTTTATCCATTTTCTCTCTTAAATAAGTTTCACTAATATTCTTATATTCCATTTTAGTCATTCAAAAATATTTCTTTTGAATTCATATAGGAGCAAATAATTACACTTAACCAAAGCACACATAAAAGATAAAATTCATTTTGTGTCATGTGTGTGTTCCTAAATGGGATATTAAGAGTTAAGATTTATATGGGTTATTTTTCCTAATTTCTTCAAACTCTTAATACTTCTTCATCATCTTGATATCTTCATTTAGCATCCATTCAATTTGACATCTTCATTACTGGGACTTTAAATCACTGAAACATTTAATCAAATATTAGTTCCACCAAAATATCAATACTTAATTGTTCATCAAAATCTTAAGATTAACAACCACCATCATCACTATCAATAGTCTTATCATCATCACCTCATTCTTCTTCACCATCCTCATCACTATTTCCATTAAAATCATCATCCTCCTTATCACTACTACCACCACCACCATTATCATCACCTGATTTATCTTTTCTCAACCTTTGCCATTCTCAGTTAGGTCATGCATCTGTCGAACGTATCTACACTTCAGCTAGTGAAAAATTAGACTTTGTCTCTACTGAGCATCTTGATTGTCTTTTATGTCAACAAACTAAACAACACGCATTACATTTTCCCATCAGTAACTCAATCTCTCATGCACCTTTTGATTTAGTCCACTTGGATTTTGGGGACCCTCACCTTCTACCACAGTGAGGGGACCCCAAATTTTGTCATATTTGTCGGTGATTACTCTTAATGTAACTACTCGATTTTCTAGGGCCGCTATTACGGTTTCTCCTCTCGAAGAATCAACACTAACCCCGAATCGCCAATATTTATTTTATAAAAAATCCAAAAAAAAATTACAATGCAACAGCGGTAATTATAATTATTAAAAATTTACAATGCGACAGCGGTAATTATAATTATTAGATGAGACTGAACGACCAATTCATATTAGTTCATTATGAATTCATATTAATTGTAATGATCAATTCACATTAATAACAAAATACACAGTTAATTTATTAATATCATCCTAACTACAGTTTATCATCAATATATATATATATATATATATATATATATATATATATATATATATATATATGTTCCACAAATTTGGGGACTCATATATAATAACTATTAATTGATAATATTTATAAATATTACTTTCATTTTATGAATCCATATTACGGCCAATTATTAATACATTTCCTATTAATATATTTAGATACATTTCCATATTTAGATGTGGAAATATATTTCCTATTAATCCATATTTAGACATCCTCATGCATAATATATTTCCTATTAAAATATATGTTAACAGTAAAATCAAACGCATTGTCCACTATATACGTTATTTTACTTATTTTTCAAAAGTTTGATAAAAATTTAACAAGGACGATAATTATAGGTCCTAATTATAATTATCGAATTATTCGATTTAATTTTACAACGGTAAATAATAAATATAATTATTATAAATAAAAATTCCAATATAATTCCCAGGGTGATTTCGCTCTCACCGTCCCTACAACCAAAACTGTGGGGTTTAAGGCAACGCCCAATAGAACTCCAACCCCTCTAATACGTGCATTTAATTATTATGACAAATAAAATACATTGGCATGAATTTCACATAATTTTCACATGATCATAATTATTTCATGCAAACTAACAACGATAAATTCACTGATAATAATAACGTAAATCACCCAATAAATAGATTAAATACTAATATTAGAAGTGTTAGAAATTCGGCTTGAAATCTGAATTATAATATTTAAAATATAAAATTCGAAGCCGAATCCAAATCGAAATCACGCAAACATGCTTAAATTCTATTATAATTAAATAAATTAACTATACTGATTTTTAGAGGAAATTCATGGTTTTTCCCTTTTTCTTTTTCCTCCTCGGCGAATATGCTGATCATGTATATGTGATATGTTTATTATTATTATATTATGTTATGCTCACTCAACATACACGTGTTAACCCTAATTTGTATATAAGTTTCTGTCTTCATATAATGAAGGCACATAATTGTTATTTATATTATTTACATCAATAACACTCTAAAAATTAAAAAATATCAATTATATCTCAAAACTTGTAAATGTATATTTTAAATAATATAATAGTCCCAAAACTTCTAAAATCAATTTAAAATAAACATTTAACTCCCAAAAATTATTAAATATTATTTATACCATAAATTTGCAAAACAGTCCCAAAATATTAAATTTTTATATAAAATAATATTTTTAAAAATTATAAATTTTTGAGATATTACACTTAGTACACTTAGTTGTATCTCGTGCATAAGAGTTTCAAATTACCTCAAATCTATTCATAATTTGTTGTCATGATTCAAACTCCATTTTCCTGCAATATTAAAATCTTCATATATGATAATGTCATGGAATACAAGGACCACTCTTTCATTATCGCCCTTAAAAAACGAGGCACATTTCCCCATGATCTTGTCCTAGCACTTTTCCCCAAGTCGAGCTGAACGTAAACATTGACATTTCATAGATATTGTTCGTGCAATACTTATTTCATCTTTTTTTATGGAGCAATTCTGGGAAAAAATTGCTCTTACTACCGTCTATACCATCATTCGGGTACCTTCACCTACCATCAGTAATCTTCGTCTTTACGAAAAGTTGAATGGAGTTCTCCTAATTTTTTGGTTGTGCATTCTTTTCGATCATACAACCATATGAATATTCCGAACTTGAAGCTCGAGCTCAAGTATGCAGTTTCCTTGGATATGGAATTGAACACAAATGATATCAATTTTGGGATCCCATTTCTAATCGTCTTCATATTTCTCGTCATATCACCTTCTGGAAGTACAAGATGTTTTCCTCCATATCTAAGTTTTATTCGACATATACCACCAACCATCTATATTTCGTCAATTCATCCATAGACTTATTCCTTAATCATCCTAACACAAATATCACTGAACCTCAAATAGATTCTCCAATTATCCCAGTGACTACCACAAACATTCTTACTCTGTTTACGGATCCTAACACGGCTCTCTCGAACTTGTACCAGTGACTTTAGATGTTTCACCAATTGAGCATGTACCAGAGAATCCCTGTCGTTCTTGCAGGGTAACACAACCTCTCTTGTATCTCCGTGACTTTCATTGTGTTTTTTACCATCCTCATGAGTCTCAATCCTATAAGAAGGTCCGTACTAACCTTCTTTGGCATAAAGTAATGGATGAAGAACTTCATACCCTAGGCAAGACTCATACTTGGAATCTAGTTGATCTTTCTCTTAGGAAAACTTTTATTGGATGCAAGTGGGTTTTCAAAATCAAAACACTTTATAATGGCTTCGTTGAATGATATAAAGTCCGACTTGTTGCAAAAGGATTCGTGTAGGAATATGGCATTGACTACAAAGGGACATTTTCTCATGTAGCTAGACTTACATTTGTTCGTATTCTATTTGCCACCGCTGTCATTCGCAAATGGTCCATCTTTTATATGGATGTCAAAAATGTCTCTCTCAACGGCGATCGCCTTGAGGAAGTTTATATGCATACCCCTCCTAGTTAACTGTTCCTCAACACAAAGTTTGTTTTGTTCGACGTACTCTATATGGTCTTAAACAAGTTCTGCGTGCTTAGTTTACACAATTTAACACCATTATCCACTAGTTCAAATTCACATCCAGCACTCATAATTTTGCCTTGTTTATTCGCCGAATTGACAACGACAATATCCTCCTTCTACTGTACATAGAGGACATGATCATTACATGAGATGATCTATATGAAATCTCTGAACTAAAAAATTTTCACGATGGTCAATTAGAGATGAAAGATCTTGACATACTCACTTATTTTCTTGGTTTCAAAGTTTGAACTAGCTTATTTGGATATTCTCTTAGGCCAAAGATACCTTATCAGATCTCTTTTCCAAGAGTGACATCAGTAACTTCACCACTATTAACACTTCTTTGGAGCCAAATATCGGACTTACTCCACTAGATAACTTCTCTCCCAAACATTATCCTCTATCGCCAATTAGTTAGAAATTTGGTATATCTCACAAGTTACTCGTCTAGACATCGACTATGTCATCCTTCAAGTCAGTCAGTTCTTGTCCACCCCTCGGATCACTCATTACTTGGTTGTTCTTCACATTCTTCGGTATGTCATCACATTCTTATTTCAAAGACTTCATTTTTTCGCCCAGTCTACTCCCACCTTCACCTTTAGGCTTATTCTGATATTGATTGATTCAAAGATCCCACCAACAAATGTTCAACCACTGGTTACTTTTTGTTCTTAAATAATTCTCTCATTTCCTGACGCAGTAAAAAAACAAACCGCGATTGCCTGCTCTAGCACTAAAGTTGAATACTGTGTCATCGCTAATGCAAAATAAGAACTCTTTTGACTTTGTTGTCTCCTCGCTGATATAGGAGTCTCCTCCCCTACTGTCATTATTCTAAATTGTGACAATAGGAGCGTTGATCAAATTGCCCATAATGACGTTTTTCACGAACGTACAAAACACATCGAGATTGATTGTCACTTTATCCGTTACCATCTTCTCTAGAATACTGTTTGTCACCCCTCCAACAATTCTGCCAATTAGAAACAGATATTTTCACCAAATATCATCCACCTAAACGCTTTTACACTTTGGATTTCAAACTTAGGTTCAAGTTTCATTTACCACCTTGGGTTTGATGGAAGACGTTAATATATGCAAATAGGTTTTGGCCCACTAGGTTAAACCTTAATCCCATTATGAAAATCCTAGTCACTCTCTCTATATAGATTGTGTATCTTTGTAAATCAGTGACTTTCACACATACAAAAACAAATTGTTTCATATTCTCTCTCAATATTTCGTCTCTTAATTATTCTAACACATACAATATAACCCTAGGGAAGTAAATGAGAAAAAAAAAATGGAACCCTACTATTCATGCTTCTTCCCCCTGAACCTTCCCTTGGGAATTTTGTTGCGTACACCTGCATCAAGCTTCCTGTAATGGTGTTGAAGCTGGTCGAGCACGCTGTACACGAAGCCGTCTACTTCATCCTGGTACTTCTCGTACAAAACCGGCAATGTGTGGGCCGCCACGAAACCTTAAAATCAACAAAAATAAAAATAAAAATATAAAAACTCGAAAAATAAAAAAGATGACACCAAAAACATAGATACAGGATTCATTCTACTGTAGTGTCGAAGTCGACCCCCAAAAGAAATGGTCCCCAACAATTCATTGTACAGTAATTTGCAATTTTATATCTTTCACCGACTCTAAAACTATTCTCATAGTTACCAAGGAAAAGAAAGGTGTCGTTTTTGTTTTGTTTAGTGCTTTTGTTCCTGAAATTTCGAAGATAAATGGAAAAATTTGGGGATAATTATGTTTTGTTCCCAAAATATTATAGCAAAAATGGATATTTTTTGCATGTTTTTGTTTACATATTTCTGTTTCTGTTCTCACTTTTCTGGGAACAGAAACACTACACAAACAAGGTCAAAAGGGTCACTCACCGATATATAGAACAGTGAGCAAGTTGCACCAGCTTCCTATTACAGCAGCAGCCCACAAACTCACTACAACCTACAAAGATTTCTCCTTATATCAATCTTTATTTGTTGTCATGATTTATGAAAAATTTAAAAATAATAATAAATAAATACCACAAGAAATTGCTTGAGGTTTCCTCCACAGGCAACATCCTGAATGAAACGCAAACCACGGTTAACCTCGGCACCCACAGACTTAGCAACGTTGACAAAGAGTTCTTCAGGAAGAACAAGATGAGGGACCTTTGAAGAAGACCTGATCATAGACAAGTGGAGGATCATCGTTACAATTGGAAATATATAAAGAGTAATTTAGGTTGCGCTTGGTTGGTGTTTCTGCTTTTTTGCTTCTCTTCTTAAAAAATTGGGAACAGAAACAGAAAAAAAAAAAAATGGGGGGGGAGATGCTGCTGTTCTGTTCCTAAACTTTTGGAGCAAATTTCTTTAACAGAAACACTTTAGGCTCCGTTGTTTCTAATTCTACTTAAAAGAACTGGGAAAGTAATCAGAAATATGAGAGAAAATATATATATCCAAGATTTTTGGCACAATTTTGGACACGAGAGTTTTGTTCATAATTTTTTGCTTATGTTCCAAGTTCTTTGGGAACAAAAACACTAAACACAAGCCAGCATAGTTTCTGTTATGTCAATGCATAGAGCAAATTTGTAGGAACATAAACGCTTCAGGCCCTGTTTGTTTAGTGTTTTTGTTCCCCAAATTTCTATTTATGTTGCCACGAAACTGGGAAAATTAAAAAAAAATATATGACAACAAAAAAAACGTTCCCGTTCTACGACCAGATTTTAATAAACAGAACAAACTTTTGTTCCACAGATTCTGTTTATGTTTCAAGTTTTCTGGGAACAGAACACTAACCAAACGCTACAGTAGCTTATGTCAATCAATCACCTGCCCAATACGCCAGTAGCATTTGACCAAACGAACTGAGCAAGCATGACAATGAAAAGAGCAAAGAACAAAAGAGAGAGAAAATTATAGTTCAGCCATTCAAACAGCACCCAAATGGCGGTTGCCCCCGTCAATACACTCGCCGATATCTTCTTGTTCCTCCATAAGAGTACATCAGCAGCTATACATCCAAACAAGAAAACGCGTATTCAACAACAGCAGAATCTCCACCATGGAAAGGAAAAGAATTAACAGAGAAAAGAAGAAAATCCACACACATTTTCCTCCCCCCAAGATATTGTGAATGGGTCTCTGGCGTCCAAACAGCCTGTTGAACTGAGAGCTGACCGAGCTCGGTTTCTCCTCCTCAAAAAACGAAACAGATTTCTGCTTGGGAACACTGTCCAAAACCGTTTCCATGATGTTGTTCAAGAGATTTTCAGCTGTTTTTCCCTCAGACATTCTTCTTTTATCTTTTGTCAATGAAAAAGAAGAACTTCTAAGATCACTTTAATCATTTTAATCAATCAATGAGCATAAAATTAAAAATCAATGAAGATATACAGTGAACATATAAATGACGAACACTCAAAAGTCAAAAAGGGATTATAATATGCATATAAATATAACCCAATGAGCGCCGAGGAGGATTGCCCTAGACTTTTTATATAGTTCAAGATTAGGTAACACGAGCGATATGGGATTCAACGCACCCCCTCACACACGCAAGGTGGACTTTGACAAACCACCATGAAGGGATATCCGGGGGAAGGGCTATGAGATTCAACAATATACATAAAATCAAAGTAACACCCTAAATCTGAACATAACTTAAAAATCTCAGTAACGCAAAAAGGTACATATAATCAAAAGACCCAGATTCCTGAAGTACCCAATTTAAGTAAAATCCATACAAAAAACGAAAACATGAGAGAGAGAGAGAGAGAGAGAGAAACTGTTACTCATGAACAAGACGAACCTAGATAGCAGAACTACCAAACCATGGCAGAAAATGGACAGAGACTACCATAATAAGATAAATCCAGGAGTGAAAATTACCAGATAGAACTCGAACAAAGCTAATTCTTCCCCCAAAAAAAACTGCAGATACAAATTAAAGTAATAAAATTACAAGCACGGATGAACTATTTAGAAAGAGAATAAGCCGATAGAACTAACCAGGAAGCACAGGATTGAATATGCAGGGTGATTTGAGATCAAATACAGAAAAGGGTCAAGAGGGGAATCGCATTTGTGTTTGTTCCGAACCAATTGCTTGACGAAATTTACAAAAGGCGATGAGAGAGAGAAGTATCAAACTGGGGCAAGTGGCGACCCACAGACTGGCTAATGGGCGATGGCTGCCGATATTGAAATGTATTTAATTAATTAATTAATTAATTGTTTTTACATCCAAATTTGCCAGTATGATCCACGTGAGAAACAATGAATGACGAGAGGTCATCTGAATAGACATCTTTAAATATTATCCTTTTTATCTTGTATTGCGTGTAATATTTATTATATATATATATATATATATATATATATATATATTTATTTATTTTATTATTATTTTTTTTTATTTTTTTTACTTTCGTACCTCTTTTACGAAAAGGAAGGGGATGAATGAATATTGTGTCTCAAAACTTAAATTTTAAAATCTTTACTAAAATAAAATGAGTAACTAATTCAAAAAGGCCGTTTATTATAAGTTATATATCTTTCTAAATAAAAATTAACTAGTTTTAGCTGCGCAATGCCCTGGTTTAGAATAAAAAAAAAAAAAAAATTATATTAAATTTATTTATAACAATACCATATGCTTATTTACTATTTAGATAGTAAACTAATAAGAGTTATATTTTATTCTTGATGATATTTGTATTTGATACTCTTAATAAAATTGATCGAATACTTAAATTTTTTGTAGTAAAATCAGTTTCGAAAAAATATAAAAGAAGTTAGAAAACATAAAATATATATAAACAAAATAAAAATTGCAAAATTATTAAATGAAAAAATTAGGTGGCATTTGGTAACCATTTCTGTTCCCATCCCAATAATGGGATGGAATGAAATGAGAATTTTGTTTCCTTCTTGAGAGTAGAATCGCATTTGATAACGACAATTTTTTTTTTTTTTTTTTTTTAAACAGAATCACGTTTGATAACGATTTTATCCTAGAACCACTTCTTTTTTTGAGATTTTTTTTTTTTTTTTTTTGGTGGCAGCCAGATGGTGACCGGCGGGTGGGTGACGGTGGCTGGCAAACGACGCCGGAAGTTGCCGGGCAGTGGGCAGTCGGCGATGCCAGAGGCGACCGGCGACGGTTGCCGGAGATGACCGACAGCGGCGGCGGACGGAGGCCACCCGGCGGATGAAAAGTGACAGTAGTTTTGGGAATAGAATAAGAATAATGAGAAACAATTTTTTTTTTCTCATTTCTTAAGAAAAAAGTGGGCACAATTAACAAATGGGAATAGAAACAAAAATTACCAAACGCTATTCTCAAACAGAAATCCCAAAAATCTGGGAATGAGATGGGAATTTCTGGAATGGAAACGATTACCAAACGAGGCCTTAGTTTCTGATCTCGGAGCCAAAAAAATCACAAAAATATCAACATATTACATATTTTTCAAGTTTTATAAAATTACTATGAGCTAGTAGATTGTATGGACATAAATTTTAAAGTTTTGTTTTTTTTTTTTTAATATTATACGAACTTAAAATTTTAGTCAATGTATTCCACGTTGGTACAATAATATTTTTTATGAATCCAAAATTATTATACTACTTTTAAATAATTGCAATTTTCATATAAAAAATACAATAACTTTTGTGGCATCCAATGACTTCTAACTTTTTTAGAGAATTATTGATTTTTTTTTTAAAAATCTCTCAACCATAAAATTTGGATTTAAAGAAAATCAATTTTAATTTATGAAATGCTCATCAATAATCCATTTTTTTTAATCACAGGATACAATATATTCATTTAGAATAAGATTAATGCTAAAATAAATTATTAGGAAAAATAATATCTTTGAGGGACCATCATTTTCAGTCCATATGATTCATCTATTTTTTATAATTTATTTATTTTTTAAAAAATCCAATATTGTGATTTTTTGGGGGGTAAAAAATGAATAAAAGTTTAAATTGGTAATAATAACGAAACAAAAAAAAATACAATTATTAATTAAAAATAATTTTATTTGAATGAAAATTAATATTTTTTTTTAAATTCAATATTATGAATATATATTTTTTTTTAAAAAGAATGAAATTTTAAATTGATAATAAAAAACAACACAAAAATAAATAAATAAATATAATTATTAATTAACAAATAATTTATTTTATTATGCAAATAAAGAATTGCAATTGTAATCAATTTTCTATTCATTTTTAATGTTATTAATTTGAATTAAAAGTAATTTTCTATTCATTTAATGTTATTGGTAATTGGAAGAGAAGATCTTGACCATTAATTTAATGAGAGTAATGAGATTGAAGAGATTAGTTATAGATTGAAGAAATTAATTATACTTCATTTTAAAGATTTGTATTCCACTTTTAAGTATTATAATAAGATATTACTAACAAGACGGTCTAAACAAATACATTTTCTACCGATACAGTCGTGATTTCTTGTTCAAAAGGTGAAAACCGTATGGCATCTCCAAGGTTGCGATAGAATTTACAAAGACAATGTTTATTCCTCAAGTGGTATTTTCGTAAATATGATGTTTCGGGTTCAGACAATCACAATATTTGTATTGGAAGAACAACATGTTCTTAGAAGAATGTGGGTTAAGACGGTTTGGGATGTCGTTTGATCAAAAAAAAGTTCCTTATGTCTTCTCAAGCACATTGATGTCTTTTGGTGTCATTCAAAAAATTACATAGGATACTATAAAGGGGGAAGGTCTTAGCAAGCCTATCACCCTCATATGCCATTATCTCGACATTAAGTGAGTATCCTATGGGCAACACCCAACTCTTGACACGTCTAAGGAGTTTCTTGGGGCCACATAAAATTTGGGAGCAAAACTCTATGACCGATACTAGGCGTATGCCTCTTAATGGAGTTTTAGGAGTATTTCCCTTGTGACCCTCACTATACCATCTTAGGAAATGACTCTTGGAACCGATTGGTATCGAGATACCACTATGATCTTGTGTGCCAGCTTGTGGGATTAACTTGGGTTCATCTAGTCTATAAGGTCTGTTGACTTAGAACATGCGATCGTGGGGCAACCTCCATCTATGTTGCTCCGTTAGAATCAGATTAAGCTAAAGATCGTGATGTTAGTCTATTGTTGGGGCATTCATGCGATAATTATAATTTATATAATATATGATACATGTGATATCTATAACTAATATATTATAAAATTGTGAACATAATTTTATTAGACGTGTTTATCTTATAATTTGAGTGTTGATTATATCTCATAATAAAAATAAAACAAAATTAAACAATAGACTAAAACATACATGAATATTAGGACACAATAATAAAGAACGATAATCGAATATGTACTTATTTGGGCTATCGCATGAGATTGAATCTATTGCAGCGGATTACTAACTAGGTCTTTCTTCCTATAATCTAGATTTCGTGGTGGCAACTCTCAATGGGAAGAAACCCTTAATCTAGATTAAGGAGGAGGCCTGGTTATTTATATTAGGGTTTCTTGTTGGGCCCTCCCATAACGGACTTCAATGAAATCCAAAACTTACATTTACCACTTAACTAGGTTTCTACATAAAATATGTCACAACTCAAATCAAAATATGATCACTGATTATTTGAGTTGGTTATATAATAGACTATCCATTAACCCGTTTTTGTAAAACAATTTATTCAACTAATGTTAGCCCACAATTTTTTTTTTTTTTAACATTCTCCTACTTGGGCTATATTAATTGAATAAATTTAATTTTGAAAACAAGACTCCCCGATTAATAACAGAAAAAATTTATTTTTGTGTGGCCACACACTTTTTAAAGAAATGATAATTTATAAGTAGTATCTTGATAAACTTATTTAATCCAATATGATCTTAATATTGGATTATGATGGTCTATATGTTAATCTCAACAAACATAAAACCCTTCATACTCACAAATACTTATAACCATATCGACATGGATCATAAGTCCAGTAGTATAGTAAAAAACCAATACCAATATTTGATCATTATCTATATACATTATTTCTAATCGGTCCTCATCACAATTTCTCAACAAAATGAAATTGTAATTGCAATTTTTCAACAAAATAAAATTATTAATTGCAGTTTCTCAACAAAATGAAACTACTGCAATTTTTTAACAAAATAAAATTGTTGATCCTAAGATTTTGATGAACAATTAAATGTTGATGTTGTTGGTGAAATTAACGGTTTGATTAAGTGTTTCAATTTATTAGTTCCAATAAAGATATTATCATGAAGAAGTTGAAATGGGTGCTAAATACTAAAGACAAATGACAAAGATGATGAAAGTTAAGAGATTGAAGAAATTGAAGAACTTAGAAAAAACAACTCAAGTTAAATTTTTACTCTTAATGATTCCCGATTAGGATCACACACGACACAAAATGATTTTTATAAATATGTGTATTTTTTATAGGATCCTAATTAGTTAAATTATTTATTTTATGTGTAATTGAAAAAGAAATATTGATAATTAATTAAAATTGAATTTAAGAATTTAGTGGAGTTAAGTGAAAAAAGAAATCAGTTAAATGGATGAAAACGTTGAAGAAAATGAATTAAAATTGAATTGATGAAGGATTCCAGCATGGTCGGTTGACAGGTAGGTCGACCTATGTCCAAAAGTGAAAATCTCTGAATTGGTAAGTTGACAAATATGTCGACTTATGAAACTCTTTGGACTGGTAAGTTGACAGATAAGTTAACTTATGAAACTCTCTGGATTGGTAAGTTGATAGACAGATCGACTTATGAAACACTCTGAAGTGGTAAGTTGACAGATAGGTCGACTTATGGATAGGTAAGTTGACAGATAAGTCAACTTATGGTCTGTTTCAGGATTTGTGAAATTTCAAGATTTATTCAAATACTAACCATTTTATGGTTAAGATTTGAGCGATATTTTAGCGGATTTAATGTTATTTAAGATATGCAACTAATATTTGAATATCCCTACAGATTTGGTACATGAAATTAAAGTATTTTTCAAATTGGTCCTTTTAATTCTTCATATCTTATTGATTTGAATTTGAGTAAACGTTTGAGCAACTTAATTGAATATTTTAAAAGATATTTTTAAGTGAATTATACCTGAAATGAGTCATTATGATATATAGGGTCTATTGGTGTAATTGAATGTCATGATTTATGATAACTAGCCGTTGGAGGGCTTATTTTATTAGAACTGCGTTTTTCTCTTCTAAGAGAAATCAGAGATCAATATAATCTGAATTTATTCTGAGCTATTCAGCTCTCATGCTTTCTAAGAGTTATCATACTGAGAGTTTGTGAGATCTTTCTTGAGAATCATTATTTGGACATTATTTGTTCGATCACCAATTTGAAGTTGCATTGCTAATCATTATTTATTCGATGGAATCTTGATGAAATCATTTCAAATTACTTACTATTAATTGTTATTTGATTTTATTATTTATTTGGAATTTAATATTTGAAATTATTTTTTGGATATTTTATTGAAATTATTTTTGAAATAATTTCTTGAGAAAATCTGATTACGTGTTTTACTGCTTGCTACCCATATTTATTTATCAGAAATTCTCACTTTTCTATCACTAGTATCGGGACATTAATTGAGTTTGAATTTATCTGGAGTGGTAGAAGCACCGAGTGGAAAAATCACTTATCAAATATTTGTAATTGGTGAGTTAAGTGTTGAATTAGATACTACTGGGAGTGTCTAATCAAAGGTAGTTAGTTTCAATCTCTTCTGGTAAAGAGATTGAGATTTTGATTTTTGCCTAAGATATAAAAAAAATTAGGTGTTAATTCTTCCTTAATTAAATTTGTGAGTGAATTGTAAAGGTTCCATCCTTACTTGGGAAAAGGATACTTGGAATGATTATAAGGTTTTGATTCTTGAGCCTAAGATATAAAAAGGATTAGGTCGTGATTCTCCCTGTAATAGAATTAGGTTAAACTTTAACCTGTAAAAATATAGGTTATTCTTGAGCCTGAAAAAAGGAAAAGATTGTTCCTAAACCTGGGAAAAAGAATTGTAAAGGTTGATTCTGAACCTGTGAAAATAATCTTTGTGAGAGTTTGGTTTTTATCTTTAAAGGGATCTTGAGTTTAGTGGGTGCGAATCTCCGTGAGACTCAGAGGACTGGATTAGCCAAGAATAGCTTGGTGAATCAGGATATATCGTGGTGTATTGCTTTATTTATTTTACTTATATTGTTGTTTGGTGTGCACCTAATTGATAATACATAATCCACTTCTATAAAAGATAATAATTAATTTTAGGATAAAATTAATTATTTATTTTTTAAAGTGTAATATATTCTGATATTTTTAATACTACCCAATTCACCCCCTCTTGGGTAGCTCACTGGGCCAACAATAGGTATCAAAGCTGGTTTAGTTCGACACACTTAGCTAACAAAGATCACATGACGCATATAATAGGCACACTAGCTGATGGGCAGTTTATACACCGACCACCGTTGTTTGCAGGTAAAAATTATTCAATCTGGAAAGACAAAATGATAGTCTTTCTTCAGGCCACAATATATGATGTGTGGTTAACAATCGATGATGGTACGTTTATTTCAATGAAAAATAGAGTCGAGAAGAAAAAAGAGCAGTTGATTGCTTCTGATAAGTAGAAATTTTCTATGAACTCTCAGGCTATTAATATTTTATTTTGTTCTTTAGATACTAATAAATACTTGAGAGTTTCAAGTTGTAAATCAGCGAAGGAGATGTGGGACAAGTTACAAGTTACCCATGAAAGGACAAGTCAAGTGAAGTAATCGAAAATCAACGCTTTTATAAGGAAATTTGAATTATTTAGAATGGAAGAAATTGAGTCGATTCAAGAGATGTACACTTGATTCAACATCATTTACAATCATTTGAGTCAACTTGAAAAGTCGTACTCCATGGAGAATAGAGTTCGAAATATCCTAAGATCTTTGACAAAAGTATGGGAGTCGAAGATGACTACAATTGAGGAAGTTAAGAATCTTGGCAAATACGAAATTGATGACCTCATTGGCAACTTGATGATGCATGAAACGAAGATTCGAGGATATGAGAAAGACACCGTAAATAGCAAAAAGAAATCCTTGGTGCTAAAGGCTTAGAAAAATGAAAAAGAAGATGATAGTAATGATGTAAGTCTTAACAGTGAGCAAGAGAAAGATGTGGCGCTTCTCATGAAGCATTTTAGAAAAATAACCTGGCGTATATTCCGTGGAAGAAGGAATTTTAATATGAATAATGTGGAATGTTACAACTTTTATAAGACTGGTCATCTCCAAATCGAATGCCCCGAGCTGAAGAAAGACAAAGAAAAAGAGAAGAAAGTGAAAAATAGTACGAAAAAATCAACAAAAGTCACATGGGATGACTCGGAGTGGAGTAACTCAAAAAAATCAAGCAGTAATGACTCGTCTATGCTTGCTTTAATGACCACTGAATTTGAGGTACCAAAATATTCAAGTTCTTGCCCTTTAGATTTTGATGAATTATTTTATGTTTATCAAGAACTTTCGCATGATTATAAAATTCAGTGTTAAAAAATTAATACCCTTAAAAATACAATTAACATATTAAACAAGCAAGTGACAGATTATGAATGTGAAAATGTTGAATTAATATTCAAGATGTCGGATTTACATTCTATAGTTCTCAAATTCACAAGCGGTAAGAATAATTTGAAGATGCTTTTGGAAAGTTCACACGGTATCTTTGATACAGCCGGTATTGGATTTTAGAAAAATCTTAAGCGAAAACGTTTTCATAAATTCTTTTCTGAAATCAAGGATCTTGTTAGATGTTTTAAATATACTGCTGTGGAGCATACTATTCCTAAATGTTTTTCAAGAATATCTAATTGCAGGCAAGTTTGGGTTCCCAAAGAAACTAAAATTGTCTCGACTAACAAGATCGGACTCGTTTAAATTAGGTACCACCTAGGAACTCTTTGAGGTGCTTCTTGCAGGTTATCGAATAAACATCTATTTGTAAGGACAAATTATTCCTAGGAAGCGGCTGTTCTCAACACGTGATAGGGAATAAAATAAAAATTTACGTCCTTAATACCTAAAGATGAAAATCATGTGATTTCTGGAGACCATGCCATGAGTAAGAAATTAAGCTTAAATGAGTTGGTAAGAAATTCTAAAACCTGTGTTGGTTTACATATTCTCTTCTTGTCTTAAAATTATTGCATGTTTATCAGAAAAACTTACATACTTATATGTAATATTTTTATGCTATATAAGATCTACTAGAAATCATATTTAAAAGATGATATTGAAGATTTTGATAGTTTCAATTAGTTTGTTGGTATAATCACTAAATTTCTAGCGAAAAATTAAAAGTTCATGTCATTTGCTTAGAGTAGTGATGTTTTTGGTTCCTCTTCCCCAATTTTTTTTTTGAGATGACAAAAGGGGAGAATTAGTTAATATTTTAATTAATATCTTAAGGGGAAGCTTGAAATATTTTGTTGAATATCTTAAGGGGGAGTTTATTATATATTGAAATTTGTGTTTTGTTAAAAATCTTATGATTACCTTCATTACTATACTTTAACGAGTTAAAGAACCCGTCCTTGGATTTAGGGAGAGCATGGTTACATTATTATTTTGAAGAAAACATCAAATTTAATTATCATCATAAAAAAAGGGGAAATTGTTGATCCTAAGATTTTGATGAACAATTAAATGTTCATATTTTTTGTGGAACTAATGGTTTGATTAAATGTTTCAGTTTATTAGTTTCAATGAAGATATTATCATGAAGAAGTTGAAATGGATGCTAAATACTAAAGAACAATGACAAAGATGATGGAAGTTAAGAGATTGAAGAAACTGAAGAGCCTATGAAAAACAATTAAGGTTAAATTTTTACTCTTAATGATTTCCGATTAGGATCACACACGACACAAAATAATTTTTACAAATATGTGTATTTTTTATAGGATCCTAATTAGTTAAATTATTTGCTCTATGTGTAATTGAAAAAGAAATATTGATAATTAATTAAAATTGAATTTAAGAATTTAGTAGAATTAATTGAGAAAAGAAATCGGTTAAAGAGGTGAAAACGTTGAAGAAAATGGATTAAAATTGAATTGAGAAATGATTCCAACATGATCGGTCGACAGGTAGGTTGACCAATGTCCAAAGGTGAAAGTCTTTGAATTGATAAGTTGACAGATAGGTCGACTTATGAAACTCTCTGGACTAGTAAGTTAACAAATAGGTCAACTTATGAAACTCTCTGGATTAGTAAGTTGACAGACAGGTCGACTTATGAAACTCTCTGAACTGGTAAGTTGACAGACATGTCGACTTATGAAACTCTCTAGACTAGTAAGTTAACAGATAGGTCGACTTATGAAACTCTTTAGATTGGTAAGTTGACAGACAGGTCGACTTGTGAAACTCTCTAGATTAGTAAGTTAACAGATAAGTCGATTTATGAAACTTTCTAAACTGGTAAGTTGTCAGACATGTCGACTTAGGGATTGGTAAGTTGACAAATAAGTCAACTTATGGTCTGTTTCAAAATTTGTGAAATTTTGAGATTTATTCAAATACTAGCCGTTTTATGGTTAAAATTTGAGAGATATCTTAGGGATTTAATGTTATTTAAGATATGTAACTAATATTTGAATATCCCTATAGATTTGGTATATAAAATTAAAGTATTTTTCAAATTGATCCTTTTAATTCTTCCTATCTTATTGATTTGAGTTTGAGTAAAAGTTTGAGGGACTTAATTGAATATTTTAAAAGATATTTTTAAGTGAATTTATTATGATATATAGGGTCTATTAGTATAATTAAATGTCATGATTTATGGGAACTAACCGTTGGAGGGCTTGTTTTATTCCTTTATAAATAGACCTGCGTTTTTCACTTCTAAGAGAGATCAGAGATCAATATAATTTGAATTTATTTTGAGCTATTCAACTCTCGTGCTTTCTAAGAGTTATCATACTGAGAGTTTGTGAGATCTTTCTTGAGAATCATTCTTTTGAAATTATTTGTTCGATCAGCGATTTGAAGTTGCATTGCTAATAATTATTTATTTGGTGGAATCCTAGTGAGATCATTACAAATTACTTACTATTAATTGTTATTTGATTTTATTATTTATTTGGAATTTGATCTTTGAAATTATTTTTCGGATTTTTATTGAAATTATTTTTGAAACAATTTCTTGAGAAAATCTGATTACGTGCTTAACTGCTTGCTACTTATCTTTATTTATCAGATTTTGAAATTCTTATTTTTCTATCACTAGTATCAGGACATTAATTGAATTTGAATTTATCTAGGATGGTAGAAGTTCCGAGTGAAAAAATTACTTATCAATTATTTGTAATTGATGAGTTGAGTGTTGAATTAGATACTACTAAGAGTGTCTAATCAATGGTAGCTACTTTCAATCTCTTCCGGTAAAGAGATTGAGATTTTGATCTTTGTCTAAGATATAAAAAGATTAGGTGTTAATTCTTCATTGATTGAATTTGTGAGTGAATTGTAAAAATTTCATCTTTATTTGGAAAAATGATACTTGGAGTGATTGTGAGGTTTTGATTCTTGAGCATAAGATATAAAAATGATTATATTGTGATTCTTCCTGTAATAGAATTAGGTTAATCTTTAACCTATAAAAAGATAGGTTATTCTTGAGCCAGAGAAAAAGAAGAGGTTATTTCTAAACTTGGAAAAATGAATTGTAAAGGTTGATTCTGAGTTTGTGAAAATAACCTTTGTGAGACTTTGGTTCTTACCTTTAAAGGGTGTTGGCCCAGTAAAATACCCAAGAGGGGGGTGAATTGAGTAATTAAAAAAAATAATCAAAATAAAATTAAATAAATCAAATAATTAATTTTATACCTAAATTAATTATTATCTTTATAACACAATAGAATAATATTATCAATCTAAGTGCACACCCAAACAACAAAAATAATAAAGTAGTAATGCAGCACACAAAAGATTTATACTGGTTCATCAAACTACTCTTGGCTAATCCAGTCTCCCAAGCTCCACGGAGGTCGTATCCACTAAAACCAAGATTTCTTTAAAGGTAGGAACCAAACCCACATACCGATTCTTTTACAGGCTCAGAATCAATTTTTACAATATCTTTTTCCTAAGTTAAGGAAAAACCTCTACTTTTTATAGGTTAAAGAATAACCTAATTCTTTTTAACACTAAGACACAAGAATCAAAACCTCTCAAAATACTCCAACTATCCTTTCCACAGGTAAGGATGGAACATTTACAAATCACTCATAACGCAATTCTTATTCAGGAAGAATCACTATCTCAATCTCTTTACAGGAAGAGACTAAAACCCAGCTACCCTTGATTAAATACCCCCAACGGTATTTAACCCATCACAACTCACTAATACAAAAATTGATAAGAAGTAAATCTCACTCGGAGCTTCTATCACCCCAGCTAAATAATAACTCAATTAATATCCCAATTAGTGATAGAAAAATGTGAGATACAAAAATCTAATTTTAACAAGAATATGGATAGCAAATTGGAGCATGTAATTAGATTCAAGAAATTGTTTATAAAAATATTTTCTTAAAAAATCAGAAACAATTTCTAAGTTCAATTTCCAAATATAGAATAAAAAAATAAATAATAAGCAATATGAAAATATCTCACCCGAAATCCACAGAAATAATGATTAAAATAATATAACTTCAAATCCGGTATCAGCAAAAATTAATCGCAATTGATTCTCAAAATCATTCTTAGAAAAGCTCACAATATCATAAAATGATAATTCTTTTAAAAGCTCACAAATGATATAAACTCTTTTAACTCTCTCAATGAATGATTAATTATATTAGAAATTCACAGGTCTATATATAGGAATATGAAATTAGTCTTCTAACGGTTAGTTTACATAAGTCATGACAATTAAAAGCTTTTATAGACCCCTTATATCATAAGGACTTCATTTTGGTTCAATTTTCACTTAAAAACAGCTTTCAAATCTCTCAATTAAACCCTCAAAATATTTCTCAATCTTAATTAATAAGAATATAATTTATTTCAAGGACTAAATTGAGAAACATTAATATTTGATGAACCATATTAATAGGATTTAATTAATATATGAACCATATCTTAAATATAGAGAATATCCCCAAAATCTCTTTCAAATCCCAACCAAAAACGGATACTATTGGATTTAATCTCGGATAAAATAATATCCTGAAACAGCGCATTCAGTTGACTGCCCAGTCGATTGGGAGATTCAGGATGTAGCCAATGTAGTTCATCGGTCGACCGTCCAATCGACTTGCAGATTTAGAAAATTGGTCTTTTTTTTACCGGTCGACCTATCAGTCGACTTGTTGAGTCAGAGAGTTTAGCTCTTCTTGGCCGGTCGACCTGTCGGTAGACTTAGAGATAAATGATGTTACAGATATTTGGTCCGGTCGACTCATCAATCGACTGTTGTCTTCTGGATCTCTTCTCTGAATACGTTTTTAACTCATTTTCTTTTACATTTTCGCCCCTTTAACCATTTTCTCTCTTAAATAAACTTCACTAATATTCTTATATTTCATTTTAGTCATTCAAAATTATTTCTTCTCAATTCACATAGGAGTAAATAATTTAACTTAATCAATACACACGTAAATGAGAAAATACATTTTGTGTCATGTATGTGTTCCTAAATGGGATATTAAAAGTTAAAATTTATCTGAGTTGTTTTCCCTAATTTCTTCAAACTCTTAAATTTTCAATATCTTCAACTTCATCATTTAGTATCCATTTAATTTTTCATCTTCATCACTTGGAACTTTAAATCATTGAAACACTCAATTAATACATTAGTTCCACCAAAACACCAATACTTAATTGTTCATCAAAATCTTAGGATCAACAAAGGGATCTTGAGTTTAGTGGGTGTGAATCTCTGTGGAGTTCAAAAAACTTGATTAGCTAAGAGTAACTTGGTGAACCAGGATATATCTTGGTGTGCTGCTTTATTTATTTTACTTATATTGTTGTTTGGTGTGCACCTAGTTGATAATACATAATCCGCTGCTATAAAATATAATAATTAATTTTAGAATAAAATTAATTGTTTGTTTTTTAAAGTGTTAGATATTCTGATATTATTAATACTATTCAATTCACCCCCTCTTGGGTAGCTCACTGGGTCAACAGAAATTACTAATTGCAGTTTCTCAATAAAATGAAACTGTTGCAATTTCTCATCAAAATGAAATTACTAAATGGAGTTTCTTAATAAAATAAAGCTACTGCAATTTCTTAACCATATGAAATTGGTTGACTTTAACAAGTCATCTGTTACAAATAATACATCACGAGATCTCAAACTAGTGACTTATGACAGCCAAAAGTATACAACCGTAATTCTTAAGATACAATATCTTAAGATACCATATTGTATAATCAATTCAAATAATATGATATGCAACAATATAATATACAATAATGATGATCGTCAAATAAATTTCAATTTTGCAAAATGCATAACAATAGTGGTCATAATGTAATCATCGAAATAAAGGAAAATACAAAAATTCTCATTAAACCAGAGAATAAAAAAAACTCAATGACACTCCTATCATGTTCCTTGAATACTATGGGTCTTAAACCTTGATTTAGTATAATCAATTCAAATAGTATGATACACAACAATATAATATGCAATAATAATGATCATCAAATAGAATTCAATTTTGCAAAACGCATAACAATAGTGGTCACAACATATCATAGAATTAAAGGAAAATACAAAAAACTCTCACTAAATCAAATAATTAAACTGCTCAAATAGGTATAATCAACACAATATAAGAATCAATTGCGTCATCATAAACTCTCTTTTGGGCAGAGTCTACAATAAACAATTATTCTCTAAGCAAATCAACAAAATAAGAAAAAATTTATAATAATAGTGATCAATGTTTACACGACACAATCATTGAAATAAAGAAAATTAAAGAGACTCCTATTAAATCAAGGAATCAATTTAGAATTTCATTTGTGTCGTTATTGTTGTTCATTACAAAATAAACTGCTTTTACAAAAAATTGCAATTAGATCAATTATGGGTAATAAGAAAAATAATTAATTAAGCATAGATAATATAATATAAGAATTAATTGTGTTATCATAAACTCTCATTTGGGTAAAGCCTACAATAAACAATTATTCTTTAATCATGAGGACCAACAAAATAAGAAAAATTTACAGATTTAAAAATTCATCTTCTTTCGGTCGATTGACCTTCAAATTCATATATTTCCTTCAAAATATAATGAAACAAATAATCTTTCAAAATTTATTTCCCTTGGGCAAACAAATTTATCAAATTATTTATCTCACATAATATCTTCATGCAATTAAATTAATTGCACAATAATCCTCTTTGAGCAGGTGAATGTACAAATTAATCTAAAAAAATTTCATCAATAAAATAGGAACTTGAAAACTTACAAACTATATTGGTTAAATCATTTTGGTAAAATAATCTCAACAATTCATAAGCAAACATTCTAAATTGAAAAAATTAAATTATATTACCCAACAATTAAATTAATCTGCACAATAACTCCCTTTGGGCAAGTGAATACACAAATTAATCTAAAATTTTTCTATCAACAAAATAGGAACTCGAAAACTTGCAAACTATATTGGTTAAATCATTTTGGTAAAATAATCTCAATAATTCACAAGCAAACGTTTCAAATTAGAAAAATTAAAACTATATTACCCAACAATTAAATTAATTTTTACAATAACCTCTTTGGACAGATGAATGCACAAATTAATCTAAAAAATTTTCATCAACAAAATAGGAATTCAAAAACTTGCAAATTATATTGGTTAAATCATTTTGGTAAAATAACTTCAACAATTCACAAACAAACGTTCCAAATTAGAAAAATTAAACTATATTACCCAATAATTAAATTAATCTGCACAATAACCCCCTTTGGGCAGGTGAATACACAAATTAATCTAAAAAAATTTCATTAACAAAATAGAAACTCGAAAACTTGCAAACTATATTAGTTAAATCACTTTGGTCAAATAACCTCAATAATTCACAAGCAACTATTTCAAAATGAAAAAATTAAATAATATTATCCAACAAAAACAGTGCATATTAGTGACATATATACATATAATCAAAACAAGATAAAGTACGTTACAAAATGTATTTTCAGTGATCAACGATCAATTATAGTTGCAAGAATTTGAACAACAATTTTGCTACACTCTGAAACTAATTATTAAATTAGTTTCTATATAAAATAAATAAATAAAAATTAAGAGTTTGAAAATTTAAAAACTATAATTAATCATAATTAGTGTTTTTGTGGGCTCCTCAATATGAACCTCAAAGGTCGAAAGTTGTAGTTAAGAAAGTCTAGTTGGCTGAGATATTACATAGGCTCAACCCAAAATCAATATCAATATAATGATCCCAAACTTGGATCCCTACCAAGATATTCTAGTCACGGTAATAGTGTTTTCAATTCAAGGTCTTCTCATATGTTCTTAAATAATTTATCCATATTAGTAATTCCATCAAGTTTGTTAATTAATAAATAAGTAATGACCCAACAGGTCCATCAGAATATATGTATGGCTCATTAAACACTTTAAGGTCTAAATAATAAATCCAAGCGAAATTGTATAAAAATAACTCGGTACTTTTCTTCCATTCCAAAATGTAAATATATTACCCCAAACATAACCCGAATTCAGAAAATGAAATATCTCATTTTCGTTGATGGAAGTTGCAGTAATAACCAAATTAGTTATTAACATCATATTTAAACCCACTAAGAATCTTGAATATATGTCATACATCTAATTATCTACGACCACTTCTCAACAGTGTTTTATTCAATTCAGCTTCCATCAGTTAACCAAAACAAAATGAGGATATAATTCTCTCAAGTCATTTATCATGTAAATATTTCACAAATACAACAAATACATGAATAATGTGGGATTCAACACGCCCCCTCACACGTAAGGTGGACTTCATGAACCACTGTAAACGGTTTTCATAAAGCCTAACATTAATGTGTCGAATTATATATGTTAAAATTTTATTTTCCTTACTTGACCCTTTCAATAACACATACGATATCAAATGATTTTATTAAAAATAATATTTATGTACTTCAATTCATTAAAACAATAGAAGCTGTCAAGAGACTGGCTAATATTACATATACAATGATCAAAACCTTATATGTATTGATGAAAAAATTAGGGATAGAGAATTGTAGAAATCTTATCTTAATGGAATTTTGAAAACTTGCCAATTTAATTAATATTATTTAAATAAAATTGAGTTTTTTGTTTTTAAAAAATTGTGTGACCTTACGCAAATGCGTGAATACTAATTTCACACATCGAGTTGGCCTATTATAATTTGGCCCCTCACGATCCATTCAAGCTTAACACCTAAATCTAACTAATGAATACTAAAGTTAAGATCTCAAGATCATATTCCCAACTCAAGCATTTATTCATAATACACCATTACCTCTAATATTGTACTATATGCCGAATAATGAACAAAAGATCTAGTTCCAAGCCTCGTAAAAAAAATAAAAAATCACCACTAATGTTTGTTTATTGGTTCATCTTCTTTTCATTGTTATTAATGCTATTATTTAGAAACAATAGTCTAGTCTCATCCAAAGGAGATAGCAACTAAGAGGCTTGTGAAAATCAGTTGACGAAAATCAGTTTCTACCACAATACTCTCGCATAAGCCAAAATTCAAAATATCCATCTTATGCGATAGAAATTGAGTACATAATTTACAAGCATTTATTTTCCCAGTAGGCAATGAGATTTATATGCTTCCTCAAATCCATTAACTCTAGTGGGCATGGTCTGCTTAATTTAAGCAACTGCAATCGACTACCCAGTCACTCTAATTCCAAAGGAACTCCAAACCTTCTCTTCACTACTAATTGCGATTTTTAATAAAATCTACACACTGAAGTGTTAATCACCATAAAAAAAAAAAAAAAAAAAAAAAAAAAAAAAAAAAAATTAAGATAGATTTAACATCGTGCTGTAATTAGTGTAAAATTCTTAATCTACACTAAATTGCATACCATTCACAATATGTAAAAGAAAAATTATATTTACACAATCTCTAAACTTTAGGGGCTAATTGTGTAATTAATCCTTCTTACTAGTTTCAGTTCATTACATTTTAGAAAAAAACATATAAAATTAATAAATTATCTTATACGTTTAAATTGAAACTAGTTGGACCAAGTGAGATTCTAGTTAAATTTTTGGGGTACAAAGTGTCAAAACCTTCATAGTTTTAAGGCTAAATTTCAGGGACGAAATCAAAACCCTATCTTCCCCTCCCTTGTGTCGCACCACCTTCGAAACCATGACAAGTTGCAGACCCTCTTTCTTCTCCACCTTAGGGACACAATCTTCGACGCCGTGATGGGAGATGAAACCAAAATTGGAGTCCATTCAACGAAGAATCGTCGATTTTAACCGTCAACGGCAAAGAAGACAGAGAGAAGAAAGGAATTAGAGAAATCTTCTCCTTCACCTTCGCCCTTATAATTATTAAGGTGATGCAGTGCAACAGGAGTGAGATTTAATGGCCCAAAGAGAGCACCCTAAGGCCCAAAAGGCCTAAAAAGGCCAGGTTTGACCAGAAAGTCAATTGTGGATGTTTTCGACAAAAAATACCATTTTTTTGGGTGGAAACGGTCTTCTGAGCAGAACCGGCGGACTACGCCCTGCGCCGGATGGGATTTTAGCCAAATTCCACCGTTTCAAGAGTCAAAACAGTACTTTTTCATTTTACGCGATAATTTTATAATTCTTCAATAATTAAGAACTTTTTTGCAATTTTTATAATTTTTGCATATAGGGTTTTCCTTTATATATATTGTGCAATGCCTCTTGACGGCTACATGTTTTTTGTTTGAATAAAATATTAGAATTTTTCTCAATCTTTCATATCAAGTTTTTGGTATGCTTTATGAATCAACGAGTTCTATGTGAATTAAAACTAATTAGGAGGGTACACAATAAACAATTTTAATCTAGGGAGAGTGAGGCCTGGAATCCCATTCCAAATTAATCAACATAATTTTTGTAAAATTTTCAACAAAAAAACATGTCAAAAAATAATTTTAAGTTAATTAAATCACATAATAAGTAATAATTAACTAAAAATTATTTTTAATCATTAAAAAATAAAATAAATTTTATAGAAAATTAAAGGATGAAAAAACAAGTGCATAAGAAAAAATGGGACCCAAAACGGGTCCCGGAAGAAGGCTTACACACCCCCACGTGCCTAGCCCACTCATGGGGCTTGCAGACCTGTGCTGGAGGTTGTCTTCAACTTCTAGCCGAGTCTAAACTAGGTCATGCGACCCGATTTCAACCCAGTCCTCTAAAACCCTAAAAACTATCGTTTTTCTCCAAATTTTTTATGTGTTTATGTAGATCCTTTAATTAATAATATATAAACAATGATTAATTGAAGGAAAAATTATAGAATCATCCCCAAACTCGAAGAACAAGTTGCAGTTTTTCACACCACCTTAGACAAAACCTAAAACTCGATATTAACCTTTATTTCTACCGAATTTTATATGTGTTTATACCTAATAATAATTTAAAAACTATCTACAACATTCAATTGAACAAAAAACGCGTCAATATTCCTCGATTTAAAAAAAAAAAAAAATCTCGATTTTTCTAGGGTTTTGTAGCCGAAACTTCGGCGTTGAAATACTCATTGATTACCCAACAAAATAACACGTATAATACATCAAATTAAAGCTTGAATTAAGAGGAACAAAAGACCTAAGGTTTTACAGTTAATCGAAGTAAAAAAATTACATGAAATCACGCCCCAAAGTTTCGGTTTTGAGAGTTTTCTAGGATTCGTAGCCGAAAATTCAACGTCGAAATACTCTCTGTCTGCGCAACCAAATAACATGTATCATATATCAATTTAAAGCTTAAAACAATAGGAACAAAAGCCCTAACGTTTTACAGTTAATAGAAATAAAAAATCTCATGAAATCATGCCCGCAAGTTTCGATTTCATTGAAGAACAGAAAATAAAAAAAAGTTACAAAAGACAATTGTCGATCCTAAATCATGTATGTTGGCTCCGATACCACATGTTGATTATATCTTATAATCACAATAAAATAAAATTAAACAATAGACTAAAATATACATGAATATTATGACACAATAATAAAGAACGGTAATCGAATACGTACTTGTTTGGGCAATCGCAAGGGATTGAATCTGTCGCAGCGGATTACTAACTAGATCTTCTTCTCTATAATTTAGATTTTGTGGTGGCGGTTCTCAATGGGAAGAAACTCTTAATCTAAATTAAAGAGATGATCTAGTTATTTATATTAGGATTTTTCGATGGGCCCTCCTGTAACGGATTTTAATGAAACTCAAAACCTACAATTGCCACTTAACTAGGCTTCTATATAAAAGATGTCACAACCCAAATCAAAATATGATCACTGATTATTTAGACTGATTATATAATAGATTATTCATTAACTCGTTTTTTGTAAAACAATGTATTCAACAAATGTTAGCCCATTTTTTTTTCCAACATTGAGTATTTTAGATAATTTGTATACAAACAAATGAATTTTTGAATGATTTTTTTACATTACAAATTTGTGTGATTTATATACAATTCATGTCAAAAATTATTTAAAAGAAAATAAATCTTCTTCCAAACTCTTGTACTTTTTGTTACATTTAGTTGCACAATAATTTTGTTATTTTTATAAATTAAATATAATTGACATTCAACAGTTTTTTTTAACATAACTTCGTAAAAACAACAAAATTGAACTTAACAAAATAAAATATATTTTTTTCCTTTTTAGCAAGAGGTAATTTGGCATTATGAGAGTCTTACGTGAAATTTGATCAGGAGAATTCCGAGGAGATCTAGATACCGGCCATGCGTCTCTTATTATTAGTCATATACTCGACAAGTGACACCAGACATGGTACACCATCAACAATAATTAATAAAGAAATACATGTGTGAAAAGATTGGTGCCCGAGAAGATCTACCCTAAATCCAATCAAGCAATGACATCGAGCATTGCTATTTCCAAACTAAAGGCTAAACGCTCACCGTCCCAACTCGAGACGATGGGCCAAGGACCTTAGTACGCAACCCCGAGCATGGTCATCGACCCCAAGGATATGCTTGATCTCCGCCATTCTTGCGTAGGAATAGTCAAAATGACCTTCCAATTTAGAAAAAAAAATGTTACGATTCTATGATAATTGTCATTACTTCATGTCACATAATATTCGCAACATTAATAGGAACAAATCAAGATTCTTACATCAGAAGTACTCTACTGATTCTCACACCGAAAACACAATGCCAGCCATTCCATCCACAGTACAATATTTTGCAAGGATTAAAGATTAGAGAGCTACCCGTTTCAAATTTTGAAGAACCATTATTGACAAATTAGCTTTTAAATTCATCAAAACTATAAAAGAGAGTTACTAGAAAGTAATAGGATAATATGATTTAAACAAAACGCAAAATCTTATTTCAAGTAAATTTACAATTTATTAGATTCCCATTTAGGGGAAGGAAAAAAAAAGCATTGAGTTGCTAGATTGCATCATTTATCTATATTGTGATTTTTACTCAAGCGATGTTAGTTTAATTGGCAAGATGAGTTATCCATTTTATTGTTAAATAGGATTGGAGAAAATATTGGATGAATTAAAATTTGAATTTAATAAAAAATACACTAAATGAATATTGGGACGTATGTTATTAAGAACGCGGGGAGGTGCTTCATGGAGTCACTTATCACACTTTTTTGGGAAAAAAATGGAAAGATATTATCTATAGAGCTACTTTCGAGATAGCACCAGGAAAAGTAGATTATTAAACAGCAAATGAAATAATGCCATGTGGTGTCGCGGGAGCCTCTTAAACCTTATCCGAAATACCATAATAACGTCCCCAACACAGCCGATCGCTACCACCGTACCACCACCACAGAAAAACAAAATACACACAGGTGGAGGAATGGCGTCCACTGCGTGCTTCTTGCACCACCATTCGCTTTCTGCCACAACAACTAGATCTCATCGTAATTCCCGCCGGTTCGCCCCAATCAAGAAGCCGAATCATTTGGTCTGCCGCGCACAAAGTGGTGCGGCGAAAGAAATTGACGGCGGAAACTCCGTCGCCTTGTCTCGCCGGTTGGCTCTCACGGTTCTCATCGGCGCTGCTGCCGTTGGATCGAAGGTATCGCCTGCAGATGCAGCATATGGTGAAGCTGGTCGGTACTTCCTCTTCTCCACTTATTAATTTCATGTCAAGTTTAAAAGCGTAACACATATTCATTTTTCTAATTTTACTCAATTTTGGGTTTGTATTCTCGAGTAGTTTTCGGAACCCTAACCAAATGTTGGATGTAATGTTTTTTTGGAGAAAAAAGCTTCATTTGTTCAATTTTTGATTGTGTAAAAACACAAAACACTCGTTGTTGCTGATCCCTAAAGTACAGTATCCCCTCATCTATATAGTTCAATTGTAGATTTTGTTTGATTTTTTTCTTAAAATCAAAATTAGCTGAATCATCAACTAACTTTTAAACTTTGAAATGGGAGTTTGTGTTTGAACCTTACAAGTTTCTTTTTTTTGTATAAGAGGCTATCAACAAGTAGAACTCATACTTCGTAGAAGTTTTAAACAAGTGGTAACCCAAGGAAATTTTTGAAGTTAAAAGGTATAATTGAAAATTTCTTTTGATCGAAATATTTTTTTAGTGGTTTGAAAAAGTTTTTAACTTTCGGTTAATATATTGTCCTTGAAATATCATCTAGACGATGAATTTGTATTTTTTTAAATTATATAGTAAGGTGCACCTGGACTAATTTATATGTACTCTAACTAATCACCTCTCTAGGTAATCTTAAGTCTTAAGGGCGCACTCTCTCATTTCGGCCTGGGATATTCAGGATTAAATTTAGTTTCTAAAGTATTTTCCAAGAGAGTCGAACCATACTTGACAAGGAAATGGTTACCTAACACCTTTTGGGAAAATTAGTTGTTGATATTGAAGTCAAAGTTTAAAATATTGAAGATTACTAAAAAGTAAGACGAAGAATAGTTGAACCAAAGAGGACTATATAATAAGAGCGCGCGCCAATGACACGAAATATGTGTATGTATTTTGAAACGGTGTTAATGACTGTTCATGTGGATTTTCCATAATTTTTTCTTAATATTATATAATTTTTTCTAAAAAGAGGAAAATACATTGTTACTTGGTATAGTGATTAGTTCTCGATATCTGAATTCTGCTAGTTAAGTGTCTAAATTGAATTGAGCACGTTTGCATCGTTGATCAGACACGAAATCCATGCATTTGTGATATTTCATTATTTCTTACCCTAGAAAAACAATATATATATACACATAATATGAAGTCCCACTATGAATGTATGTATGCAAACAGATGCTTTGTTGAATTTCTATGGTTAATTGCAGCGAATGTTTTTGGGAAGCCGAAGACAAACACGGACTTCTTGCCTTACAATGGAGATGGATTCAAGCTATTGATACCAGCAAAATGGAATCCGAGCAAAGAGGTGGAGTTTCCAGGACAGGTCCTAAGATACGAGGATAACTTCGATTCTAATAGCAATGTCGGTGTCATGGTCACCCCTACCGACAAGAAATCCATCACGGACTACGGTTCTCCTGAGGAATTCCTCTCTAAAGTAATCCATCTCAGTCATTCAATATATTTGCAGAAAAACATGTGTGTTTTGCGTTTTGGTTATGTTTATTTTCTTCAAGGATGTAAGCATATATCGTTGTGTTTTGACTGTTCTTTTCAGGTGAATTATTTGCTTGGCAAACAAGCTTATTTTGGGAAAACAGAATCCGAGGTAAGAATTGAAGATTTCTTCTGTTTCTTATCCCCTAAAAATAGAACAAAATGAATTGAAGCCTACATCAATGTTGGACCTCCGATATCCGCTCACAGTGGGTTGTCAAAGTCAACCACTCCACCTTGTGCATGAAGGGACATGTTGAATCCCACATTGATGTTGGGCCCTTCTATGTCTGTTCGCGATGGGTTTGTCAAATTTCACCTTGCATGTGTTACCTGATCATGAGCGATATATCAGTCTAAGAGTAATCCTCTATTTAAAGTTCTTTTGAGAGTGAGATAGGCCCATTGGGTTTTTACAAAATACTGAAAACCCCAACTCCATTGCGCAGGGATATATGGCTTATAATCTGCTTGGTTTACAATTCGAAAATAATTTTTTGAAAATTCCAAAACCAGTTTTTAGAAACAGTTTTTGAAAATTGTGAAACTTCTTTTATTAGTTATTGGAAATATTTTAAAACATAATTTTCATTAAAAATGTGTTAATTTGAAAATGAAATGATGTGGTTGATTGATCTTCCTATCAAAATTGTTCTTTTTAGGCTCTCAAATAGAAACCAAAATTGTTTACAGGGTGGATTTGACCCTAATGCAGTGGCAACGGCCAACATATTGGAGACCGGAACTCCAGTGATTGGCGGAAAACCGTACTACTTCTTGTCTGTCTTGACAAGGACAGCCGATGGAGATGAAGGCGGTAAGCACCAACTAATCACGGCCACTGTGAATGGTGGCAAGCTCTACATATGCAAGGCGCAAGCTGGAGACAAGAGATGGTTCAAAGGGGCCCGGAAATTTGTGGAGTATACCGCAAGTTCTTTCAGTGTCGCTTGATAAGGAGGTTCGAGGTATCTAGAGCTTATTTAGTTGTACGCCATTGATGATAAGAGTTATGGTGTTTTTAAGTAGTGATGGGTGGTGGTTGAAGAAGCTGTTGTTGGTGAGTTTCAATATTTTTGTAAATGAACTGATGAGATTACCATGGGCATGTCTCTTTCGTCACCAGAGCAATGGAAGTTATGTTTGTTTGGAGCTTATGTTGCTAATTTAACTTGTATAGTTTAACTTAATAGTAGTTACATTCTACTAAAAACTCGTGAAATAATAGAAACGTCACGGTCTATCATGTGTTGTCTAGAATCTCCTCGAATGAAAAGTATAGATTGTTAGGCTCTGGATAGAAGATTAACATCGGTTTGCTGAGAATTGTGATGGTCGCAATACTATGGAATCAAAGACAATGTTGTGGAGGCTTACAAGATCAAGAAGTGCAAATTTTCTAGCCAAGGGTCAAGTAAGCCTAGGGCCCAAAGCAAAGAAAATGAAGAAATTCGAGGGACGCTGCTTTTCTTCTGGAAAAGTTGGACATTGTGCAAGTGGCTGCCGTGTGAAGCGCTACTTGAATAGGTCCACACTACAAGCTAATGTGACTGAGGTTGCGCACCTTGTATTGGATGTTTTCAGATATGAATCTTTCAGTTGTGGCTAAAGAAAACCAATGAACCTAACTCACTCTCAAAAAATGCCTTATAAGATAAAAATTACCTTAGGCTTTATATATAATTTAAGATCAGGTAACACAAGCGATGTGGGATTCAACATGTCCCCTCACACGCAAACCACTGCGAATGAATATCGAGGGAAAGGCCTAACATTGATGTGGGATTCAACGATGCCCCCTCATGCGCTGGGTAAATTTTGATAAACAATTGCGAACGGATATTGGGGGCCAATATTAATGGGGGATTCAACACAATATTTTAAAACACGGATCGAATATTGAATCGAAAAAGTTACTGAGTCATGAGTCACCCATTCAACCGGTCGGCGAACCGCGGTTGAACAGTGACATCATAATTACGTCATTAAAAAAAATTAAAAGTAAAAAGATATTAAAAAAATAATAATAAAAAATTATACATTTGAAGAAAAAATAAACATAAAAAATAAGTAATCAAAATTAATATGCATTAATAAATATCTTAAAAGATCAACTCATGTTTCATACAAAATTATTAAAAATGTTTTCAAATTTGCAGAGTTAGAAAAAATATAGAACTTCATGGATTAAATGTGTAATTTTACAAATTTAGAGTACACCATACTTTTTGGGGACCAAAAATGTAGTTTTTCCTTTGGGAATTCAATAAATTCACTAATTTTTATTCCCCCACTGTGAAAATTCTCGATCTAAACCGATGTATCATCTTATGAAGAATATTGAATAGTATATTGAAGTTGAGTAAAATATTCTGAATTCAACTTATCATTAGCTGATGATGAAGATTACATTATATAGGAAAATGAGAGGAAGGTTGTTACAATAACAACTCTCAACAACAAGAATAACAAACTCCTTAACAAACAGAATCTAAGGGAAAATACAAAAATATAAAAGTAAAGGAAAATACTTTCTAGAAGTTCTATAACTCAATATTCCCCCCTCAAACTGAAGGGCAGTGAAGCATTGTCAGTTTGTGACGGAGACTAAGAAACCGGGGGCTAGATAAAGGCTTAGTCATGATATCGGCAAGTTGGTCGGCAGAAGGCAGATAATGAATAAGCAAAGAGCCACGAACAACTCGTTCTCTAATAAAATGGTAGTCAACTTCAATGTGTTTCGTGCGAGCATACATTACCGGGTTGGCGGCAAGGTAGGTAGCACTGATATTATCATAAAACATCACTGGAGGAGAAGTGGACAAAAGAGCAAGCTCGCGGAGTAGTGCTTCAATCCATATAACCTCAGCAGCAGTATTAGAGAGGGCACGATATTCAGACTCAGCATTAGAACGAGAAACCACAGATTGTTTAGCAGTAGACCATGAAACAAGATTAGGACCAACAAAACAATAGTAGCCCCCTGTACTGCGTCGATCATTAGGGAAACTAGCCCAGTCGGCATCAATGTAGGCAGTAATGCCAAAAGTCGTAGAGGGAGTAAAAGTAATACCAAACGTGGGTGTGCCTTTCAGATACCGAAGAATACGTTTAACAGCCTGGAGATGAACAGAGGAATGAGTTTGCATAAATTAAGAAACTTTGTTGACAGTGAAGCATAAATCTGGACGAGTGATTGTACAATATTGTAAGGCACCAACTAAACTGCGATATTCAGTAGGATCAGGCAGTGGGTCTCCATCAAATCTAGAGAGAACAGTAGTAGACGACATAGGAGAGGAGACCGGCCTACAATCTGTCATATTAGCACGAGCAAGCAAATTACAAATATATTTGCGTTGGCATAAATGAATGACAGAAGCAGTTCGAGAAACATGCACACCAAGAAAGAAGGACAAATCACCCAAATCCTTTAAAGAGAATAAGCTGTCAAGATAACCAGTAAGAGCCTGAATCTGGGATGAATCATTTCCCGTGATAAGGATGTCATCAACATAGACCAATGTAATCAAAGTCATAGAAGAACGATTCCAAATAAACATTGAGGAGTCGGTATGCGAACTTGTGAATCCCCAGTGAAGTAATGCCTTGCTAAGTTTGGAGTACCAGGCACGGAGACTCTGCTTAAGACCATAAAGAGCCTTTTTGAGTTTGCAAACATATTCCGGGTGAGTAGGGTCCACAAAGCCAGGAGGTTGAGACATAAAAACGGTTTCATCCAAGTCGCCATTTAAAAACGCATTATGGACATCCAATTGACGAATTGACCAATTCTGAGAAAAGGCAATACTGAGAACAATACGAATAGTTGTGGGTCGGACCACGGGACTGAAGGTTTCAAAATAGTCGAGACCATATGTTTGATCATAACCTTTGGCGACGAGGCGAGCTTTGTACCGTTCAACCGAACCATCAGATTGTAATTTGATACGATAGACCCAACGACAACCAATGACCCGATGATCAGAAGGAGCGAGTACTAATTCCCAGGTATGATTTCGCATACGAGCAGCAATTTCAGTGGTCATAGCCTGCTGCCACGGTGTATGTTTGGCAGCTTGATGAAAAGTACGAGGTTCAATGAGTAGAGCTGCAGTAGAAGAAGTTGTAGCAAGGAGAACTTTAGGTTTGGCAATACCATGTTTGGAGCGAGTGACCATCGGATGACAATTATCAGCAGATGGGGGCTAATGAATTTGAATACCCGAAGAGGCAACAGGAACCGTAGGCAGAGGACAAGAATGTTCTTCCATAGCTGCATCCCTGCAAACTGAAGAAAGAAAAGAATGTTCTTCGTAAGGTGAAGTGGGAGTGGAAGACAAGGGTGAAACAGGAGCAGTAGTGGGAGAAGTGGGAAAATTCTTCGCTGTAGAAGGCAAGGGAGAAGCAGAAACAGCAGTGGAGGATGTGGGAAAATTCTTCACTATAGAAGGCAACGGAGAAGTAGGAACAGCAGTGGAGAAGGTGGGAAAATGCTGCACTGGAGAAGGGAAAAGCTGGGAAGAAGATGCAGGCGTGGAAGAGGATGATTGGGATGAGATGGAAAAGAGGAAGGAGTTTTCATTAAAAATAACATGACGGGAGATATAGACACGACCGGTAACAGGATGAAGGCATAAGTAGCCTCTGTGGTGTGAACTGTACCCGAGAAAAATGCATTGGTAAGAACGATATTGGAGTTTATGTGAATTGAAGGGGCGGAGAAACGAAAAACAAACACAACCAAATACACGAAGAAATGAATAAGATGGGGTTTTGTTATAGAGGACTTGATATGGAGAGACATGAGAGAGAAGAGGAGTGGGAAGACGATTGATTAAGAAGGTAGCAGTTTGAAAAGCATAAGACCAATATTGATGAGGAACAAAGGATTGAGCTAGGAGAGATAAACCAACTTCCACAATATGACGATTTTTACGTTCAACACGCCCATTTTGTTCAGGTGTAGAAGGGCAACTGAGACGATGACCAATACCTAAGTCAATCAAAATGCGATTGATAGAACGATATTCACCACCCCAGTCAGATTGAAATTGTTTTATGGTGGTATTGAATTGATTAGTTACCATGGAGTTAAATTTAACAAAGTAGGAAGCGGCTTCAGATTTAGATTGCAATAGATAGAACCAAGTAAAGCGTGAATAATCATCAATGAACAACAGGAAGTATTTAGCACCAGTGATGGATGTTATTGGTAATGGTCCCCATAGATCAGAATGAACTAATTGGAAGGGGGCAGTGGCCTGTGAGTCAGAACGGGAGAAAGGTAAACGATGACTTTTGGATAATTGACAAACATTACAAAATTCAGAATGAGAAAAACTTTTGAGATTACAAGAATTCAGAACATGTTGAACAATTTGATGGGCTGGATGACTAAGGTGTTGGTGTCACACCGTTGGCTCAGTTGTTCGAGTGGAAGAAGAGATGGTGGAGGATGCTGAAAAACAGGCGTGAGGTGAGAAAGAGGAGCTGCCAGAAGCTGAAGAAGGTAAGTGAAGCTGATAGAGGCCATTGTGAAGGGAACCCTTAAGCAGAATATGCTTTGTTGAACGATCCTTCACAAAGAAACAAGAAGAGTGAAATTCGACAAAAACATTATTATCAGAACAGAGTTTTGTAACACTGAGAAGACGTTTAGTGATTGCAGGAGTATGAAGAACATGCCTTAATTTCACAGGTTGCAGGGAAGAAGGTAAGGAAATATTACCAATATGAGCAATTGAGATCAACTTACCATTTCCCAACATGGCTTGATCAGACCCAGTATAGGGTTTTGGCTTAGTGAGATGACCAAATTCTGGTGTGAAATGATGTGTTGCACCAGAGTTCATATACCAAGCATCGTCAGGAAGATGGGGCGGTGCAACAGCCATCATTGCTGAGACTGAGGAAGAAGATGAGCTGATCGATGGAGAGTATGTTGATGGTTGAGAAGATGGGCTGGTAAAGGGAGTTGGGTATTGGAGATTGGCCCGATGGTAGCATTTGTAGGCTATGTGGCCCAATTTCCCACAAATCTGACATTGAGGTTTTGGGTATTGGGTATGTGGAGTCCAAGTAGGGGGAAAGGATGGAGGTGGACGACCCATTAATCCATTTGGTGAAATGATCGAGAGGAGGTAAAGTTGCGAACATGAGCTTTCGAGAAATTAGGGTTCATGTTTCGTCCGTATGAAGAAGACGAAGGTCGGAAGGAAGAATGGTTGCCTGAATTTCGCTAGAATCGTCGATTACCGGTGGCTGTCAGTATATTGGCTTGAACAAAATTCAGATTTTGCACTGTTGTTCGTTGTTCCAATCAATATTCAAAGGTGAACAGCAGGCTGCGAATGTCTTCAAGTGAGGGTTCATCAGATCGATTCTGAATGGAGGTGATGAACGAGTCATATTCTTCGCCCAATCCATCAAGTGTGTACATCAATTTGTCGCGATAAGAAAGAGGTTCACCGATGGCAGAGAAACGATCGAAAACATTCTTGAGCTTGGCAAGGTATTCTAAAATTGAGAGCCCCTCTTTTTTAATTTTATGAAGTTGGGATTTGAGTCCCATAACCGTAGCGATTGATGGGGATTCATATGTACGCAGCAGTGCTGTCCAGACTTCTTTTGTTGTTTTGTATTCAACAATCTTCCCCATCATCGATTCTGAGAGAGAGGCATAGATCCAGCTCATTACAACTCTGTTGAGACGTTCCCATTGAATGTATTCCGGATTAACTTTGGTTTTGGCGATATCAAGGAATTTGGCTGGAGTATTTTGCTCACCTTCAACAAATTCTTCAAGCCCATGTGCAATGATGACATTGAGAAGTTGATTTTTCCAGATCAGTAGGTTGTGTTCATCAAGTTTGACTGCAAGAGTAGGAGTAAGTGAAGGTAAATTCTGGATTTGAAAACCAGTGGGGTTATTATTAAGAATTATGGGATTTTGGTATGGAGTTTGAATTTCAGAAGAAGGAGTTGAGGAAGAAGTAGAATGAGTGGCCATTTTTGGATCTGTGCTCATGATACCATATGAAGAATATTGAACAGTATATTGAAGTTGAGTAAAATATTCTGAATTCAACTTATGATTAGCTGATGATGAAGATTACATTATATAGGAAAATGAGAGGAAGGTTGTTACAATAAAAACTCTCAACAACAAGAATAACAAACTCCCTAACAAACAGAATCTAAGGGAAAATACAAAAATATAAAAGTAAAGGAAAATACTTTCTAGAAGTTCTATAACTCAATACATCTGATCCAGTCTATCCCAAATCACTAGAAATTTGAATTTTGTTTGATCTGTTTGATTTCCATACCTACTACCATCCATCATCAATAAGAGCAGATGTGGATTTTTGGAGGAAAAGGGCCGTCTGGATTCTCTGCCTGCTCTACAGCGAATACTCAAGGAATCAACGGGAAAGGTCTCACGGCTGTCGTCGGAGGCGGTAGTGCACAGGGAAGACGTCGTCGGGGGCTGCACAATGAAGAGGAGGTCGTCGGCGACGGAGGCAACAAGGAAATGAAGTTGGACAGAGTGAGAGTGTGTGTGTGTGTGAGAGAGAGAGAGAGCGAAAATGATAAAGGTAGATATCGTAAGTGCTGTGTTTGTGGAGGGATTGTCCTAGACAGAGAGAGTGGGAACAAAGGCAGGGTAGACAGCCGGGGAAATGGGAATTTAGGATTTTTTTGGGGGGGAAACCATGTGTACAATTGGAAAAAAGAGAAAACCCTGCCGGTTTACGGTGACCCATTTCGGTTCAGCGGTTCGGTGGTTGAACCGGTTCGAAGCCGGTTCACCAATTTTTTACTTGAAATGGGTTTCAGGGGTTAACCAGACCAGAAACAAGTCCGGATGGCGGTTCAACTGGTTGAACTAGACGGTCCAGTCCAGTTTGTAAAACATTGATTCAACACGCCCAACATCAAATAAGAGTCTTAGCTTTGAAACTATGTTAAAATCTTCATAGGCCTAACTTACTCTCAAAAGAAGGCTTCTAAGATGAGGATTGTCCAAGACTTTATATATAGCTCAGGATCAAGTAACACAAGTGACAAGTGATATGAGATTCAACACGGCCCCTCATGCGCAGTGTGGACTTGACAAACCACTGCAAAAGGATATCGGAGAAAAGGGCCAACAACGATGTGTGATTTAACAAGCTCCCTAACGCGCAGGGTGGACTTTTTAACAACTTACTGTGAAAAAATATCCCACGGAGGGGGCAACATTGGTGTGGGATTCAACACATCTAACATCAGACCAATGTTTTTAAAACCTGACTAGATATCGAACCGAAAAAGTTATTGGGTCACCAGTTCAACCGGCGGGTGAACCGGTGTTAAACCGTGACGTCATAATGATGTCATTAATAATAATAAATATAAATAAAAAATAAATAAACCAAATAAATATATGTAAATATATATTTTATATGCATAAGGGTTTTATGCATATAAACAATACTGGATTCCTGAGATTTGAGGAAAGAAAATATGCATTATTATTTTTGAATGGGGCATTAGGAAAGAAAATATGCATATAAACAATATTAATTACTTTGAAGTGTTCCTAATTTCTAAATTTGTTAGCTAGAAAAGAAAATAGAAAAAAAAATGAAATTGTTGATGAAATTGTCGTCATTTTCGGAGTTCGGAGGGTGCGCAAAGATTTTGTTGTCGTTTTTGGAGTTCAGAGATTGGAATTTGGAAGAGGAAAATAAAGGAATGGCTTAGAGAAAGAGATCGTTTGTGTGGACTGGAGCATGAAAAGGCTGTTCGAGACTTCGAGTGAGAGAGAGATTGGACTGGAGGCGCTGAGCGGCTGAGGAATTTGGGGATTAGGGTTTTCTTGGGGAAACCATTTACGCAAATGGAAAAGTGAAAAAACCGGCCGGTTCAACGAAACTCGTTTCGAGTCGATGAGAGGGCGGTTGAACCGGTATAAACCGGCCAATTCAACAATTTTTACCCTAAAACGGTTTTGAGGGGTTAACTGGATTGGAAACAGGCTCAGGTGGCGGTTCAACCGGTTGAACTGGGCAGTTCGATCCGATTTTTAAAAAATTGCATCAAATAAGAGACTTGACTCTGATACCATGTAGCAATCCAATGGTCTTAACTCACTTTAAAAAAACGCCTTGTAAGAGAAGAATTGCCCTCGACTTTATATTATAGTTCTGGATCAGATAATACAAGCGATGTGGGATTCAATAGTAGTGTTTGAAGTCAATCTAATAGGCAATCCCAGATAATGGTATATGGACATTAAGGTTACACGCCATATCTAAAGAAGATGTTCACCACCTATCAACTGGTGGGTCAAGATGAGCAACTCTTCATGGGAAACTCTTCGACTTCAAAGGTTGAAGGAAAAGGGAGGGTGTGCTGAAAATGACTTTCGGGAAGAAACTTACTCTCAATAATGTGCTTCAAGTACCGAACATTCGTAAGAATCTAGTTTTTAAATCTGTAATAAGTAAGAAAGACTTTAGAATGTTCTTTAAGGCAGACAAGTTTGTAATCACCGAGGGTAGAGTGTATATAGGAATGGGCTATATAAATGAGTGTCTGGTTTTGAGAATTCGTGTGTTTCCTCCTATACTTCTATAAATAGGGGGCATCATTCCGGTTAATTGATTCATTCATTTTCGTGCTTTGGGGGTGCTCTTTATATGAACCACAAGTGTGTGCCACCGCCGTCCATCCAAGGTGTGTCGGGGCCGGGTTTAATTACGGGTCTTGGCCCAGTAGAGTATTATCTTTTTATACAAAATTTATTTAAAAAATTAAATAAAATTTTAGTTCCAACCGAACCATGTGTGTGCCGAAGTAATACTTGCCGAAGTTCGCACCTATTCAAAATCAGTTGAACTAATGTCCTTACTTGTTCGGACTTAGCTGAACCAATGTTTGCCTTCCTAATAGGTGTCTGGTTTTGTGATTTGGTGCCTTTCCGAAGTGGTCCATCTCTTCCAATTGTGCTTTCTACACTTCTATAAATACGGTATCATTCTGGTTATTTGATTCATAAATTTTCGTCATCTAAGTATCCATATATCTATAGAGAGAGTCCAAGTCTTGAGAATTCAAGCATCCAAAAGTTCGCTTTGGAGTGCTCATACCAGCTACTAGAGATTGTTGTACCTTGGGAGACAAACGTATGATCAACCATAAACACCGAATGGGGACACAATTCTACTTAAAAGGGCATATAATCAAATTCTAGTCTCAACTGATTTCATCTTCAGTTTCGGTAATTTGTAAGTTTATGTTTAATGTTTTTCAAACATAGATTTAGGATTGTTTTGGTTTCATTTATTGAATTTCGATTGTGTATTTTTGAAAAGAATAAATAAATCAAAGTGAAATTAGATAATAGTCTAGGAAATTAACTGCATCAACATAATAGTTAATATAATTGGAATTAACTGCATCACTCAAGTAGGTACGAGACTTACAGAAACGAGTCATCTAAACGGATTGTGACCATTAGAGGCATCTTTGTTTGAAAAAAAAAAAAAAAGTCATTTAGGTTTTAAAAATAATTTTTATTGTAATTTGTTTTTTTGGTATTAAAGTTGGGGAGGAGATTTTGAACACTCGACTTTCTAAAAAGGAAGCATACTAAATAACCATTAAGCTTAAAATTTTAGGTTTATTATAAAATTTCTTAGAACATCTCCAACAGTTAAGTGTGTCATTTATCAAATATGGCACATAAATAACATTATGACACACTTAACTTAGAGTGAGTGTTCCAACAGATTTGACAAAATCGGTGTGTCGTTTAAAAGTATTCGTATATTAAAATTAAAAATAAAAATAAACTTAAAATTAGTTGTAGTTTTTAAATATAGTTTTCTATTAAAATTAAAATAAAAATTAACTAAAAATATTTAATATTATGTATTTTTTTATATAGGTTGATTTTTTTAGCTTAAATTAAATTAAATCTGTAAAATAACCCAATATTAATCTAACCCTAATGAAATCTAACCATGATTAAATCTTCATCCAAATATAACATAGGATATTACGTGTGCCAAATATGACACACAGAGTATTTGTCCCCAAATGTCCCAAATAATGACAGAGCTATTGGAATTCATTTTGACATTAAAATTGCCAAAATTTGGAATGATATATAGGATGACAAGAGTTGTTCTTATGAAATGATTTAATTCTCTCAGTTATTAGAATATTAATATTTTTTTTTCACATATGTTGGGGGAGCAAGTTGAATTCTAGATCTTCCACAAGAAGGCCAAATACATATATACTATTTTATTTTTTTTTATACATCAAAAAACATTCAAATAAAACAACAAACTATGAGCATAAAAAGTGTGCCTTCGGATCCATTTCCTTAAGCAACATATTAGTCATTCCCTCTGGGGGATTAATCTTAACTTTAAAATCTTCTTCCATATCGCTCCAATGTTAGTCATATAGTCCGCACATTGATTTTTTTCTCTAGTTGTGACTCGAATGACATAATAATCATTTTCTCATATCATGCGCTTGCAATCGTCAATCCACGGTTTGTATCTATGATTCCTTGGGCAATCTTCCAACAAGAGCTTTTCGACTTCGAGAACATCGATCTCAATGATACCTCTCGGATATTCTTTGAGGACTAGAGTTGAGATCCCTTTATGAATTCCTCTTATCTCCGCTTCAAGGTTGTTGCAGTTCTGCAAATGTCCATAGAATCTAAACTGCCATATGCCATGCTTGTCTCTAAGAAGGCTTCCAAATCCTCATTTCCCAGTATTGCTTTGATCACATCCATCCGTGTTCATCTTGAAGAAACTTGCATGTGAGAGAAATCTACAATTCAAGGGGTCCAGTCTTTCAGGACAGAAAGATTTCACTAGATCATTCTTTAGTCTTAAGATTTTTTGAATCACAATATAACAATCTCTTTGTGTTCCTTCAATCACTTCTCTATTTTTGTCCTTCCAGATCACCCATAAAATAGCAAGAAAAAGATAAGAAGATTGGGGATGAGAATTCTTCCCTTTGATGTTGTCCTTAATCCAATCCTGCACATTTAACCTATTAAAATAAAGTACCTGACCAGGACTAAAAAAGTGATGTCAAACTCTTTTAGCCTTCTGGCAGTTCCTTAGGACATGATCCATCGACTCACTAGTTTCTTTACACCTTTTACGTAAACTCAACACATCATTCTTCCATTTAGCCACAAGTTCATTGGTAATTAGCTTTTTGTGACCAATTAGCCAGAGAAAATGTTTCATATTTTGTGGTATCTTGAGTTTCCAAATCCAATTCCAAATAGGATTAGTACCCATGACTTCCGATCGGAAGAAGATACGAATTACCAAAATCATCAATAATATCTGAGACTCTCATATCCTCATAATTTTGGTTATAGATATCTCCTAACGGCCCTTTACCACACCACCAATCGGTCCAAAGGTTAATTTTAGCACCATTTCCCACTCTCCATTTCACACCCTTAATGAGGTTAGCCTTATTTTTAGAAATTCCTTTCCAAATATGTGATCCATTAGCCTTTTTCTCCCAAAAACTTGGACAATCCTCAATTTTATATTTAGATTTGATAATTTTTATCCGAAGGTTATCATCATTATTGAGAATATTTCAACCCAATTTAGTCATGTATGTATCATTAAGCACTCTGGCTTTCTTAATACCCAACCCACCATTATCTTTGTTAAGACAGATTTTCTCCCAATTTACTAAGGGAAATTTTTTCTTATCCTCAGTTTTCCCCCATAGAAATATTCTATTAATTTTATCTAAATCATCACAGGTACTTTTGGACAGAATCATAGTTTGCATCACGTAGCTAGGAATAGTAGTGGTAACAGATTTTATGAGTGTCGTTCTACCGGCCATGGCAAGGTTTTTAGACTTCTAGTTGGTCAAACAACTTTAGACTTTCTCAATAACATGTCTATAATGATCTTTACTATTTCTTCTATGAATCAGGTTAGCACCAAGGTATTTTCCTAGATCATTCGTGAGTTGGATGCCCAGTCTGGTGCTTGCATTTTTTGCCTCAAATCTTCTGATGTTCGAAGAGATAAACATTTTAGATTTAGTAAGATTGATTTTAAAGCTCGACATTTTAGAAAACTAATTTAGAATATCAGTCACATTATCGCACAAAATATCCCCAACTCTAGAAAAAAGAATCAAATCATCAGCAAAAAATAAGTGAGAAAAAGTAGGATTATTTTTAGCAAGTTTAATACCTTTCCAGTGCTCTTTTTTAACACTGTTCTCGATTGGCAAGGATAATCTTTCCATACAGAGAACGAAAAGATAAGGGGATAGTGGATCTTCTTGCCTTAATCCTCTCGAAGCTTTAAATTCATGGATTCTAAATGAAGCATTTTTAACACAACTAAGTGTAAGCTTAATCCAATTGGGAGGGAGATTAAAAAAGTTAAGAGTCTCTTCAAGAAAATCGCAATTCACTATTCATATGCTTTTTCAAGATCGATCTTAATGACTATTCCACCAAATTTATTTTTAGTTTTCCTAAGACTGTGTAAAACTTCTTGAGTGACAATAATGTTGTCAAGAGTCATTCTCCCATGAATGAAACTATTTTGATAGGGACCAACAATATCTTTCAACAAAGGCCTAAGTCTAGCAACAAAGATTTTCGTAATGATTTTGTAAGTAGTGTTGCAAAGACTAATGGGTCTAAGCTAAGATATAGTTTCAGGGATGCTCACTTTAGGAATCAAGGCAATAAAAGTTCTATTATTGTTATCAGGCATATGCCCATCTGTAAAACAATTAACCACAAAATTATAGATATCATTGCCCACAATATCACAGTTTTTCTTAAAAAATATAGCTTGAAAACCATCCGGCCCAGGGGCCTTAAAATCACCCATGAATTTGAGAGTATTTTTAATTTCCTCCATATTAGGGACCATGTCAAGTTGGTAATGCCAACATTCCTCAATAACAGGATGGGGGGTATTTAAGCATAAGTTGGGGTTTTCCAATCTATCCTCAGTAAATAGATTAGAAAAATAACTATTAACAAGAATTTTTAACTCATCATCCTCTTTGATCCAATTATTGTTATTATCCTTCAACATACTAGTTTTATTTTTTCTTCTCTGGTTAGTAGTAATATAAAAAAATTTAGTATTTTTATTCCCATATTTAAGCCATTGGACCCTCGATTTTTGGAACCAAAGCATCTCTTCTTGTTTTAATATGAGGTTAAAATCATCAATGAGGGCACGTTCAATGCATTCAAAATTTCGGGAGAAGTTACGCCCTTGAATATTTTGGATCCCATTTATTCTAGCTTTGATATTACGTTTTCTTCTATACAGGTTTCCAAAAGTCTTTTTTATTGCACTCACAAATATTATTCTCAAAGTGTTTAAGTTTCACCATCAGATTATTCTCATTAGTATCCCATTTATTCTTTATTAGGTTGAAAAAATCAGGATGAAACATCCACATCGCTTCAAATCTGGAAGACTTATTTTTCTTAGGAGCATTAAAACCACAAGTATGAATAAGAATCGGAAAGTGATCAGAATACATACGAGGAAGGTTTTCCACATGGGCCTCAGGGAAATTTTGGCACCAGTCGTCACTGGCTATAGCTCAATCCAGCCTTTTATGCACTTTAAACCCATACATGTTGACTCCAGCCCACGTAGTTTTTAGACCACTGGCCCCCAGGTCGTTCAAACCACAATCTCTGGAGTTTTGTTCCAATTTTTTTCATTCTAGATATATCATTAGAGCTACTAGTACCAGACTTCTCATTTGATTTTGCAATATCATTGAAGTCACCCGCCACCATCTAGAGCCTACCGTCTTTTAACGATAGGTTTTTGAGATCATACCATAAATCACTTCTCATCCTTGGATTGGGGCTACCATAAATCGTAGATAGAACCCATTCTTTGAAATTATTCTTTTTGATCAGGGCGTGGATAACATGCTCCTGGATATTAACACTACTGGCAGTGGTTCTATCTGGGTTCCATACTATCCAAACCCCTCTAACTTTACCTCTTGGGTCAATTATAGCCTTAGAGGGAAAGCCAATGTGGGAGAAGAAATTACCCAAAGCTTCAAATGATACTTTAGTTTCCATAAGCGTTATCAAATCAAGCTGATAGGTACATACCAGATCTTTGAGAGCATTTTTAAACCTATTGTTACCAGCTCCTCGGCAATTCCAAATTAGAATCTTCATCGATCTGCAATTAGGCTGACTTGGGAAGTCCTCTGTGTTCCTCAATCCCAGCATCAATCTACATCTCTTCAAGCTCTTCGTCCACCCGAGAGGTTCTGCGAAAATTTTCATGAATGGATTCTGTGACATTCCTCTCTCTATCACCCGAAAGGCCAACCTTAGTTTCTCTAGGAACCAGAATGTCTCCATTAGGACTAGGACCTCTTCATCCTGCTCTAGGAAGAGAGAAAAATGGATCCTTGTTAGGAGTTGTCGATCGAGCTTTGATGTTGCAAGGCTTGAGGTGGATTTCTCCTCTTCCGGGTACATCGGGCAGCTCATGGTATTTGGGAGGACAGGGGAAAATTTTATTTTGGGAGGGTTTTTGATTCGAACAAATACGGTCGCTATTACGTTTTTAATTATCTTCGACTCCCAATTTATTCACAACCCTAAGACCCTCACCCAGACCCTTATCTCCAACCCTATTCTCTTTACTGTAAGAAACCCCAAAAGTACCATGCCCTGCCATATCCTGCATTGTACCCATGCCTGTTCCCATAGCCTTGAAACCTTTGATTTCTTTGCACGCCTTACTGACATCATGGGTACTCTTAGCCAATATAGCTTTGTCTTTATTCTCTTGATTAAAACATTTTGAAGAGGTTTTGGGTTCCACTCTCCTGTATTCCTTCCTAATGGCCTTATGGTGCATCCCTCCTTCTTCTTGGTTCTTCTCATTTTGGGTTGTGTAGGTTCTTTCTGGGTTGTTCCTATTGGCTTTAACTTCTCTATTTATTGGGCGTACCTCTTGCTCATACAAATATTGGAACCTATTGGCTTTTGAGATTTTCCCAATGGGCCCATCTCCTTTGAATTTATTTCCTGTAAATCTCCTTTGTTTTTTCACTAGCATCCAGGGGACAAATTCATTCTCATCAGACCTATCCTTTCTATTCGTAGCTTGCCCTTCCGGTTCCATCATCTGACTTGTATCAGTGGTCTTGTCCTTTCCTTCCCGTAGAGTAACGGTCAAAATGTTATTCTTTCTCATTGCTAGTTGGATCGCCGGTGTCATTTCAGCTGCTTCCGTCGTCGTCTCCAGCAAGCTTTCCTTCCTCTTCGGTAAGCTTCCTTGTAGCTCCGGTGAGCTTCCTTGTTTATCCTGCACAAAAGGGCAAAATTCAGCACGATGGGATATTCTTCCACATTTGTAGCATAAATTATGCAAACTTTCATATTCCACTCTGTAATCCCTTCCCTTGAATTCGTACTTCGAAACTAGGGGTTTATTCAAATCTAACTCCACACATATTCTGGCGAATTTTCCCCTAGAAGACATAGCTGTGTTCTTGTCCATCTTTATTGGTCTTCCAAGTTTTTTTCGCTATACTATATAGCACATTGGGTTCATAATACTAGACAGGTAGTTGTGGTAGTCTGATCCACACCGTTGTCTTTGATTCAGTAGCCTCATCAGATCTAAAATCAGGCCCCCATTTTCTAACCATCAAATAGTGATCTAAAATCACCCACGATCATTCGGTAAGAACTTTGTACGCATCAATGATTTTGTTAAATTTCGCGAGGTAGAACCCATAGTTCAAATCGATTAGCTCAAATTCTCCTCTTGGATTCCATGATCGTTTGACTCTCTCTAGCAGGATTTTGTATCCTATAGGCCTTCCTAATAGCCTTATAATGACGGTATGTTTCCATTTTTCCCTTAACTGCTCCACTAGTTGTTCCGAAATGGTGACTATCGGTTTAAAGTTTTCGGTGCTCCGTTCTTCATTTTCCTCTATGTACTGTAGATCATCCTCTTCTGCATTGAAGTGAACATCCTCAAAACCAAGCTTGTTATCTTAACGTTCCATGTTCAGAGCCTCTTTGAAAGATTTAGTTTCTGTACTTAGTAACTGGGACTCAGGTTCTTTCATACTGTTGCTACCCATGTCTTCTGTTTCTTTTCCTTCCTTATTATCAGTAATTTTCACTTCGATTACCATGGGTGAATCAGAAGGTTAGTGATCATTTTTCACTTTCTTCGTGCTTCTCTGTATTTTATCATTTTCCTCTTTGAATTTTTGGTTAAGGTTCTCAACATCACTATTGATTTGCACATAAATATTTTCTGAAGCTTGTGCTTCTCTGTATTTTATCATTTTCCTCTTTGGATTTTTGGTTAAGGTTCTCAACATCACTATTGATTTGCACATAAATATTTTCTGAAGCTTGTGAGTTTCTCTCTCTAGAACCCATTATTGTACATTTCAAATACATATATACTAAGTTATAAGTGTTGACATTTTTTAATATTAACATTTAAAAGTAGGGTTAGAGAAGAAAATATGTTACAAAATATAGCATTTACAAGCATTTTATAAGGGGCTAATTACCATGTCAATATTGGTGGGATACTGACAAGATTTTATAAGTAAGGGGCAAATTATCACATCATGCTGACGTTATAACGAACTGTAGAACGGACGAAACCATCTCTGCAATCCCAACGTTCGCCGTTGTGTCCAAAACAAGCTTGGGCACCTCTCCGACGTCGTACTCGGTGCACCCACCGTACCCCTCCAACAACCTCTCCATCTCTCGCCACGTCGACGGCTTGTGCCAGCTGGCTCCGTCATCAGCCGCGCCCCTCCGTTCCAGCCTCCGCCGCCACTCCGCCTCGTCATTCGGCTTACACTCGACGACCACGAGCCCAGCCCCCGATGCCTCCGCCAGCCGGCGCAGCTGCTCGAAATGGATCCGACGGGAGAGCGGGGAGTCGACGACGATGCTGAGACCCAACCGAAGCTGCGTCGAAGCAAATCTCCAGACGACGTCGTAGGACAGCTCGTTGAGGAGATCCCGTCCCGCCGCCGGCGAGGACTGAGCGAGGGCGAATTGGAGGGTTTCGGTGCAGTCCCGGACGTCGTCTTTGTCGACGAGAGGGCAATTGAGGGAGGAAGCTATGCAGTGGGCTAATGTGCTCTTCCCGGTACCGGGATGGCCTTTCAACGCTATGATGATTGGCCTCCCCTCCATTTTTACTTTCTCCATTTCTGTCTCGATTGACTGAGTGATGGATGGAGAGATGAGAGGGAGGGGCGGGGGTTGGGTTTGATTCAGATCAGATATTCAACGCCAACATCAAACCTTATCCGTAAAAATTATTTTATTGTGAAATGTCACCAAATTGGATTAATTTAAGTTACCGGCACGTGACCTAGTTACCTCGTCAGTCAAATATAGTATAATTATCATTTCGTATAATTATCATTTCTCATGAAAAAAATTTGTTATCAATTATTTTGGTGCTTCTCATAGTGCCGAATATTTCTGGTACTTATCAAAGTTGCGATGAAAAAATATTAAACATGCTATTCGCATTTATTCTAAAACTAACTTCATTCGGGATCAAGTTCATTCTTCTAGTTTCAGGTACAATAATTTTTCTTTCAATATTTGAGTTTGGATTAAAAAAAACTTTAAAGGTAGTGTTCTTAATCATTCTTATTTTCCTTTTATTTCTACTATTTAAAAAATTTGGAAAGATAGAAATAAAGAGATTATTGAAAGAGTTTGGTAATCCTTCAAATTCAACTTTTGTGAGAATTGTTAACAACTCTCAATATTTCTCTAAATTTTTCTTGAAATCAAATTTTCTAAATGACTTCAAAAGATCCTCTATTTTTTGGTTTTCTTGTAAAAAAAAGATTCTTTAAACTTAACACGGATGGTCATGCGAAAGGTGACCTAGGCAGAGGTGGTTTTGGCGGCTTGTTGAGAGATAATTTGGGGAAAAAAAAACATGGAAGATAGGTTATTATGGTTGTATTAATAGCTGCACAACATTGGAAACGAAACTAAGGAGTATTGTCGAAGGAATCAAAATTTCAGCTAATAGAGATTATTTTAGAGTGCAAGTTGATACTGATTTAGCTGCAGTTGTTTCTTTGCTCAATAACTCATGCCCAGAGAATTACAAATTTATAGAGCTGATTGAGGAGTATAAATGACTTCTTTTTTCAACGGATTACACTTTTCATTTCGCTCTTCGAAAGACTAACCGTTGTGCTGATATTCTGCCAAGAGAGGAGTTCGTGAAGATTGCATCCTCAAAATCCTTGATACGCCAAGTATGGATATTGAAGAGATTCTCCTCCAAAAGATGGATAAAAGGACTTTCAACATATGCTTGGAAGCCTAATTTTATTCTTTTGTTTGTTTCTTTTGTTTTTGTAATTTTCCGTTCTACCAAAAAAAAATCTATTACAACTCTCTAGGTAAAATAGTATTTTATTGATGTAAATGCCTATTTGGGGGAGGTGTTCTAATTAAAACAAGTAGGGTATAAAATGCAACTGAGAGAAAACGTTAAGGGGAGTAAAGTGTAATTTAATCCCAAACAGCAGGCTTGATTCTCGATTTACTGCGAGGGGTGAAACCCTAACTATATAAAGTCGCAAGTAGTTCCAAGTTGAAACCATGGAGGGAGAAAGCGATTGGAACGGGAGAGAGAAAAAACCTGCGATGCGATAAGGAAGAAGAAAAGCTTGAAGCGGCAATTGATGCGTGTGGACACGAAAACCTCACTGATTTTACCTTGTGATGCTTACGAGCAAAGTATAGTTTTCAATCTGAATAATCAATTGCTGCTCGCTTTTTCTTCCTTCTTCCGTCTTCCTCTTCAATTGCTGGCCTCCGGACCTAATGACGATGTCCTCCTAGCTCTGAAGGTCCAGTTATTTCACTTTCAAGCACTGCCGATGGATCGGTCATTTTTTAAGCTTTATTTTATGATCTATTTCGGATTGTTTCTTGCGTGATTTGAATAATTGATGTTTTGTTCTTCAGAATTTGATACTGTTTTCTTTCGTTTTTGATTTATTTCAAGGGAATCATTAAGGAATTAACTGTGTGGCTGATCCTTTTCATGTATTTATGATTTTAAAGATTTTATTTCAGTATTATTTGTAATTGATTTCTGTTTGATTTTATAATCCTCAATTTTTGACAGGGTGCTTCTGCAGTTGGATGATTTGAAAACCTGCAACTCTAAATGCAAGTTGTTGTCCAGTAGAAGTCAATGTTCTAGTATTTATGGATCAAAACTGGCCCGGAAGTTTAAATCAAAGACCAATGAAGAAGAGGATGGGTTACAAAGAAGCACAGAGAAGGTAAAAAGTGATCACTCCTCTCAATCCATCTCCATGGAGATGGAATACCAGAAGAATATTGCTGGGGAGGAGGGCCGCCTGCAAACTAACTCTGAGCCACTCACCGTAGAGGTGGAAATGATAGCGGAAGAACCATCTAGCCAGACAGAACAGGGAAAGACTACTATGTCATTCAGGAACCCCTCAATGGCCATTCCAATGTGAAGAAAAGTAACGGTGAAAAAGTCTTCTTCGACTAAGAAGACGACTATATGGAGGAAGAACCAGAACACGGAGAGGATTCTAGCACGCTGGGTATGAATTCATTAGGGTCCGTCGCCACCCACACCAGTGACAAGTCAGGACCGAGGTCCTGACATCACCAACCCAATCAAATATGAATTGATGATGGTGAATTTGGTCATGGGCAAGACATAAGGGGTTCCAGTGAAGTGGGCCGAGAATGGGATCATGATGAGGATATGTCCGGAGGCCAAATCTCCTTTGTTGGGCCCCAAATCTCCGTGTCATTAAATCAGACCCCGATTGCGGATTTGTACATTAGATCAGACCCCGATTGCGGGTTTGTACGTGTATAAGGTCCATGGTTTTGTGGTTTAGATACCTGACCCGGTTAGAACCTTTGTTAGATAAAAGGTCATGTTTAGAATCTGAACATGACTCAGTTGGATATTAATTGTGATTTAAAAAAATTTATATTTTGCTGCATAAATTTGTTGTTTTAATATCTGATCCCTTCAGAAAGATCTGAATCGGGATAGAAATGTTTTTGCTTCTATGTCGAGGTCTGTGGGAAGGGACTGTAATAGAGGGTTCGGTCAAAAATGAGGGGCACCGATGAGAAGAGATAGTTAAGCTCGTTTGGGACATATTTTAGGATTTTAACGGGAGGATGGGGGGGAGCAGGTCTCATGTTCTTTTTAAGAAAAAAGATTTGTTCAAAAGATGAGGTCTCATTTTCCGCTGAAGTAAAGCAAAGCCCAATACTATCCAAAAAAAAAAAAGCAAAGCCCAAAAAGACGATCTAACAAAAAGCACATCTTTTTTTTGAGGGAGGAAAAGCCAACTCAAGTAGAAGAAAACAATTAGGTAGCGATTGGTTAGTGTTTCTGCTTTTCTATTTCTACTTTTTATAAATTCGGAGAAAAAAAAAATTGGTTAGTATTTTGCTTTTTTATTTCTACTTTTAATAAATTTGCATAAAAGTTTTGTTTTTATTCTAAAATGTTGTGTGAATAGAAACATGTTTAGAAACCACTATTACCCTAATTTTTTTTTTTATTTATTTATTTATTTATGAGAACAAACACAAAGAAATACGTTTAATTATAACATTTGTTCCTTTTTTTTTTTTCTTCTTTACATTTGTGATAATAAATATAAATATTTTTAGTTGGTGGTGGTAGATGGCAGTTGAAATAATTTCGTGGGAGTGAATAGAGATCAACTAATATTATGTAGATACATGTAATTAATATTGTACAGACGTGAACACATAAGGAATTAATACGCAAACAAAAAAAGATTAAATTAAAATTATATTTTAAATAAAATTAATAATATATTATACTCGCTATTAGAGACTAATTACCAATTATCTTTAAAAAAATTATAATTATAAATCAAACAAAATTCGAAATGAGTCCGCACGTGACATGCACTAAAACCATAGGAAGAGTCTCGTGATCTTCGCGTGACTTCATATGGGATGATGGTACGGACATGTCTAAAAGACGTCATTACATGCGCATCATTTAACGTTGTTTGTATAGGGCCTTCTCTCAACGACAGAACAACTATAGTATCGCCTTCTTCAACAATCTGTAAACACTTTCTTTTTATATTCCTAATCATACTATTAAACTCAAATTATGCCCTAATTTAAAATATTATTGTCTAAAGCAGCCGCACTGACGACCTTCACCAGAGCCGCCCCTCATTTATATAGGCAACATCTAAAGTTAGTTATTGGAAGTGGCTGATCTATTTTAATAATATTTTCTCGCATCATAATAATTATATTGATATATAGGAAAGATATAATATTACAAGACATATAAAAAGTTTCTAATCGGTATTTTTTTTAGTGGGATTAATGTTTAACTTAATTAGCCAAAATTCATATACATATATTAGCACCTCTGCATACTCAAAATAGTAAATCCGACGTGAATTTGAGTTTGGAAATCAAAGTATGATAGTAACAAGATAGATGGATTTTGGTGGAAATATATGTTGTCTAATCAACAAAATTGACATAGTGAATATGAACAATATTATGGAAAATATGATGATGGATGAAGTAACAATCAGTCTCGATGTGTTTTGTATATTTATGAAAAAAGTCATTATGAGCAATCTAAATGGCACTTTTATTGTCACAATTCAGAACAATGACAGGAGGGAAGGAGACTCATATGTTAACAAGTAGGCAGTGAAGTCAAAGTAATTCTTGTGTTGTATCAGCGATGACACAATACTCAACTTTAGTATTGGAGCGGGTAACCAAGGTTTGATTCTTTCTGGGATTGAAAATGAGGGAGTTGTCCAAGAAGAAACAATAACCAGTGATTGAATGTTTCTCGGTGGGATTTTTGGCCCAGTCGGCTTCAGAGTAAGCCTGTAAGGTGGGAGTGGATTGAACTGAGAAATGAAATCCATGAATTAAGGTGCCTTTGACATATTGAAGAATGCCAAGAACGGTCAAGTAGTGAGTTGTTCGAGGAGCGGACAAGAACTGACTGACTTGATGGACAACGCAGACAATGTCTAGGTGAGTAATGGTAAGGTATACCAAACTTTCAATCAGTTGGCGATAAAAAGTGGCATCTGGAAAAATGAGAGTCATTCAGTGGAGTAAATTTGTTATTCGACTCCAGTTTATTGTTTGTAATGGTGGAATCAGTGATATCAGGCTTGGAAAAACATATTAGAGGCATTTTGGTCTGAGAGAGAAAGTATCCGTGTGAATCATATGAAACTTCGAGGCCAAAGAACTAGAACACCAAGATTTTTCATGTCGAATTAACCACTGAGAAAAATTTTGAGTTCCGAGGTATCGCGTAGATCATCCCCTGTAATGATCATGTCATCCACATATAGTAAAAAGAGAATACTATCGTTGTCAATTTCACGAATAAACAAGACAGAGTCATGAGAGCTGAATATGAACTCGAACTCGTGGATGGTGATGTTGAATTTTGCAAACCAAGTACATGAACCTTGCTTGAGACAATATAAGACACAATGAAAACAACATACTTTGTGTTGAGCAACAGCTAGGCCAAAAGAGGTTTGCATATGACCTTTCTCAAGGAGGTCACTATTGAGGAAGACATTATTGACATCGATATGAAAAAATATCCATTTGCGAATGGCAGCAACGGTAAGGGAAGTACAGACATATGTGAGTCAAACTATTGGAGCAAATGTTTCTTCATAGTTAATTCCATATTCCTAAGCGAATCATTTTGCAATACATCGGGCTTTATAGCATTCAACGAAACCATCAAGAAGCATTTTTATTTTAAAAACCCACTTGCATACAATAAGAGTTTTCCAGGGGATAGGTTAACGAAATGCCAAGTGTGAGTTTTGGTTAAGGCATGAAGTTCCTCATCAACTTTCTTATGCCAAAAAAGGTTAGTACTAGTCTCCTTATAGGATTTTGGCTCATGCGGATTGAGTGTGGTAGAAAAACAATACAAATTACGAAGATATTACGGAGATTGTGTTACCCTACTAGAACAATGGGGATTATTTTGGGCAATCTTAGTTGGTGCAACATATGAAGTCATGGGGATGGGCTCGAGGGAGTTGTGCTCAGGATCTGTAAACGGAATAGGAATGTCAGTGGGGGTAAGAGGCGTAGTTATAGGATCTATTTAAGGCCCAATGACATTTGTGCTTAGATGATCAAGAAAGAATTCTATGTATGGATTAGTGAAATATAGATAATTGGTGGTAGATATCAAATGAAACTTGGATATGGACGAGAACATCTTGTGTTCCCTAAAGGTGACATAACGAGAAAATACGGAGACGATTAAAAATAGGATCCCGAAATCGATATCTAATTTCATATCTGAGGAAACAACATACTCGAGCCCGAGATTCAAGTTCGGTGTGTTTATAAGGTTGTAATAGGACAAAACAGGCACAACCAAAGAATTTTAAGAGGCCATAATTAAGATAAACTCCATGTAACTTTTCATAAAGAAAAAGATTACTGATAGTAGATAAAGGGACCCAATTGATGGTATAAACGACAGTGAGAATAGCTTCTCCCCAAAAGTGCTTCGGACAAGATAATAAAATGAGTGGATGGACAATATCTAGAATATGTCGATATTTACGTTTAGCTCGACCATTTTGGGTAGAAGTTCCAGAGCAATACCTATGGAAAGTGTGCCATGTTTTCAAAGGGTGGCGATGAAAGACTGGTCTTTGTATTCTATGGTATTGTCGTATTTGAAGATTTTGATATTGCAGGAAAATTAAGTTTGAACCATGACAGATAATTTTGAATAGATTTGATGTAATTTGAAATATTTATGTGTGAGGTATAACCAGGTGCACCGAAAGTAGTCATCGACAAATATGCCAACGTATTTGGAATCCCCCAATATGGTAGAATGTCAGGGTTCCCTAATATCAGGGTGGATTAGGTCAAAAGGTACATTGAGAGTTTGAGTCAATAGTGGAAAAAATTGAGGCGTGTTGTTTTTCTTATGGACATGAAAGACAATCGAGATGCTAAGTAGAGACAAAACTTAATTTCCCACTAGAGTTAAAGTACGGATACATCTGATGGATGCATGACCTAACTGTAAATTCCAAAGGCTAAAAGAAGATGAATCAGGTGATGATGATGATTATGATAGTGGTGGTGGTGGTGATAAAGAGGAGGATGGGTGCGATGGTGATAGTGATCATGATGATGATGGTGAGGTACTGAGGTTGCATAAGTTGATAAAGAGACATGAGTTGGTGGTGGTAAGAATTGAAAAGGCAGGTGCAAACCACTAAACTTAAATAAACGTCAAATTTTACGACCAGTTCCAGGAGTTTGTCTTGTCCGCGAATCCTACATACGATAATTACTATTAGAAAATATTACTTTAAATCACAATTCACGGATTTTCCTAACACATAAGAGGTTTAAAGTGAGGTTTGGAATTAAATAGGTGTCAAAAATAGAAAGATGTGAAGTAAAAATCTGACCGGTATAACTAACACACATATGAAAACCATCAGTAGTATGAAAGGTATGAGCATTCACAATACATAGTTTGGATGAGAAGATGCTGAGATCATAAGTCATATGATTACAACAGACAAAATCAAAGAATAAAAAAGAATCACCTGTAGTAAGTGAGAGGGTAGGAAAAATATTTATACCAAAATTGGAGAGAAAACATCTAAACATTGAATCCATATCCCCAATAAAGATGAAAACAACGGTAGAGGTAAGATTAGAACTCTTATTGGCAACAAGTTGATATGTAAATGGGAACCCTTGGACATTCTGGTTGAATTATATCAACAATATATACGAAAGTATATTGTATAACATGAATCTAGAAAAACAGAGACTACGGATGGATTCAAAATACTAAAATTTTCCAGGAACATATCTAAGGTCGTGAAGAACCGATTGATGAACCATTAAACTAATTAGAAGAACGTAGTGAACCAAATCATCCATATAAAAAGAAGTATACTATGTGATTTGAATTTGAGTAAACAGAGGACACAAATGGATTTAGAACAATTAGCTAGGAACCAATATTCGAATCTCAAGAACCGGTTTGAAAAGTGGTGAACCAGTCAACAAAATATTGGACCATTATTGAACCAGTCAAAGAAGTTAATCAGGCAAACGTGGCATAGATAATGTGGCATACAATGACGTAGCAGTCAAGAATGCTGATGTGGAGTATGACGTGGAACCAGGAACATGGAAAGTGATGGTGTGACAATTGACATGGCAGTTGACTTGGCACTGTGCTGATATGGCTACTTTCGTGGCAATACACGTGCGTGATGATTTGTCACCAACATTGCACTATTCTGCTGACGTGGCAACTGTTGTTGCACACACATGGCTATGATGTGGTGATGAGGTGGCTATGTTGCAACACTGATGTGCCTACTAGTTCGAGCTGACGTGGCCAGGGTTGAGTTGTCAATTGTAAGGCACGCGAGCGACGCGCGTCGAAGAACCAGATTCTTCTTTCGGCACGTGAAGGTGTGTAAGATCTTTGTTGAATGTGAGTTTGGTGGCATTGACTTCATCTTGAAGAGACAATTAAGATGGTATGTGCTGTGTTGTTGTAGGAGGAACGATTATTGTAGAAGAGGTCAGAAATAGTAACGACACTACAAACTACTCCGGTGGAGCGTGAAAATTTGGTTGGGTTGCTCTCTAGTGACGTTGGAGTCACTATTTCAAAATGATTTGAAGGGTGATAGTGTATTCGGTGTTGAGTTGTTGGAACGGTGATAGAATGTATCAAGGGCGGTGATACAGGAAAAAAAGTTACGAAATTTTAGTAAGAACGTTGTAAAAAAAAAAAAGGACTTTGTTATTATGTTAGAACAATTGAGAGGCGGAATATTAAGGCCCCGTTTGGTAACCATTTCCATTCCAGAAATTCCCATCCCATTTCCAGATTTTTGGGAATAGCGTTTAGTAATTTTTGTTTCCGTTTCCATTTCATTCCCATTTGAGAATTGTGCCCACTTTTTTCTTAAGAAATGAGAAACAAAAAAAAGTTGTTTCTCATTATTCCCATTCCATTTCCAAAACACACAGTCACTGTTCACCTGCTGGCCGACCACCATCCGCCGCCGGTCACCGTCCGGCCGGAAACTTTCCGGACACTTCCGGCTGCCGCCCATTGTCACCCACCCACCACTGCTGTCCGACCGTCGCCGGCGCCGGCACCATTGCCGTCTGGCAGTCGCCGGCACTGGAGCCACCGCCGTCCTGGCGTCGCCGGTGCCGGAGCCACCGCCGTTCGGCCGACGAAGGCACCACTGCCGTCCAGCCAAAAAAGGAAAAAAAAAAAAAAAAAAAACAAATTTTAGGATAAAATCGTTACCAAACACAATTCTCTTCCCAAAACAAAAAAAAAAAAAAATTATCTTTACCAAACGCGATTGTACTCCCAAAAAGAAAACAAAATTCTCATCCCATCCCATTTCCATCCCACTACTGGAATGGAAACATAAACAGTTACCAAACGCCACCTAAGATAATATGAGACAATTGTATTGATATATGAGAAAAATACAATACGATCTATATATAGACGGTGATTAAGATTTTTTTAGTGGGATTAGTGTTTAAGCTGGTGGGCCAAAGCCCACTATATACATATATTAACATTTAGCAAACTATTTCTTTTTATATTCCTAATATACTAGTAAACTCAAATTCTGGCCTAATTTGAAGTAGAAAAAATGATTTTTTTTTTTTTTTTTTTCCATTCATATTTAGGGTAGGTATTGAATTGGCTTTTGGTATTTTGGATTTGATACATTTGGTCTCTAATTAATGAAATTGGTTTTAATTTTATCCAACTGAAAATTTTGTTAGTCCAAATTGACGGACAACCGTTATTGTAGTGACTTTTTGGTCTTTTAAGTCTAAACCAGTTTTTCTTTTTTTTTTTTTTTATTTCTCGCAGAACAACTCTTCATTCTAGCCTATATATAGCCCTTTGCCTTCTTCCTTATTTGTGCAACTCAAAACATGAAAAATCAACACATTTGTAGCTGTGGGAAGAAGACAAAAATAGTAATTTCCACTCCCCATTATTCTATAATACATTCTAAAGTAAATATGCAGAATAGATTGAAGAAAACAAAACAAAATACATTATAAAAAATGCAGAGTATATTAAAAAAAATAAGAATATATTTAAAAAAAATACCAAAATACATTAAAAAAAATATGCATAATGAATTCAAAATTTCACCCCAAAAAATGGAACAAACTATTCCCCCCCACCCAAAACAAAAAAGAACAAAACAAAACAAAATTCCCCAAAAAATCAGAACATAACAAAAAAGAGAACAAAGTTCAAAATTCTCCAAACATGTACACGTTCAAACTTGTATAGGACAGAACAAAATATTCCCCTAAAAAACAAGATAGAATATTCTAAAAAAAAAAAAAAAAGAACAGAACAAAACAAAATCATCCCCGCCCGCCCCCCCGGCAAAAAAATAGAGCATAACAAAAAAAAAAAAGTAGAATAGAATTCAAAATTCTCCAACCCAATAATTCAAACTTGTACACATTTAAACCAGTACGGAACATAATAGAATATTCCGCAAAAAAAACATAGCATTTCAAGAAGAAGAAAAAAGAGAACCGAACAGAACAAAACAAAATTCTCCAAAAAAAAAAATAGTACACAACAACAAATATGTCAAACCCGAATTATTGGGGGGCCAATTAAACACCCACCTCAAATATGGTGGGCTAAAAAATTATTTTTCAAAGTAATTGTTTGAAATGACACATGTATCCTTGACTATAAGGCCACATGCTTAGCACATTACTTGTTCCCTCAAATTTGGATTAACACTGTTACTAATTGAACCAAATTAAAACTAATTTTATTAATTAGGACCAAATATGCCAAACCCCAAAGATTGAGGACCAATTAAACACCCCCTAAATCTAAAAAGCCAAAAAAATCATTTTGCTTGAAAATATTATTGTCCAAACTCCAAAGCAGCCGCACTAACGACCTAAGAGCCCCCCCCCCCCCCCCCCCCCCCCCCCTTACTTCCATAGGCAACATCTAAAGTTAGTTATTCCAAGTGGCTGGTCGGGAAAGAGGTTGTGGCCGAATGGTAGGCTCACATCTCCCCCCCACAATTGGTGAGGGGGTCGATTCTCACCGAGTGCGTGTGTTGAGTGAGTGTAGATGAGATTTGTTGTTGGCCTTGTGAAAATACTAAGCAGCCTCCCACACTCGTGGTTGGGAGCCGTGTCTTCTTCCATATATATTTAGGTGTGGAATTTCAATCCCATCCCTTCAAACTCGTGGAGTGTGAATGTGAGGTGGGTGCATGAGTTATGACAAAAAAAAAAAAAAAGTGGTTGGTCCGTTCTAATAATATTTTCGATGCAAATATCAAATCCTCCTACATATATTTATTTTATTTAATTTTTATATTTTTCTAAACTCAAATTTTACAATTTACTATTTATCCAACTAATAATTTTATAAAAATTTATTAACAATTTAAAATTATTATATTACATAAAAATTGTTAAAATATATTATATAAAATATTTACAAAATTTTTATGTAGTGTAATAATTTTATAATTTTAAAAAATATTATAACTCATAAATTATACGAGGGTAAATCTTTTATTTCTAGACTATCATCAAGAACTCTCTTTCAATATTGGACCAATAATGGTGTGTAGAAAATGGGACAAGGTCATAGTGAAAGCGTGATTTTTCATAATTTTATATTAAAATGATTCTTTAATTTACGAGCTTGCACCAATATCAATTTATACTTGCTCATTTTGTCACGATTCATAAATATTATAATAAAAATATTTTAATAACTAATATCTTTTCTTATAGTAACACATTTAATGTTTTTCTTTTTAAATAGCTCATTTTCCATTTCTTTTCCTTTCTCAAAAATTCAAATTGTACGCATGTGTGTATATATGTGTATATATATGTATTGTTCCAAACTCATTTTTAAGTGTTATATTTCTATCCCACATTATTATATGAAAGTGCCAAAATCACTATATAAATCATCATACTATGTTAAATTAGATCATCTTAATATAGTATCAGAACCAAGGTTATAAGATTTTTTGCTCTCTGTCATCGTAATCAAATCATCCGTGCAAGTTGGGAGTTACACTTAAGGGCAAATATTAAATTCATATCTCACATTCCACATCGATTATATAAAAGTGTCCAAACTATTATATAAGTCAAATGAGTTAGCCCACTTGAGATCGTATAGTTTTTAAGTTAGATTCTCTTGACATAGTATTAGAGAAAAAGTTATGAGAATTTTTCTCTCTTCCGTCGTAGTTAAATCATCCGTGCAAGTTGGAGGTTACGTTTAAGGATATATTGTTGGATTCCTTGGCAACAAAAATATGAAAATAGAGAATATGCGGAAGGTGAAGAAAATGACAAATACAAAAGTGACACAAATTATAACATGATTTGGCACAACTTGCCTACTCCACGGGCGAAGATCAACGAATGATTTCACTAATATGAAAAAAAAAAATACACAAAAAGAGACAAGTTCTTGAGCTCAAGAACTAACAACAAAATCTCCCTAAAAATCTCTCACAGAAATATACTTTCTCTGATAATGGGCACACAAAATTCCTAACTGGAATTCCTAAAACACCTCACAAGAGATACTCTCTACATCTTGAGAGTTCTCTACTCTCTACATCTTAAGAGCTTTAAATCTCTTGTAACAAATCCCCTGCCATTTTATAGGAAGAGAATAAGAGACATTTTTAATTTCTTCAAAGTTGGCCACCTACTCACCAAAGCCACCATCCGTTTACAAATTGTCAAATAAGGCAATTTTCTTTTTCAATATCAAAGTTGGTAACTTCTTTAATTGTCAACAAAACCTAGCCATCAAAGTTGAAAGAAGAGAACAAAAGACAAGTCTTGGCCACTAGGTTGAAAATGGAGCCGAAAGATCAACATATATTAGATTTATATCCCACATTAATTACATGAGAGTGCACAAACCATTATATAAATCAAATGAACTATTCTACTTGATATCATTGGGTTTGAAGTTGGATCCTCCTAACATTTAGTTTTGTTTTTTACATTCATATATTAATTATTAATGAGAAATCAAGAAAAAATAAATAAAACACAAAAAACCCTGTTTCCTGAATTCAATTTACAAAAACAAGAAATGCAAAAACAAAATTCTATTTTTTTAAAGATTGAACTCGAATTAAGAAAACAAACAAAACGTAAATAGGAAAGTGTAGATACTTTAGAAGTGAGAACATAACTTTTTCTTTCTATATTTAATCCCGAAGATAAAAGAGTAGAAACGTATGGCCAAAACAAGAACCACGTATAATAAAAGAAAAAATACATTTTAATTCTTTTAGTTAATGACAAATTTCTAAATGGTCCCTCTCCATTTGAGCGTTTCATTTTAAATTCTCTAAGTACCTGTATGTTTTTATTTGGTCATTTTTGTCAAAACATCTGTTCAAACTAACTGAATTTTGAAGACAAAACTGTCATTTTATATTTTTTAATTATTTTTTTTTCTTTTCTTTTTTCGTCTTTGACTTCTCTCACTTTCTCTCTCCCGCTCAACTTTCTCTTTCGCTCCTGCTCAACTCCCTCTCCCTCGCTCCCTCCATCCCTATGGCAACCGATTCACCCCTGGTTGCAGGGGGTGTTCACCCCTTGTTAAGGGGTGTTTCACCCCCTTCAACAGGAGAGAGTGAGAGAAAGTTGAGTGGGAGAGACAGAGGGAGAGAGAAAGAGAGAGAGAGAGAGAGTTGAGCGGGAGAGAAAGATGAAAGGAAAAAAACGAAAAAATCATTTAAAAAATAAAAAATATGTAAAAAGATTATTTTGTCCCCCTATTCTGTTAGATTTGACGGATTTTTTGGACAGAATGACCAAATAAAAATGTAATAATACATAGAGATTTTAAAATAAAATGTTCAAACGGAGAAGGACCATTTAAAAATTCGTCAATAGTTAGAGGGTTTAAAATATATTTTTTCCTATAATAAATACCCATTATCTTCTTACTCTGTTGATCAACAATGGCGGTGAAGGTGTACGGATCAGACTACGCATCGCCGAAGCGAGTGATAGTTTGCTTGATCGAGAAGGGAATCGAGTTCGAGCCAATTCCTGTCGACATCGTCAAGGGAGAACACAGACATCCTGACTTCCTCAAACTCCAGGTCTCTTCTTACACTTCAATTTTCATTTCTCCCCTTCACAGTATATATATATATATATAACCGTAATTCGAATCTATGCAGCCTTTTGGGTTTCTTCCTGTCATTCAAGATGGAGACTACACTCTATATGGTATACCCTTTTTATGTAATAAATTAATTCATTTTCCTGTATTCGAATACCTAATTGTTGGGTTTTGATGTGGAAGGGACTAGTCAGGTTAGAAATACTACTGAAAATCTCACATTTTGAGCTAATTTTTTGTCGTGAGTGAGAGATATTGATCTAGGGCTAGGGTTAGGCCCAACGTTTGTGGCGGAGATTGTTGGGTTTATCCCATATCGAATGTGAAAGAGATCGGTGGTCAAGTTAAAAATGTGAGAAAAAATCTCACATTTGAGCTAGTTTTTGGGTTGAGAGAAACCCAAAATCACCTAACTAATTGGATCAAATTTATATGTGGGTGTTATTTACAGAATCCAGGGCCATCATAAGGTACTACGCTGAAAAATACAAGTCTCAAGGGACCAACTTATTGGGTAACACAATAGAAGAGAAGGGGCTGGTGGAGCAATGGCTTGAGGTTGAGGCCCACAACTTCCAGCCACCGGTATACGAGTTGGTGCTTCAGATCTTATTCAGCTCCAAACTGGGTTTTCCGGCGGACCAAAAACTGATCCAGGAGAGCGAAGAGAAACTGGGGAAAGTTCTGGACGTGTACGAAGAGAGGCTGTCGGAGAACAAATACTTGGCCGGAGATTTCTTCAGCCTGGCCGATCTCAGCCACCTCCCTTTCACTCAGTACTTGGTGGGTGGTTTAGGGAAGGAGTATATGATAAGGGAGAGGAAACATGTGTGCAAATGGTGGGATGATATAAGCAGCCGGCCATCTTGGAAGAAGGTGCTTGAACTCTAGGGCTACGGTTCCATGAAAACTGCATCATCATCATGGTTGAGGTTTGGGGAAGAAATAGATCATCTTGAAAATAAGATATTTTTTTCTTTTTGGCTTTCTGGAGTGCCTAATAATGTTGTTGAAGATGATAGTGGTGTGTGCGCTTGTTGTTTAGCTTAATAAAGCAGGATGATCTGTGATTTTCAAGCTGTTCTTAAGTTTTTCTTTTTGCCTAATTTGTTGAGATTCACACTGAATGAACTGAATCTTGAGTGGTTTCTGGGTTCAATCCTCTTGAGAAGCATTTTAGGAGTAAAATTCTGAATGCACCAACTCGATATGAAAGAGTATGCCCTTAAAATTGCCTCAGGAGATAATTAATCGAGGTACACGTAAAGTTAGTATGGAGATACCTTATCGTCTAAAAAAATTGTTAAGGCATCTGATACGATGATTTATTTAGTCTCTAAATTTGAATTCTGATCATCCATAACATAATGCAGCATATAAGGTTCCTTTGATGTATTTTATGATCCTGTTAACAACATTTCAATGCTCGCTACCAAGATTCACCATAAACTGTTTGACTGTGCCAATTGGTTGAGCAATATCTGGTCTTGTATATATCATAGCGAATATAAAACTTTCCACTGTTCATGCATACAATGCGAGACATTTTTATTCTCTCTGTTTCATTGCTAAGACACATAATTGAGGGCAATTTGTAATTGGCAAGAAGATAAGTCGAAATTGGCTTATAATCTTGCATGTTGAAACTAGGCAAGATTTTCTTAAAGTAGTTCTTCTGAGAAAGCCTAATCATCCTATTTTTTCTATCTCGGTGAATTTGCATCTAGTCTTGTTTGTTGATCCCAAGTCTTTCATGTCGAACTCCCTAGCTAATTGTGTCTTAAATTCTTGGGCACGAACTTTGTTGGGGCCTACAACAAACATGTCTCTCACGTACAATAACAAAATAATGAAGTCATTTTTTTGAAACCTCTTGTAATACGTACAATGGTCTGAACTTAATTTGTTGTAACCAAGGCTAATTATAAAGAAATCAAATCTCTCGTACCAATATCTTGGCGCCTACTTTAGACTGTATAAAAATTTGGTTAACCTGCAAACGAAATTTTCTTTTCCTTTTCCTTCAAATCCTTCTGCTTGGAGTATATAAATATCTTCTTAAAGTCCTCCATGAAGAAAAGTTATTTTTCACATCTAATTGTTTTAGATGCAAATCGAACGCATCACATATATACAAAACTACTCTGATAGTAGTGATAAGTCTAACAACTGGAGAAAATATCTCGTTGAATCAATACCTTCTTTCTGAATGAATCCTTTCACCACCAGTTTTGCACGATACCGTTCTACTTGGTCATTGCCATCTCGTTTGATCTTATATACCCATTTGTTATCAATGACTTTACGACCTTTTAGAAGTGGAAAAATATTCCATGCCTTATTTTTATGTAAAGCTTCAATTTCTTCTCACATTGTCGTCATCTATAGAGAAACAGTAGGGTTACTTATAGCCTCATGGAAAGTTGATGGATCTCTATCTTCTGTTATAAGACAATATTAAACATTGCTTTCCATAACATAATTTGAGTGTCATGACGGTTTTCTTTCCTGGCGCATTGATCTTCGGACTTTTGTATTATTGGTCTCGTCTGGTTCTTGTTCATCATGCTCCGGTGTTGCTTCAGAAAAATCTTTTTGTTCTGACTCACCTTCTATCTAAATTATTGCAGTCTCTTTTGTCATGTTGTAGTTCTTTCAATTTACAATTCTTCTTCCGCAATATCACATATCTACTGATAAAACCTTGCAGACAGTGGGATCCCACAAGTGATACCTCTTAACTCTATCATCATATCCCAAGAATATGCATTTCTTGGATTTTGGATCAAACTTTGTCCTTTCCTGGGAACCATATATTACATATGCAGGACATCAAAATACGTGGAGTGACGAATAATCTATTGGCTTGTCGGTCTACATCTCCATTGGTGTCTTTAAATCAAATGCAGTTGATGGTGACCGATTTATAACATAACATATGATTTTCACTGCTTCTGGCCCAGAATGACTTGGTTAGGCCTACAGTTCTCAACATAGCTCTTGTTCTCTCAAGTAGAGTTATGTTCATCTACTCTGCCACACCATTTTGCTGAGGTGTACCCGCAACAATAAACTGCCTATGGATATTATCTTGCTTGCAAAGTATAAGAAAATCATCATCAACATATTCTTCTCCATTATCCATCCTCGAACACTTGATCTTCCTTTCAAATTCAAGTTCCACCTGCACTTTGAAGGCTTTGAATATTGAAAACACATTTGACGCCTTCTTGATTGGATACACCCATACCCTTCTAGAGTGATCATCAATAAATAATACGAAATAGTTCGCTTCTTCTTGAGATGGGACTGGTGATTCCCACGCATCCGAATAGATTAAGTCTAGAATGTATTTTCTTCTTGCAGTAGATCTACCGAACTTTCGTCTATGCTGCTTATAACACAGTGTTCACAAAATGATAAAGATACTGATTTGAGCCCAGTAAAAAGATTACGCTCTGAGAGAATCTTCAAACCACGTTCTGACATGTGGTTTAGTTTTTTAAGCCACAATATCATTAATTCTTTTTGGTTGGCTGATTCAACTGATCTATCTGTCTTCTGCAACGTATCTTCCAAAAGTAGGTAAAGATTTGAAACGGTATTTTCTGCCTTCATTTCTACAAGCGCGCCTTTGATGATCTTCATAATCCAATTTTCTATATGAGTTTTGCAACCAAGATCATCCAATTGTCCAAGGGACAATAAGTTTTTCTTCAAGCCCTTTACGTGTCGTACCTCTTCAATAATATGGATTGTACCATTATCCATCTTCAACTTAATGGCACCACTACCAACTATCTTTAAGGCATGATCATTATCCATGAACACAAATCCTTTAGAGACAGGTTCATAGGTGTAAAACTAGTCTCAACGAGAGGTCATATGCCAAGTTGCTCCTGAATCCATTATCCAAACGTCAGTGGGTTGTTTTCTGCCTTTAAAAACAGTTGTTGTTTTGCTCTATAGAATTTTTCTGTTATTAGAGGTACTTGCAACACATCCCTGAGAATTTGTTATCTTAGGAGTTTTCACTGCACTCTTCTTTCATTGCCAACAATCTTTTACAATGTGACATTTCTTTCCACAGTTGTAACATTTGAATTTTTTCTTGCTCCTTGACTTTGATCTACTGTGATTGTGACTCCCACTCGAGCCACGTTATATCGATCTCCCTTACTCCATTGATAACGCATTTGCTTTTTGCGATCTTTCGGTCTCCCTCTTGCCACTGATAACGCCTATGCTTGTTGAGAGCTTTCCAATTTGTCATTCTTGTTTTGGCATCTACTTTCCTTTTCTAGAATAATGTTTGCAACATCATTGAAGACTAGATAGTCGGAAAGAATACTATTGGTGTAATTGATGATGAATTGAGCATGGGAATTAGGTAGACTTTGGAGTAGAAGCTCCGCATGTTCAATTTCTGCTATTTATGGTCCAACGTCGTAAGTTGAAAAATAACGTATTGAGAATGTTGATGTGATCCATCACCAAAGTGGAGTCACTTATTCAAAGAGTGTAGAGTTTCCACGTGAAGATCTTGTTGTGAAGTAATTTGACCTCGTACAACCTCATCAGCGCATCCCAAATTTCCTTTGCTAACTTATTCTCTGCAATGCTTGATGGAATTGAATCTACCAATACTAGGTGCAAATTGGCTATAGCACTGTCATTAGTCTCTCTCTACTTGTCATCAGTCATCTCCGTTGATTTGTCCCTAATTGCCGCTGGGATTGTCCTTTCTCAAAATTGCCCTTTATTTTCAATTTTCAAATTACTCCCCTCGAACTTCTCAATCTCAAATTTTTCTACCATGGTATTGAAAACGAATCTATTTCTTAATTGAACCGACTCTCACTTTTTTCACCACGAACAATACTGTATATGTGAATAGTCTCATATGAATAGTATCGTATACATGAATAGTGATGTATCAGTAACTTCTACGTGAATAGTATCATCATTATACAACACAAGTGTGAATAGTATCTGTGAACTGTAACCCGTAACCCATAGCTCTAATACCACTGTTGGGGAATGGGTCGAAACAGTATCACGCAGTTAAGAATTAAGATTGGGAATAATAGGAATTGACACAAAATATTTATGTGGTAAAACTCTCAATTAATTTAAGAGAAACATTCATGGGCATGAAGAAAATGATTTCAATATTGACAAGAACTTTATAACCTTTATCTGTAAACAAGGAGAGAACAAAGACAATTCTCTCTTGAAATAGGAGAATACAAATTTTTCTATATAAAATAGGAGAAACTAGAAAATGACTATAAAAGAAGATCCTTCAAGAAAAATTATATTTTTCTCTCTGAGTTTGGGATGAGTTTACTCTGCTGCATCTCTCCCTATAGGAAGAGAGTGCAAACTTCATTTCAACAAAGGTTGCAGTGGTGGAAGAAAAATCTTCCACCAAAATTTGTTTTGTCGAAGTTTTTCAAAATTGTTGGCCCACAACTTTAATTTGCAAAAGTTGTGGGCCCGTAACTTTTGAAATACAAAGCCAATTATGGCTTTACAATTCACACATGGATCCTTGTTAGTAAAATTTTTAATGTGAAGTTTATGTTAATTGAAAAAATTGAGGTGTTGATTTTCAAAGGAATGATGTATTCAAATGTTATACTAACCCAAGAGGTGTTAGTCTGGTTGGTCAGGGGAGATATTTTATTTTTTTTGTCAACCAGAGTTCGACTTTTATGGAGAATATTTCGAGAATTAAATATTTAATTTAATCTTGAATGCACTAGACCAATGCGAGAGAATGCACCCTTAAGATTGTCCGAGAAGATAATTAGTCGAGGTGCGTGTACGTTAGCCCGAATACAACTTATTGTAAAATAAAATAAAAAATATTATACTATTTGATTGTTGTTGCATTACTGTGGTTGCAGGTGGCCAGCGGGGGACAAAGGAGGAATCGGGTTGGGTTGCAGGAGAGAGATATATATAGGGACAAGAAATTAAAAAAAAAAAAAACAGAAGAAAAAAGAAATATAAAGACAGAATAAAAGGAATATACAAAATAACTGTATTGAGGACAATAATTTATTTTTCATTACAATTAAAGGACAATTGAGTACTTTTATAATTTTTCTAATAGAATGTTAGTTTCACACTTTACTGAAAATAGAAAGGGATAAAGTGTAATTTTTTTAAATAATAGGGTAAAGTGATACGAAGACAAAGTAGAATGAGATAAAAGACATTTTACCTTATTTATATTTAAAATTTATGTGTTTTGTTTTATATGATTTCATAAAATTACTTATTTATAGACTTCTGTATACATCTTGCTTGAAGGCACGAGCTTTATTAATTATTATTTTTTTAAAAAAGAATAAACATCAATTTAGTAATTCAAATAAATAAATATCTATATATATAAAATTATATAATTGAGAAAGTGTACGTGAGTAGAGAAATGATTGAATAATCACGACTAGTAGTAGTAATGGCGATTGTGTACTCTGTGAGTGTGTGTGTGTGATTGAAGAGATATGAGGGGTAGGGATGTTAATGGTTTGGTTTTGGTCTGATTTCATATAAAACCAAAACTGTTGACATATATTAAATCAAAACTGCAACTAAAACCGTCGATTTTTTTTAAACAGTTTTAAAATCGAACTATTTAACTTTATATAAAACCAAAATCAAAACCACGAAACCATTTAAATTTTTTTAATTTTATAAAAAAACAAAACAAAAACAAAAACCGCGAAACCGCAGACCGTTGTTTTTTATGTATAAATAAAAATATAACTAAAATATAAAATATAAATTCCAAAAAACAAAACTAACCCCCAACATATACACACACATAGGAAAGATTAAAGTGTATATATATATATTAGGGGTTAAACTGTAAAAATATAAATAAATAAAAAGTGAGAATATATATGTCATAAAAATATATCTAAAATATCGGTTGCACGATTAGGTTACGCGGTTTGATTTCGTGGTTCGGTTTCGCGATTACTATCCAAAATTCAAAACCAAAATTAAAACCGTTTTGGTTGTTAATTTTAAAACCAGAATTGTAATCAAATCATTTAATCGATTTCAGAATTTTGATTAAAATTTTGATCCAACTTCTTAAAATGTATATATAACTATTGGTGAGCTATATTGACACTCCCATTATCAACTAATACTCTCTTTTCTCCTCTTCATTCTATGTCAAATTATCAAAAGCTCGTATTAAATTTAACATTTATATCTCAAATTCCATTCATTCATTGTTTCTGAGATATTAAAATTATTAATAAATTTCTAAAATATATTTTAGTCAATATACAATAACAAAACAAGAACAAACTATATTTTGGAAACCCATTCAAAATAAGAACAAACTATATTTTGGAAACCCATTCATAATAATAACTTGGTACTTAAAACATCTAAATTTTAGTAAAATACTTTTTGAAAAAATAGATCAACAAAAAATACCTCACAACCTTGAAAGAATTCTTCCTCCACTGCAAATCGAATCAAGTGAAAGTTGATTTTTATTTTTTTATACAAAGGATTGGGGGGAAGAATTTTGAACACTAGATCTCCTACTAAGTTCGCAAGACAAACCAGAAAACCGTCAACCTACAAGTCTTGGGCTAAATGAATGTTGGTTGATTAACGCTAAATTTACCAAAAGTGTCAAAATTCAAGTACTTTTCTAAAACAATTAACACTAGAAAAAAACCAAATCTATAAAAGAAAACATACCATCTGATCTTTTATCTTTGCATTACAGAATATTTGCACACTCAACCAAAAAAAAAAAAAAAAAAAAAAAAAAATAATAATAATAATAATAATAATAAAAAAAGGTACAAAACTTGGCTTCCAATAAAATGGTCAGACAACCCCAAAAGGAAAAGGAAAAGTAAAGCCACGAACAAACATCATCTTTCAAAGACTTAAATTTTGGAACATGAATGAGCAATGTATTATAATACCTTCAACAAATACTGTGTATATTTCTCTCGACTTGTAAAAAGATGGATCCCTAAGGCTGATGATGGAAAGAGTTGACTTCCTGGTCATGATGATGATGTCTGTTAACAGGAGAAGTAACAACACTTATATCCAAGCTGTTTCTTTCGGTTTCTGGGCCGATTTCTCTAACATCCTCTTCAGTAGTCGGCTGAATATCGCTCCATTCGCCATCTCCCACCGGCCGGATATTGGTTTGGTCAGAAACACTAAGACAAGCCTTGTCTATATTCTCGTCCACATGCTTTGTTAACGGTTGAGCACTGTCTGAACATGACTCTGTCTTCTCCTCAAACACTTGCTCCGTATCATCAATCTGCTGCTGCCTGATAAGAGAATCGCTTATTAATCTTTGAAAAAACAAGATGGTAATCTTTGTGTTTCTGTTCTCAGAGTTTTGTTTCTGCTCCTAATAGATATATGGGGGAAAAATCTGTTTCTGTTCTGCTCGCAGTGTTCTAGAACAAATTTCCAGAACAAAGAAGAATTGTTCCCAGATTTTTGTTTCTATTCCATGTTTTTTGGGGAACAGAAACATTAAGGCTCCATTTCTTTATTGGTTCTGCTCCCAAATTTATGTTTTTATTCAAAAAAAAAAAATGAGAACGGAAAAAATTTAGAACAAAAATCCGAGAACAGTTTCCAGATTTCATTTTCTGTTCCAATTTCAAACAAATGCCACCTTATTGTTTCTGTACTCACTTTTTTTGTTTCTGTTTGGAACATCAACTGATAAACAGAATTTTGGGCAAAGAAAGATGTTTCAGTTCATAAATTTTTGGACCAAATTACTAGGAACAAAACAGAAATAGATTTTCCCATATTTCTGGTCCTGTTCCCAATTTTTAATTTCCTGGGAATGAAAAAGCTAAAAGAACGAAACAAGCGCCACCTAAATCACCGTATTCCGAAGTTCAATTTTTCCCCCTAACGACAAACATCTTGGGGGAAAACACTTGCTGCCCCGAACCGACTAATATCAAGAAAGAATCAAATCCAAACAAGGGAGAGCATAAATCAGACAAATCCTAAATACGTATCAAATGTTAAATGAAATGCAAACCTTTTGAGTTGTGATTGTAACATATTCACATAAGCCATTAGCTCTTGCTTCTCCTTTGTAGCAGCAGCCTCTTTCTGTGCTGCTTCCTTTATTCTCAACACAGAGTCGGCTTCCACAACTCTGACCTTCTCCTCAGCTCTAACAACAGCTCCTTCAAGTATTACAACATGCTCTCTGGCTTTTGCAAGCTCAGAACGCCACAAATGTGCCTCCTGAAAAGCCGAATCTCTTTGCTTAATCAGCTCATCTCTTTCTTTACATAGAGCCATAACCTTCTCCTCGGACTCCTTTAGCTATAGAGTTAAAAAATAAAATCTCCCATCAGCAAACAAACAGCAATAGGATGTGACATATGGTATAAAATTTAAAAATTAGGATCCGTTTGGTAACACTTTTTTGAAGTATACTTTTGCTGAAAACCAAGAGAAATTTTTTAGAAGTAGAGTATGTTTTTCACCTAAACAGAAGTTGTAGAAACCTAATGGGCCTAACTCACTCTCAAAAGGCGCCTTGAGAAAGAAAGATTACCCCGGATTACCCCAGACGTTATAGCGCTCAGGATAAGGTAACACAAACGATGTGAGATTTAACATGGCCCCTCATGCGCAAGGTGGACTTTGACAAACCATTGCGAATGGATATCAAGGGACCCAATATCAATGTGGGATTCAACAGAAGTATTTTTTTGAAAAAGGTAAAAACAGAATTTGAAGTATTTTTTTTTTATAAGCAAAAATTAGGACCTCTTTACCGAAATCTTCACTAACATCTAAGGAATTTTTTGGGATAAAGAGATATTATAATGGAGGCGAAAACAAGAAAACAAGATATTCTCTCTACGGTGTCAAAAAATACTTTTGATTTTACTTTCACTTTTTTAGTAACATGTTATTTTATTTTTTATTTTTTGACAGATTTAACCTTTTTTTTTTTTTTTTTTTTTCATAGCAAGTATTTTGAAAAATATTACCAAATGGAGCTTCATTATAGAGAGTCTTGATTTGAGACCAACTCAAACAACAAAAAGATGAGAGCAATCAATACCCTGCCAATAGATGATTCCAGCTGCTTTTCTGATGCTTTTGTTATGCGCTCTACCTCCGCACAAGCGATTCTCCTTTGCTCATCCATTGTGTGAGCAGCAGAAGCTGCCGCCTCAGCCGCTTCAGCTGTTTCAGATAGTTTCTCTGCTATCTCTTTTATTGTTGAATCACGAGCTCGAATGTCCCTCGCCAAATGTTGCAATTCTTCATCCTTCACTCGTAGCGTCTCCTGCAGAATACATTCATTAATATATACACACACGCATGCGCGTGCTAATATATAGATAACCCATACACTTAGAAAGAGCAAAGAAGAGTGTTGAGGGATCATAATGGTGATTTGGAATTTTTTATGTACCTTCATAACCGTCAGATCATCCATTGGACCATCAGGAGTCCTATGGATCATTGCTCCCAAAGCATTTCTCATAGTAATCTGCATTGCCGCTTCAACTTCTTTAGAAGCTTCCAGGGCGGTTGAATTGGCAGCAGCAACAACAGCAGCCACTGTTCCCAATTTTGTGGAACCATTCCCACTTAAGGAGTTCACAGCTTCCTTGTGAGCCCTTAGGACTAACTGTGCAGCACTGATATTTGGAACATAAGAAAATGAATATAATATTTACATAAGTGAATTTGTGTATGTAGTATCAACTTGAATAAATGAGAATTTGCAGCTGATAAATAAAATCACTAAGATATGGATGTTAAGAAATAAAGCACACAATTCGATATAATTAGTGAATTTTAGAAGCATCACTCTCTGCATCTATTTTATATACTTCAAAGAATGGTGCCACTCTTCTCCAATAAATACTCATGTGATACCCTAAACTTGTAAAACAATAGAGGAAGGAAAGAAAATTATATAATACTTTCATTAGCTATAGAAACTAAGAAACAAAAACATTTCTAATAGAAAAAAAACAGTGCCTAAGATGCAGTATAAAATAAAGGTGGAAGCATAGTAAATTGCAGGGACTACTTTTACAATGAACATGTATCAAATATTCGGCACAAAGATATTTCAAGTGAAGCATTTCGAATTTTATAAGAATTCTATAAACTGAAAGAATTGGAACCCAATATAGCTCAGGATTAGGTAACACAAGTGATGTGGGATTCAACACGCCTCCTCACGCACAGAGTGGACTTTGACAAACCACTGCGAACTGATATCGGGAAGCCCAACATTAATGTGGGATTCAACACACCCCCTCACGCGCAGAGTGGACTTTCCACTGCGAACGTATATCGGAGGGTCCAACATCGATGTGGGATTCAACAAACCAAATATTAGATAAGAGTTTTGGCTCTGACACCATGTAGAAATCCAATGGGCCTCACTCACTCTCAAAATACATCTTGTAAGATGAGGATTGCCCCTAGACTTGTATATAGCTCAGGATCAAATAACACAAGCGCTGTGGTATTCAACACGCCCCCTCACGCAGAGTGGACTTTGACAAACTACTGCGAATGGATATTGGGAGGCCCAACATCAATGTGGGATTCAACATATTTATTTCAAGGCATAGGACCTCATGCCAAATCAAAGATTAAGAAGCATAAAAGAAACTACGTCATCAACTACCATCAAAAGTATTCAAGAAAGATTCTAAAGCACAACACAATAGGTAGGAGATGAATAACTCACTGCAAAGTCGATACCCAAGCTCTAGCAGCATCAGGAGTTTCTGCACACAGGAAATAGTCTTTCTTCTGAGGAGTACCAATATCTGAGTAGCATGGTTAAGTATAAACAGTTTGAGAAAGACAAAAAAAAACCCCTCTGTTATATACATCATATAGAGATTGATGAGGATACAAAAACAGCATCCATCATACTTTGGTAATCCACTGAAGCAAGAAAAGCAAGAAACCGACATTAATAAACATTTTAAACCCAAAAAAATACTGGATTGTACATGAAACAGCTATCTACAAAAGAAATATCTTTTACCCTTTTCTTTTCTGATAAGCATATTCACTAAACAAAATCTTACTGGAAATTCACAGGAGATATGGTAATTGTGCTATTGGAATCAAATACAATTGTTCCCTTGACACTTGGCTCATTTCTCCTAATCCTGAAAAATAGAACAGGATTGAGCAATAGAGTAAAAGAATTTTCCTGGAATCCTAATAATTTCACCATAGTATCTTGATGCACAGCTAACTTACTTGTATTCCATTTTCCCTGTCGTCGGGTCTAAGATTACCCACCTCTCATTCCATTTTCTCAGCTATTTAAAGAATAAGAAGTAGAAAAACGACTCATTAAAATCTTTTAAAAATATGAGCACAAAGTAAATTTTGTAAATAAACAAAATCACTACCCCGCGTCCTCGACATCCCGAATCAAAGAAAAATGTGAAGAGTAGAGATCTCAAATCAATAATAATCAGGTAAACCATTTGCAAGGATGCAGTTATGGAACTCCAATGAAATTTGAATGAAGCACCACAAGTTAATTAATTCTACACAATGCACCCCCTGAATAAATATATATCAATATACTCCTTAATAAACCCCTAACCAACCCTAATTGTCAACAAAAATAGAACACAAATTGATTAGGTTTTCAGAAGATTCAATTGACACAGCAATCAGAGTCCAGTTTAAGTCATTCTATGCTACCCGACAAACCCCAATTACGCAATCATCTACCGGAAACAGAAATTCTCAAAGACAAAGAAACAGAAATTCTCAAAGACAAAGAAAAAAAGAAAAAAAAAAACAGATAAGCTGCATCTTTAATTAATCATATCTGAACTAAAATTCGGTTTTATTTCCAATAATTTAAGATCAAATGCAGAGAAAACATCAAAACACATATAGCTTTTACCGTTTCAGATCGTTTGAGGAGTGGTCCCTGCAACAGATTTCTACCAGATCCTGATGCTAACTGCCTTTTGATCTTCTCTAAGCTCGTTTGCGCGTCCTCATCTCTCTGCCAGCAGAAACATCCGTTTCAATCAATACATATATATACCTATGTGTATCTATAGAGAAGAAACGTAGTGAGGACAGACCAGAGGAGCTCCGTTAGAAGCCATAGACGATGACGGCGGCGACGATGATCACAGAGAACGGGGAACTATGTTTTTTCCTTTTTCTTTTCGATTTTATTTCTGAAGGAAATGATCTTTGAGACTGTTAGGTTGTTGCCAGTGACTTGCAGGTGCTGTAACTTGTAATTACTGTTGTGCTGTAATTTGTAATTACTGTTACGTGGAGGGGGACGCGTGCATATCACGTGACATTTGTGTTTTTTTTCTTTTCTTTCAAATATAAGCTTTTTAATTTAATTATCACTCTTCTCTTTGTTAAATAAATATATAATTGTTTAAATAACTTAATTTTTAGTCTTAGTAATTTTTTTATCTATTTTTGATAGGAATCGTTAACAATTGAATCCGATTTTTTCATCCGAACCTAACAAGAAATTAGCAAAATTCGATGTTAACAGCGTAATTTTCATCTCAAATTTTAGGGTGTTAATGTAACAACAAAATAAATAAAACAAAGAAAAAACTCTATAGAGTAAAATTTATCGAATTTTTTTTGAAAATTTAAAGTTTGCGGGTCGTTTTCAAGAAGAACTCTTCCAAGTCTGAAGAGCCAAAATAAACTGGTTAAAATTGAGAATAGCAATAGTAAATTTTTTCGTTGTGAGAAATGTAATCGAATATGAGGGGTCAAACTCTAGTACAAGTTCTAATAATCTTTGATAAAAATGGAAAGTGAATTTGAACAGGTTATTAATTGTCCTGAATTTGATAAAATGCCAAATAGTATTGGATTGTCTAAGTTTTGTGATAAATATTTACCCTCTACGTCTATCTTAGGATATCATTCTATGAATTGGTTATACGTGCATGAAACTGATACTTGTGAGATAATATGTTTAGTAAATTATGCTTTAAGTGAATCTAATATTTTAAAAGAGATAAAAGAACTGATAAAATGAATGGTGTTAAAAGACTTAAATGATCAATATGCTAAAGAAGCTAAGGAATAATCTGAAGAAAATAAAAGTGATTTTCCGAAATATTGATTTGATGATTATGATTCTGTTTATTTTCACTATGATTGAAATAGTCATTCTACCACGTCGATAGAAAAAATTGATGAAAACATAGAATTGCTTAAAGGACTTGCCATAATTATTGCAAATTAGGAAAAGATAATGAGTGTTGTTTTTAATAATAAAATCTTACTTGAAAATTTCAAACCTGAAATAACAGGATTCAAAGAAATTCCTATGCCTTCATACAGAAAAGCTTTCTTAGTAAATATTAATGATAATGAAACTGTTTCTCTAGATAGTGATGATAACATAGAAATACTAGAAGAACTAAATGTTTTGATGAATACTGAGACGCAAGCAAGTGGTGTTAGACAACCCGAAAATCAAGGCGCTAGTACTAGTACTGCTACTGAAGTTGATCAACCTTCTACTAGTACTAATGTACCTCCTGTTAGACCCTCTGGATCTAGACAGAGTGGATTTTCGGTTAGCCTTCCTTATTTTACTAATCCTCCTATCAATGATACATTTGTTAATAATATAAATGAAGAAACCGCTATTAGAGACTCGAGAAGAGGAATAGATGATGTTAGAAAAGAACTTCATAGGCAACGATTTAATTATCCTAAAAGTGAAAATATTCCCGAAAGTAGTATTTATTTAAACATAGATGGTTACATAGGTAATACGCATCTTCTTGATAAAATAATTTCTAAATTGATAAAATCGTTATATACTGTTGTTATATTAAAAAATGTCCTAGAAGGGGAAGAACTTGTTGCTGATGCATTCTCAAAATAGATTCCTATGACGTTTTTAGGAATAGTTGCTACATGGTGGTCTAATCTGGGAGTAATAGGAAAAAATCGAATAAGAACAAGAATATTCTTTTCCAGCACAGAAGTTACAATTGAATATAGAGATCCTTAGAAAATAATTGGTAGATTTAAAACTGCTATTAGAAAAGAATTTTTAGGGCAACATTGGGAGCAAGATGCTGTTGAAACACAAAAAAGAATTAGGTTGAGCACTATTAATCAACTGGTAAATATGAGAATTTGTAATATGTGTTATTTTGAACCATATACTAATGAATTTTCTAGACTATATTATAAAGCTAATTTTAATGATTATGAAAAACAAGCTTATTTAGATATGTATTTTGAAAAATTACCTGTTCATTACGCTAGAGAATTAATGATTGGGTATAAATCAATTACTAGCTGGTAAACTGAAGATACTCTTGGTACGAGAATTGCTTATGCTCAAAAGTAAGTTGGTATTTGGTATGCTGCTGCTAAAAATTTTGAGCTATATAGAAAAGATACTCAATTGGGACTTTATTGTGAAAACCAAAGTGAACCTCCTAAACAGTTTGGATGTGCTAATCTATATCCCAAAATGAAAACTAAGAAAAATAAGTATAAATGAAAAAGTCTTTTAAAAGAAATTTGAAACCCAGAAGACCTTTTGGAACTAAAAGGTTTCTCAGAAAGAAAAAATTTGCTAAAACATCTTTGCAAAGTAAGACTGGTCAAGAAAAAACTACTAAAACTTATAAATGTTAGACGTGTAATGAAATAGGTCACTATGCTAATAAGTGTCCAAATATAAAAAATAAAAGTAGTACAAATATAAGAATGTTTCTTGAACAAAGCGAGTCTGATATTAGTGAAACCGAATATATCTCTGGTATAGACTCTGAAGAAGAATTTTATTATCTTGAAGAAACAAGCAACGAATTTGGAAGCGAGTACGAGTTCTGACTTTTTTATTGAATCTTCTAAAAACAAAGGTGATTATAGAGCCGATGCTCTAGTTAATCGAAAACTGCTTAACAGGATTTTAGAAATACGATTTTCTTTTAAACATAATGAACTTTTCCGAATGAATTTCATTGAAAAAATTAATAGAAGGAACATTTACCATTATGGAATTTGTCAATTTGAAGCTGCTCTTAATACTGAAGAATCCAAAGGTAAGACAAACATTCCTTTAATAAATTGAAATATGATAAATAAACAATTAGAAAAAATAGGGAAAAATAAAGAAAAAATCGGTTATATACATATAGGGGGGAATACAAATTGTTTTTAAAGCATATTTCAGAGAATGGATTAACTTCCTAATAAAAGCTGTTATTCTTGATAACAGGATAAAAGACAAAACAAACGCTTTGTTAGGAGTTGTTCATGAAAACTTAAGTCAAGGAATTTTGAAAATAAAAGTATTTCCAAGATATGCTGTTAGTATAAAAGAACCCAAAATCAATGAAGTTTTTAGCTTAACTCATGAATGTGCTAGAAAAGATTTCATGCTCGAGGGAAGATTTCCTTATTCTATAACTTATCATGTTAGTTACTTTCTCAGTAATAGTCACCATAGTGATAAATTTATGAATCACGAGTTTATTGAAATAGATGAGGTCTTTGAACAAATTGCTAACATTTATCGACCAGAAATAGTTGAAGAAATTGATTTACCTGCTGATTGGAAGATTAACGTTGGTAGAAAGCCGGATCTAAATATTACTAGATTATCTAATGTTAATAGAGAAACTAATATTAAAAGAATATCTTCTTTAAAGATAACTGATGAAGAATTAGGAGAATATTCTATTGATAGAAGAATTATATGTAAGAAAAATCATGAACCTACTTATAAAGTCAAGATTAAATACTTCAACGGAAAAGAGTACAATGAAATTGATATGTTGATTGATACTGGTGCTTCGGTTAGTCATATATCTCATGCTAAGCTATTATCACAGGTACCAAGGAGAGAGCTTGAAGAACCATACGTTTACAAATATCTTAATGGATTCAAACATATTATTACACAAATTGTTGATGTTCCTTTGATTATTGGAAATAGATAATTGATATATCCAATACACATCGATAAAGATGAAAAAATGGAATTGCTACTTGGAAATAATTTTCTTAATTATTGTTTCCCATATAATATTACTTATGATAGAATTATGCTTACAATAAACGAAGAACGGATATATATTCCACGGATAATATGAAAAATCTTATTTTCTTTGAAATATGAATTAAAATTAATAATGACCAAATTATCTATGTACCCTGATACTGGAGCTGATCTTTGTTTAATGCACAAAAAGGTACTACCATACAAAATGTGGAGGAAAAACATTAAAACAGCTATACAAGTTAAAGGCTTTGAAGGAAAATCACTAGATCTAAATGTTGTTGCTAGATGTAGTGCTATTACTTGGAGATCGATACATTAAATTACCAATAATATATTAACAAAATACCATGGGAATACCAATGTTACTTGGAAATAATTACTTGAATTTCTTTAAGAAAGCATGTTTCACTCAAAAACTCATTGAATTTCTAACACCTTGCATGCACTGGATAAAAATACCATGCTTATACATAGTAAACATCGTTTATACGTGAAAACGTGGTGATATTTACCTTGCGACAGAAATCTTTGAAAAGCTTGCTAATAACTGTGGTGAAAATCCAACGGCACTATAGGACATTAATAAAACTTATGCTCATATTGAACTACTAGACCCTAACGATATTATTAGAGTACGACTTATGAGATATTCTAATGAAGATATAAAAGAGTTTGCTACACAAATCCAAGAATTACTTGATTTAAAACTAATACAAGAAAGCAAAAACCCTCATTCATGCCCTGCTTTTATGGTTAGAAATCATTCAGAAATAAAACGTGAAAAAACTAGAATGGTAGTTAACTATAAAAAGCTTAATGAAAAAATTAAATTTGATGAATATCTCTTACCTCATAAAGAAAGCCTGGTTAATAGAAGTAAAGGAAAAATGATTTTTTCCAAATTCGATTGTAAGAGTGGATTTTGGTAGATTAAGTTAACAAAAGAATTAATACCATTGACCGCTTTTAGTACACCCAATGGGCATTATGAATGACTAGTACTGCCCTTTGGATTAAAAAAAGCTCCTCTGATATTCCATCGAATAATGGATAAAGTGTTTGGTAAGATACCCAAATTATGTATTGTTTATGTCGATAATATACTTATATTTTCTGATAATGAAAAAGAGCATCTAAAACATCTTATAGTTTTTGCAGATTTATGCAAAAAGCATGGAATCCTACTTTCTAAGAAAAAGGCAGAAATAGGAAAACCAAAGATAGAATTTTTAGGATTAATAATTGATGCTACTGGAATAGAAATGCAGCCTCATATTTGTGAAAAAATAATTACTTTCCCTGATACTCTTGAAGATAAGAAACAGGTTCAAAGGTTCTTAGGAGTTTTAAATTATGCCAAAACATTTATCGAAGGATTAGCCAAACACAGGCAGCCCTTTCAGAAATTACTAAAAAAATGCGTTAATTTTGTTTGGACTGAAAAACTCTCTAAGAAAGTCAGAGAAATCAAAAGCCTAATTGCTCATCTAGCCAGGTTGACATTACCAACCGATGATGATGATTTAATTCTTGAAACTGATGCTTCAAACTCATATTGGGTGCTATTCTCAAAACTGCTACTAGAAAAATTTGCAGATATGCTAGTGGGACGTTTACTGATACACAACAAAGATATCACAGTAATCTTAAAGAACTACTTGCTATTAAAAAGGGAATTAAAAAATTTAGATATTTCCTTATTCCTAAAAAGTTCACTGTAATCACTGATAATACTCAAGTCAAAGGATTAATCTTTAATAAGTTACATTTAAGTCCTGAATATAATAAAATTAATGGTTGACAAACATTTTTCCAGCATTATAATTTTGATATTATTCATCGATCTGGAAAACATAATATATTGGTTGATTTTTTATCCAGAAAAGGCCATGGAAGCTGATAAAGAAGATTCTGTTCAAATTCCTCGAAGTGTTATTGAAATGATTAAGAAATATTGTTCCCAGGGACACTATTTCTTAAGCTCAGTAGAAGAGTTGATTTACAAATATGAAATCAGCAATGCTAAATAACAAGAACATAAGGAAAAGAAAGTTGAAGCTTCCAGTGCTAATAAAAAGAACGCTATTTCAATTAATGTTAAGGCCTTTAATGCCTTGAAAATTGAGTGTTCAAATGCTCAAAAAATTCAGATTGACACTGATCTGCAAAATGCTACGCTTATTTGTTCCCTAAATCAATTCGTTGATCAAATGATGAAGGCCAAGGAGATCCTTACGACTCCTTCCTCCTCTACTATTCTAAAGCTCGTTCCTTTCGTCAAAACTCTTTCAAAACCCGTTACACTAGAGAAAAATTTCTCTGAAATCACTTCTTCATCTAATATTCGCAAATCAATGTTCAAATTTCTTACTGAGGATTTTTATGCTGAGTATCTAAAGCATCTTAAGTTCGCTTATGAAATTCGTGTTCTTAATGAAGATGCCAATATTTTCCCATTCCATGAAGGAAGATACCCAAGGATGGCTTGTATCCTAGAAACTTCTGCTGAATCAATCAAAAAGATTTTTGATTTTTGATTTTTGATTTCTGGATATTACCGATCCTAATACTAGTGCTGAAAAAGGACTCCCAAAAAGGGTACAAGATGCAATCAGAAATTTTAGAGAACAAAGAAGTGTTGAAACAGTTATTGTTAAATGCTTTACTACTGCTCCTGAGAAAGGACATGACGCTTATTAAATAATGAAAGCCAGGGAGATCCTTACGACTCCTTCCTCCTCTGTTATTCCAAAGTTCATTGCTTTCGTCAGAACTCCTTCAAAACCCGTTACACTAGATAAAAAGTTCTCTGAAATTGCTTCTTCGTCTAATATTCGCAAATCGATGTTCAAATTTCTTACTGAGGATTTCTATGCTGAGTATCTAAAGCGTCTTAAGTTCGCTTATGAAATTCGTGTTCTTGATGAATATGCCAATATTTTCCCATTCCATGAAGGAAGATACCTAGGGATGGCTTGTGTGCCAGAAACTTCTGCTGAATCAATCAAAAAGATTTTTGATTTTGGATTTCTGGATATTACCGATCCTAATACTAGTGCTGAAAAAAGACTCCCAAAAAGGGTATAAGATGCAATCAAAAGTTTTAGAGAACAAAGAAGTGTTGAAACAATTATTGTTAAATGCTTTACTGCTGCTCCTGAGAAAAGACACGACGCTTATCACGTTATTACTCTTTCAAGAAGTCGTCCTCAATTTATTCCTATATTTAGATCAAATTTATAAGGAACATACTACCCTTGAGACTGCTAAGAAAATTGAAGAATTTGTTATTTTCAGAAAAAGTCTGGGATTTTTTGTCCTAGAAAATAAGCTTAAAAAATTCCTTGCATGTGATAAATGATACGTCTATCCCATGAGTACTGATGGATTATTGATCCTTACAATAGAATGTAAGGAATTCTATGGTGCTACTAAACAAAGTGCTGGGAACATGCTTCAAAAAATCAAAACCTTGAACTTTGCTGCTAGTGAGGAAGTAAAGAAGAATGTTTGTAAAAGGCTTAACATTATCCTGTAAGCTGCCAATACTGTAGCAATAGAGAAAATAAGATCAAGATCAAATGGGAAGATGAAACCAGTGATGATGACAGTGATACATTTTTATGCTCTAGGATGTCATTACGAAAGTCACCAGGGAAAAGGACAGTCACAATGTAAGAACTCGTGACTCATGTCCACTGCTAATGAAAGTTGCTTGTCGTTTTGTGTCGACAGATTCCATCAAGATAATGGAGAAACTCACAGGACGTCTTCTGTCAACCATCAACCACTGTTTGCTTGTCTAAAAGCGTCGGCAAAAAATCTTATTGTTCGCTTTTTACTGCTAATTTTTTGAAAAATGTGAACTTTACTAATGAGAATAAATTGAGATCGTGTCTATATAAACGGCTCATCTACTTTGAGGATAGACAGAGTTGAAAAACCAACCTGTTTAACCTCCTTTTTGAAAAAACATGTATATGTAATCCTCCCTCCGAGAAAAGTTTGCATGTTATAAATAAAATGTTTTGAGGTTTCAAACATAAGTATTATGTTTCTTTGGCATGTTTACCCATATAACCTTATGAGTATTATGTTATATCTTCTATGAGAACATGGAGAGGTAGAAGCTTGGTCTTGTGTCTGGAGCCTTGTATGCTGGTGACGTGTAATTAACGCACGCCACTTTCACCGCAAGTGTGCGAGTCACGTTTTAGTATAGATCAGGAGAGTAAGGGTATCGTGTCCACAGGGATTGGTTGAGATTATTATCTAGTATTGTAATTGTCATAACCTAATTTTATCTAGGCGATAAAAATGTGTTTAATTAATAAATACTAATACTAAGTTAATTAATCTAATTATACTAATATTACTATGAGATGATTAAGGGAAGTAGATTGCCTAGGGATTAACTTCATTTACTTAAATGCGTTTGATTTCATTTTAGTTTACGTTAACGGCGTTCGACTTATCCGACAATCTCGATTCGTAAACTCACTTGCTACCTCTCCCGAGTGTAAGACGAGTGAATATGCGATTTTGCGTCAACGAAGAAATCGCCCTCAACGTCTTAACGACGTTAGGTCACATGAGTTTCGCCCCAACGTCATTGATTGCACACTCTCCAACTTCCTCTCGGGTTATTGGATCATCGCGTTGTGTTTACCCTAATCCGAATTTGGGGTTACCTCTCCCGAGTGTCAAACCCCGATTTCTCACTATATCATAACAAACATAATAATCATGACAAACTGATAAACACAATCAAAATTATAAAGAACAATCATTAATGAAACACAAACTCAAACAAACAACATTTTCATAAATATTATTAATCCCTAAGACAATCCATGTTTAGCTAATGGCCATAACCGTATATACAATTAATAACGGGCTAAACATGCTCAAACCATAATCCGAAATTAAGAAATAAAGAAAGAAATAAGATAAACTAGCCGTAGTTCGAAGATTTGACGCTAAAACCGTTCCGAGATCATTTCTCCTTCTTCACTTTGTGTTCTTCTCCTTCGGATTTGAATGAGCTCCCCAAACTCCTCTCAAAATATGCCTCTAATATCTTATGAAATCTAATGGCCGAATAGAAGAGGAGAGGAGAATATATGGGGAACAAAAAAATTATCTAAAAAATATCCTAAATCTGGTGTAGAGTAATCGCCGCGGCAGTGGGTATGTCGGTTTGATCTTCGCCGCAGTGGTGGGCGCAGAGGCTTTTCTATTCTTTCACCACTGCGACAGTGGGTTTTCAATAACTTTAAAGCCTTCTCTGCATCTTGACCGCCGCGGCGGTGGTTTTGGTCACCGCGGCGATGGGCTGCAATTCTGAATTTTGCTTTTATGCTTGTTTTCCCACTGTTCTTCCATCGTTCTTGATCTGATTTGATCGTTTATAGTCCGTTTTCATCATTTTTCACCCCACACACCTGATTTATACCAAAAAGAATAAAAATATATTAAAACGTATAAAAATGATATAAAAATACTCGAAAACTAACAAAATCGGCTTGAGAATAAATAGATAAATCATACCTATCATCTGCCCGTGTTGCCATTTGTGTTTTTGGCGTTAATAGGCGCTGGAGGTTGACACTGGAGGATCGAAGCATCCCGGGGAGGATATAACCTTTGGTTCGAAGAGAAGACATGGTGGACCCTTAAAAGGTATAAGGTAAATCTCGGTAAAGAAAGGTATACTTATCACGAAGCTTTGCATTTTATTGATAGTATAGCAAATGAATACTCTAATCACTATCATAATCACAGCCCTATGAATGAACGAAGCTTCATAAGAAGATTTCTACCAACATTTGGTGATATTAAACTCGATTCACTCCAAAATGTTTATAAATTCCTCGACGAGATTTGTGTTCTAGAAACTGCTTATTCTAGAATCATAAATGAATATCCACAACCAAATCCTCATATGACTTTTATTGAAACTTGGTTTTATAATAAATAGAGACAAAGTGATAGAAGAAAAATCGAGTGTCTTAATGCTATTAGGAGATGTCTTGAAGAAATAATTAGAAATGATTTTTCTGAGAATGATCCCATTCATGCTGAGCATGCTGCTAAAAGACAACAAAATAGAAGAATTATTTCTAGTGTCAATCAGACCAAATAATGGATGATCAAAGTTTTTTGAACAAATTTATACCTGCTTTTGATGAAATTATCATTGGATCTGAAGAAGATGTTTATATATTTTATGACCAGATAAATTTTGCTATAAATGGTATGGAAAGAATGACTAATAAGGATTTTGCTATTCATAACAACCATTTTATCAATAATGCTTTTATAGAGAAAAGATTGAGTGATTTAAGGAAACTTGATTTACTACATTTGATACGTCACTTTTTAAGAAACGTACTCATCAACTACTATAATAAAATTGATCCAGATGAGCTTAATCGTGCTAAAAAAGAATTGTTTGTTGAATTTACCGTTGTTGGCTACTTTGACCCCTCATATGGTCTCCATCTATCAACCATCTAAAGATAAACAAATTAAATTTATTTCCCAACCCTTCACAAAGACAAAGATTAACAACATGTTTGGTTGGATGGAATCGGGGGCGGAATGGAATCGCATTCCGCCCTCGATTCCTATTCCATTGTTTACTTTTCCTCGATTCCTATTCCGTTGTTTGGTTTTCCAATGGAATCACTTTTGTGATTCCATTAGAATCAAATTCAAAGGAATGAGATTTCATTTGAAATGGGATAAAATCGAATCTAACCCAATGGAATCAAAACTAAAATTACAAAAAAATTTATCGCTAATCCAACCCAATCTAGCAATTAGAGAACATAAGTAGAAATTAAAGAATAGAAATAGAAATTAAAGAACAGAAACAAAAAATTGAGAATAAAAACATAAATTTGAGAACAAAAAATTATAGAACAGAAACAAAAAATTGAGAACAGAAACTAAAAATTGAGAACAAAAATAGAAAATTGAGAATAGAAACAGAGAGAACTGAAAAGTGAGAACATAAACAAAAAATTAGAGAATAGAAAATTAGAGAACAAAGAATTGAGAACACAAACTGAAATTAGAGAACAAAAATGGAAAATTGATAACATAACAGAAATTAAAGAACAGAAACTGAAAATTGAATGAAATAGTAAAATATAATGAAATGAGGGAAGGAATGGAATAATGAAATATAGTAAAATTTTATTATAAGGGCATAATATGAATTTTATTATATTTCACTATTCCATTACTTCCCTCATTGTATACCAACCAAACAAGTGAATGAAATAGTGATTTCATTAACAATTCTATTTCATTCCTTCTCTCATTCCATTCCACCCTCATTCCATTCCGTCCAACCAAAAGAGCCGTAAGTTTGTCACTTTTCATTGTAAAGGAATTTCATCCCTAGGAGTAAATGGTATTATAACTGTTGGTCCAAATACTACCCAAGAGGAGAGCTGAATTGGATTGACAAAAAGTGTAACTAAATTAATCACTTGAAAATCAACTTACAAAATTTATCAATATGATGAATACAATAACCTTTAACGATAACAAGGGAAATAATAAAACACTTAATCACAGATATAATCGTAGAGAGGGATATAGAAACTTGACACAGGATTCTATAGTAGATCAGCAAAAACCTCATATTCTACATCTACTCATTTGAGCTCCCATGGAGAGTACTAACTCCACTATTCTCTGATTTTATTTCCAAGTGAAGATCAAACTCATAAAATCCTTGAAGTGAAAAAATCTTTTTACACTCTTGCTTGAACTAACATACTATATCAAGATTTATAATTTAATTCCTCACTCAATTTCAATCGTTTCTTCTTATTCATACTTGGAACTTCTACCCACACTCACAGATCTGCTATATAAAGACTCATTTTAAGTTGAGTGTAGAAGTGGATATTCAATAATGATGATGCAAATGCAAAATATAGAGTATCACTTAAGATGTAAATAAACAATGTAAAATTTATAATTTTTAGCTTAGTTAATCCAGATTTGGTTATATGATTCACAACACCATTTCACTATAAAATATTAATCATCGGTTTAGCAAGAGAGTAAAATTAGGTTGAAATAAATATTTTCCAGAAAATCTGGCACATCACAAATGTTATCAAACTATGTCAAAATATGTTAGATCTTAATTATGTATGCTTTGAAATTTCAACAAACCAATTTAGCATGCAATGCATAATTGAGTAAACCACAAGCATATCACTAAGTTTCAGATCTGGAACACAACGATATGAATGGTATGAAAATTCGTAAATAGTAAAGGTAATGAAGTAAGAAAACCCTCCTCGAGCTGTGGAACTCATGGTTCCACATACGTCAATATGTATAAGATCCATTATGTCAGTAGCCCTTTCCAAGTTTCCAACAAAGGGTGACTTGGTCATCTTACCCATGAGATTCGCAAATTTGTAATGGCTCCAAGCTTAATGAACCTAAATGCCCATCTTTTACCATCTTGCTAATCATACTCTCACTAATATGACCTAATATGAGATGACACATTTAGGTTGGATTTTACATGTCTAAATCTTTTCTTTGATGTACTTTCATTTACTATGTTGTTAATTTCACCACAAATTTTAAAATAATAAAGATTGTTAAAACATATGCTCAAGTCAATCAACTTTGAATTGAAATAAATAATACAGGTATTATTATTAAAAACAATCGAATAACGATCCTTTATTAAACTAGGAATATAATTAATATCTCTAAAAATATTGGACATAAATAAACAGACTCTTAATTTTAAAACGCATAATGATGGCAAGCTCAAGTGAAGATCTCCCACGGCTAATGCGACAACTCTTACACCATTTTCCACAGGTAGGGAGATTTTTCCTTTACTTAGCCTTCTGCTTTTCTTTAAACCCTGCATAGTACTACACAAATGTGAACTATCACCAGAGTTTAAATCTCAATCCAAAACATAACAGATTGTCAAACAACAAATAACAAGGAAATCCAACATACCTTCTAAAGGTTTGTCCTCAGAACCTAAGAATTGGGGACGATTCCTTTTCCAATGCCCTTGTTTTCCATAGTGAAAAACATTTCATTTACCAGTCATTTCTTTGTTTGTTGTTCGCTTTCAAAGGATAGTTGGGTTTCTTCTTCTTCTTCTTTCTTTCCCTTTAACTATGAGCAACGAACATTTGGATTTATCCAATGTCCCTTTGGCAGTCCCCAAGAAGTCAAGAAGTTCTGTAAGAGTGATTTCTATCTTGTTGAGGAACCCCATGGTCTGTCATGCTTGTTAGGGTGAGAAGTCAAAATTGATTTAAGAATTCTAAACCAATCAGGAAAAGTTGGTCCAGTTAAAGTATTTTTCTCAAGAACACTTTGCACTGATTTTGACATTATGATATCTACATAAAGAAAATAAATGCAACGTATAAGCTAAATAGAAAAGTAATGTACATTAATTTTATTTTTTTTTTTATTTTTTTTTATCAAAGACCTTTTTATGAATCTAAATGTACTCCCATTATTTATTTATTTTAATTTCACATCCCTCTGGAAAAATGACTACATACCATATATTCCTAAAGGAGAATTGGATAATCCTTACATTGTTAGTAAGCCTCACACTATCAGGTATTAGCCTATCGAGCCTTTGAGGATAAGTAACTCTTACTATTCGTCTTTTGGACAAGATCTGATTCATGTTTGGTCTCTAATTTAATCATACCCCATAGTATCAGGTATTGGTATATCTTCCTAATTAAGTTATATCCACCCCCACATGGTCCAACCTAGTCCTAATGAGCCCTTCACAGTATCAGATATTGAAGCCCATTGGTCTACTCTTTGCATGTTATAAAATAAAGATAAGGTTATCGTGGGCTTGATTGACATGACCCCATACTATTAGGTATTGGTCGACTTTAGGCTTATGGAACTTAAACCCAAACAACTTTCATTTCAGAAGACTACGATGATGCATATCTAATATGCTCACGTTTACAACTTAATATTTGATTTGAGGGATATTTATTTAGGCCCTATTTGGTAACCACTCCCATCTAAAAAATTCTCATCCCATTCCCAGATTTTTGGGATTTATTTTTGGGTATAGCGTTTGGTAATTCATCCCACTTTTTTATTTTCATTCCCATTCCATTCTCAAATGAGAATCCATCCCACTTTTTGTAAAGAAATGAGAAAGATTTTTTTTGTTTGTTTGTTTCTACCTATTCTCATCCCATTTCCAACCAAAAACAAGCCATTCCCAACCAAAAAAAACTCACGTCTTCTTCGTCTGCTCCATCACCTTCGTCTGCCTTCATGTTCTTCGCGTTCTTCTTCGCTGCTCATGTTATCTTCTTGTTCTTTGCGTTGTTCGTCTTTTTCGTTTGTCTATGGAGAAATCGATCATCGTGATACCCTATCTCAGTCGTCTGCTTCATCTTCTTTGTCTGTCCATGAAGAAATCGTCTGTCGACATTTTCGTCGTTTGCTTATATGGTTTCGATTTTGAAATCGAAATCAAAACCCTGTCAATCAAACCTTTTCGATTTCATTTCATTTTTGAAATTGAACAACAGGTTCAATTTCCAAAATAAAATCGAAATCGAACGGCCTCCTCCTCGTCCATCGTCGTTGTCCTCCTCCGTACGTCGTCGTCGTACGACCTCTTCCTCATCAATCGAATTCTTTCGATGTCGATTTTATTTTCGAAATCGAACAACATGTTCGATTTCCATCAAATTTCGATTTCTATTTCGAAATCGAAGTCGATTTCATATTTCGATTTCCATTTCGAAACCCAAATCAGATTTCGATTATCGAAATGGTTTTGATTTCAATTGGATTTTAGGATTTCAATTTTGATTCAATTAGGATTTAGGATGTCAATTTCGATTTTGATTGGATTTTAGGATTTCAATTTCGATTGGGGTTTAGAATTTGATTGCTTGATGATTTCTTGATTGTAGTTTAGGGTTTGATTGCATGATGATTTCTTGATTGTGGTTTAGGGTTCGTTCTTGATTTCTTAGATAAAATTGTTACCAAACACGATTCTGTTCCCTGATCCAAAAAAAATTATCGTTACCAAACGCGACTATGTTCCTAAGAAGGAAATAAAATTTTTATCTCATTTCATCCCTTTCTTATCCCACTACATGAGATGAGCATGAAACGGTTAGCAAACGCCACCTTAGATACCATGGTTTACTTATTTTATTTGTTTAACATGTATCTCATACATATAACAAAATAAATATTTCCCCATACACATATGCTAATTTGGGAAAAAAAATACTGCAACATAAATATAATTGCCTCATACACACATATAAATGGAATTCGGCTAACCTATGCTAGCAAGACAAGGTCGAATTTGGTTGGCCTTCCTCTCCCTCTTTTATGATATTGATTTGATTCTTACTACCACCTAAAATTAAATTGAATCTACCCTAGATCTACCGATTTAGAATACAATTTTCAGAAAATCATTAGGCACAACTTAAATGGAGTTCTTCGTGTAAATATTGTTAGATGTAGGACATTTGTGCGCTATTCGGAGACTGCTAGTCGTACAGAGATTTGATTTTGTTGCTCTTGGAAAAGCCTTATCTGATCATGCTTAGGGAACTACTGGCTATAAAGCTAAAGCATTGGAAATGTATAAAGTTTAAATTTGATTTAGTCTTTATGTTTATTTGTTGTTTCGTATTTTTCAAGACTAATTCAGATTTAGAAAATTATTTGTGAAAGTAATTTTATTAAAATAATTTAAATTATGTTGCATTCGCATAGATATAATTCTCTTCACCTACACCCCAACCTAAATTTAACATTGTCCTCAACAATAGAATGTACAAGATCATAAGGCAAAGAACGATAGTAGCATGTTAGCAAAAATGCCATGCGCTGATAACTTGGAAAACTTTCCCAAATATGTTTGTTATACAATAAAAAAGGCTCACAAGTAAAATTATGATATGTTAAAATGAAGATAAGCATTAAATTCAAACCTCATCATTTTTTTTATGTTTTTTTAAAAAAAATAAATATGTGTGGTGGATTGTCTCCCAAGTAACGCTAAATTTAACGTCTTCAGCCGAATGTGAAAGGTTGGTCAAATACATTAACCATAATGGAGTTGAGACTCTTCAACCCATCCAATATGACAAGATTTACCCTATTTAAGGTTGATAATTTGTAAAGCCAAATTTTTGCACATGCATATTTCTAGTTGTATTTTAAAACATTTAGAAAAATAATGGGATTCATTGTGTTATTTAAATTTTACTTTAAATTTTTTAGGGGTTATTGTAGTATTTAAAAGTTTGATTTTAATACCTTTGGGGGCTAATATGTTAATTTTAATTTTGACTTTTAAAAGTTTAGGGATTATTAAGTTATTTAGAATATAATTTTAAAAGTTTTGGAATATATTTTTTATTTTATTTTAATAGGAATAATTAGTGTAAATAATTAATTAAATAAATAAATAAATAAATATATGGTTAACATTGTTTATTTCCTAAGAAAGGAAACAACCTAAACCACATACGCGCGCGCGCGCGCACACACAGTGTGGACAAGTGGCCAAAAGAAACAAAAAATGAGAAAGTGAATGTCGATGTGGTCTAAACATTTCATATATATATGTATGTATGTGTGTGTGTGTGTTTGTATATTGTATATAAATATCTATATACCCACGGTTGAAAAAAACTCAGAAAGAAGCAGAAACTTTCGGCCAAGTATTTCTTTCATATGTGTGTGTGTGTGTGTGTGTATATATATATATATATATATATATATATATATATCACGTTTAATTCATGAGACTATTTGTACGGACATGTACATATGTATATTTATATGTCAAAAGTATATATATGTGGGTTCGAGAAATATGACAGGTATAGATATATCTGATTTGTGAAGAATACGATTTAAAATAAAATTTATAAATTTTATTAAAATGACAATTTTTAGTATTTTGTTGATTAATAATATTATTAACAGTGAACTAATATTTTTTTTGTAGATTAAATTTGTTGGTGCATAAAACTGGTACACACCTCGAGTATAGTCCAGTCGGATGAAAGGTGGGTCCTTTTGCTGAGGTGGAGTCGTCGATTGAAAAGTCCTCGAGCGAGTTGTGCTGGGTCTTGGGAGGACTGGCCTGCTGTGTCCAGAGTCCTGCTCCTCAGGGAGTGTACTTGCAGAAGGCTCAGACCGAGGTTTATCCCGGTGAAGCCCCTCCGGCTTGGTAATCAGTGCTCAGAGAGAAAAGGTACAGAATATAGTAAGGAAATAAATGAACTCGCACGTAATGTAAGTCATTAAAGCGTACCTCGGGCTTACATAGCCCCCGATATATATAGACGTTGGAGATGATTAGTCGGGCCTAAACACGATTATTAGTCGAAACCCTGTGTTTAGCAGATAATCTGGGGCGTTTAGGAGATAATCGTTGGACTTGGGCTTTTGGGCCTATTTGGCGAAGCCTGCGGGCTTTTGACAAGCCTGTGGCGATGAGCTGGTGAAGGAGCGCAGAGATCCGTGGAGTCCTGGAGAAGAAATAAGGTGAAAATGGGAGTCGGTCGAGGTGAGCGACTGAGTCCCTAAAACTGATCGCTGAGGGCACGGCGTAGAGCTCAGAGCGGCACGTCCTTACGGGGCTCCTCGCTCCTCCCTGGGTGTAAATGAGATTCCAGGGAGGAACCGTAGTCGGTGTATGCTCCAACGTGGCGTTGCGGATTCCGGAATATGTCACTGTCATTGCGAGGGTTGACACGTGGCTGGGTCTCAAGTGCTGACTCAGAGGTGCCCAAAAATACCCTCATCAGTTGCCCCCCTAGCCCTATGCGGCGAGGGAAGCGAGGCGGTCAGGGATATCAATTCCTGGCTGAAACGGACGTCCTGGACACTTTGGATCGTGAGAAACACCTCTGATCGACACTTTTTCATGAGTTAGTTTTTTCTTGAGGAGCTTATTCAAAATAGACCTCCACATAGTCGGGGTCCGGGGTCAGGTAGCACGGCAAAGCGGTCCCGAATTTCTTCGATTTTCAGGACGGCAATTTTTCAAGAGTTGAAATTTTTTAGATGAGCTAATTTGAAATACGCTCCCCTACGGCCGAGGTCTGGGGTCAGGTAGCACGGCAGGGCGACCTCGAATTTTTTCTATTTTATCGCGATAATTTTCCAGGAGTTTAACTTCTTTAGAGGAGCTAATTTGAAATATGCTCCCATATCGCCGGGGTTCGGGGTCAGGTAGCACGGTAGGGCGACCCCGAATTTTTTAGATTTCACGGTTACAATTTTCCAGGAGTTTAACTTTTTTAGAGGAGCTAATTAGAAATACGCTCTCATACCGCCGGGGTCCGGGGTCAGGTAACACAGCAGGGCGGCCCCGAATTTTTTTGATTTTCAGGGCGACACACATTCACCGTGAACAAACCTTGAGCACGGACCGGCGCTCAGCGCAGAAAAAATAAAGGTAAACCACAGGGTGGCAGGCACGCGGCGAGTGGTCGGGAGCTCGCCGACCGTCGCCGTACACTAGGCGACGGCCCAGCCGGGCTGACCAGCGCCCACTTTGGACGCTGGGGACAGCGCCCATTTACGCTGGGCGCTGGTAACCCCAGCCCCCAAAGTGGGCGTTGGGACCAGCGCCCACTTAAGCTGGGCGCTGGTAATCCTAGCCCCCAAAGTGGGCGCTGGGGGATAGCACCCAAAGTGGGCAGGGCGCTGGTGAACCAGCGCCCTGGGGACTGCGCCCCCAAAGTAGGGCGTAGTCCCAAGGGGGCTTGCCCTCCTCCCACTTTAAATTTTCTTTTTCTTTTTTTCTTTTTTTTTATTTTTTTATTTTTTTTATTTATCTATTTTTTTTTTATTTTATTTTTTTATGTGTGTGAAAGGAGTAGCATAGAGGGGAGAGCAAGGCATGTTTTAAAAACTTATAATTTTTTTGTAATTCTTGTAATCTTGGTTTACCTTGCACCTTGCACCCTTGCACCCCTTAGTCTTTTTCATTACTCCGACGCATGGCATGTTTCACTGCGACTTGCTCGACTAGTGAGGCTTGCGGGGAGGGAGCATCGAGCACATCAGGGCGTTGCTCGCTTAGACCCGTGGCCCATACATTTGGAGAAGGTCACTATTTGTGCCCTGCCAGCCTGAGGTAGCACGGCAGGGCAGGGGGGCAGGATAAGATGACGCTGGCCCGAGGTGGTATAGAGAAATTTTTGGACAATACTCCTGGATGACATTCTTGAAAAAGGTCGTCCCCTAGACCCTGACGGCTAAGAGTAGCACGACATGGCGGTGTCTGTCGCTACCTGGACCCTACCGACTCGAAGTAGAGTGGTAGGGAGGTGCATGTTGCTATTTGGACTATGCCGGCTAGGAGTAGCGCGGCCGGGCAGTGCCCGTCAAACTTGATGGTTCTGGATATGGGACATCAAGGCTGATGCCCTAGACGGGGCCACGTACAAGGGCACCGGGCAGAGGGATGTCGTGGAGGACAGTGCTGACGAGGGGGCTGAGGAAGGAAATATCGACACCACTTCCCCTCGCATAGACACCCCTCACAACGAGGGTAAAGAGGACTAAGCTCGGACCATCGCTTTTTCAGGACTTAGGATTTTGCAGCCTCTTTTTCGCTTACTCCTGTTTTTCTATGCGTGAGCATTTAAGCTTTTGAGCGGCATAGACAGGGTACTTCAGAGTCTACTCATTTCTCCTGATGTTTTTTGCCAAGTCGATTTCTGCTTGGTCTTGTTTTCAGAGTTGTAAAATTTTAAAAATTTTGTTGAAATTTGTTACCGTTTTTGCCAAACAAATTTCTCACCTCTGCCCAGGGCCATGGACCACTAACCCCCCAGTCCGGGACACGAGCTGATTGCAAGGAAATCGTATCGTGGACTTAGGAGGAGTGTTTCCCAGGGTAGCTGATCCTCTCGGTCCACAGGAGCGCAACATGGTGGTTGGACCCCTGTGGCCAGTCATCGGGGAGTTCTCCGTAGTCAGGCTCATTCAAGAACCTTTTTAGATTATCTCCATTTAGTCCATGCAGGAGCACCTTCCCTTTTAGAACGCCGGACTCATAGTCGACTGGTAGGGAGAGGTACTTAGCTGCAAGCCCTCAGACCCAATCAATGCCCCGCCCTTGGTGGATGACCTAAGTCTGTCCCCGGGTACGGACTATTGACTTCCGGAGAGGGTCTGGTTGTCACCCTCGACGCTGAGCGCCGGGATGAGACTTGTGGAGAGTTACTCGTGACGCTGAGAGTCAGGATGTTGATTTGGAGAATTATCTGTGACTCAGGAGGTCGGAGTACCACTGAGGAGAATCATTCGCGATGCCGAGAGCCGAGATACGACTCAGGGGGTCGGAATGTAACTGTGGAGAATCACTCATGACGCCGAGAGCCGGGATACGGCCCAAGGGGTCGGAATGCAGCCGTGGAGAATCACTCACGACGAAAGAGCCAGGATGTGACTCAGGGGGTCGGAATGTAACCGTGGAGAACTACTCGCAACGCCGAGATCCGTGATGCGGATTTGGAGAATCATCCACGACTTAGGGGGTCGGAGCGTCGTTGCTGGAGACAGGCTGGAAGGCGCTCATCTCTATCTTTAGTAGGATGGAGGGCTACTCATTTTTGCCTTTGAGTTGCATGCTCACAGTTGGCCACTGCTCGAATGCCGTGGTGATGACAGGGTGGTGGGTAGGCGTTTGGCCCTGCCCACGATGGGCCCTTAGGTTAGATCTTATTGCGTGGCTGGGAAGTTGAGCCCAATGGTAGCCCTGGTCAATCCCTAGCACCATGTTTTCGTGGAGAACGGGGTCTTGACGTGGTGGGGGGGGCTCTCCAGTCCAGTAGCCCCAGTACGGCAAAGTGGAGGGCAGCTCTCGGGCACAAGCCCATTTGAAGATTCCACACAAGCATCGTGATCTTGGGGTCACTCCTCGGGCCCTGCAGTCTAGAGAGACGGTTCCCCTTGGACGGGGGGTTAGCAGTAGGCATGCGAGAAGGAGTTGTACATTTGACTTGAACTCTTGTATTTGGCGTTCAAAGAGATCAACCCGAGATGCCTCTATAGCTCTTGAGGTCTGTCCCGCAGCCCCAGGTGGCAGAGTTGACGGTCTTGCCTGACCATGGGGGGCAGTTATCCTCGTTGGTGGGAGCTAGGGGGTATGCGCTTGGATTGTTCGACATATCTTCTCGTTTTTCTGTTTTGTGTCTATCTAACTGGACCTTATGATTACTCAAGCTCAACTGAGCAGAGAGCAATGATCAAGGGGAAGGCTTTGTGCTCGGTTCCCACAGACGGCGCCAAACTGTTGGTGCATAAAACTGGTACACACCTCGAGTATAGTCCAGTCGGATGACAGGTGGGTCCTCTTGTTGAGGTGGAGTCGTCGATTGAAAAGTCCTCGAGCGAGTTGTGCTGGGTCTTGGGAGGACTGACCTGCTGTGTCCAGAGTCCTGCTCCTCAGGGAGTGTACCTGCAGAAGGCTCAGACCGATGTTTATCCCGGTGAAGCCCCTCTGACTTGGTAATCAGTGCTCAGAGAGAAAAGGTACAGAATATAGTAAGGAAATAAATGAACTCGCACGTAATGTAAGTCATTAAAGCGTACCTCGGGCTTACATAACCCCCGATATATATAGGCGTTGGAGATGATTAGTCGGGCCTAAACACGATTATTAGTCGAAACCCTGTGTTTAGCTGATAATCTAGGGCGTTTAGGAGATAATCGTTGGACTTGGGCTTTTGGGCCCATTTGGTGAAGCCTGCGGGCTTTTGACAAGCCTGTGGCGATGAGCTGGTGAAGGAGCGCAGAGATTCGTGGAGTCCTGGAGAAGAAATAAGGTGAAAATGAGAGTCGGTCGAGATGAGCGACTGAGTCCCTAAAACTGATCGCTGAGGGCACGACGTAGAGCTCAGAGCGGCACGTCCTTGCGGGGCTCCTCGCTCCTCCCTGGGTGTAAATGAGATTCCAGGGAGGAACCATAGTCGGTGTATGCTCCAACGTGGCGTTGCGGATTCCGGAATACGTCACTGTCATTGCGAGGGCTGACACGTGGCTGGGTCTCAAGTACTGATTCAGAGGTGCCCAAAAATACCCTCATCAAAATTATTAATAGGAAGACATTTGTAATCGTTATTATAGTAATTTTTGTACAGTTAATATTTGACTTAAAAATTTGAATGTTTAATAATTTCGTATAATTAAAAAAATTGGGAATAAAAAATATTGCAATTTAGGGTCACGTATTGCATATTAGATTTATTTTAATAAAATTCTTAGTTTAGGCTTTGTCGTTGTTAGGTTCACAGGCGACCCCGATCACATCTACATTACAATAATAGCGTATTTAATAACACAAAAATCAAGGTAAGTGTATTATCTTCTATGTAAATTATTAAATTATATTTTTATACTTAATTGTGAAAAAGAAAATATTTTTTTTAAAAAAAGAACGATTTTATAACATTACGTGGATCGAATAAATTTTTAAGCATGAAAAATAATTTTATTTATTATTCGACCATACCATCGTGTGATCTCGATAGGAGGGCATGTCCTACGAGATGTTGTTGGTCCTGATAAGAGAGCAAATTCTGCAGGTGGTTGTTATTATTGTTGTTGTCGTCGTTGTTGTTGTTAACTATTAATATGATGGAGTCGAATATGGTATTGATTATCAATATGATGGAGTTAAATATGATATTTACAATATAATGTAGTGGAGTTGAATATGTAGATGATATAGTGGTTTATACCACGTGTCGGCTACTGCCATTAGAGATATTGAATGACACTTGTTGATCCAAAGTTTTTTATGAACAATTAAATGTTGATGTTTTTTGTGGAACTAATGGTTTGATTAAGTTTTTCAGTTTATTAGTTCCAATGATGAAGATATGAGGACAAATAGTGAATGGATGCTAAAAGATGATGACAAAGATCATGAAGGATTAAGAAGTTGAAGAATTTGAAGAACCTAGAGAAAACAACTCAGATTAAATTTCAACTCTTAATATCCCAATTAGGATCACACACGACATAAAATAATTTTTATAAATATGTGTATTTTTTATATGATCCTAATTAGTAAAATTATTTGCTCCTATATGTTATTGAAAAAGAAGTAAAGATAATTGATTAAAATGGAAGTTAAGAATGCAGTGGAGCTAACCAAAAAAAGAAATCTGTTAAAGGGGCAAAAACGTTGAAGAAAATGAATTAAAATCGAATTGGAAAAAGTGTTCCAGCATTAGTCAGTCGATAGATAGGTCGACTTGTGCTTAAATAGTGAACTCTTTGAATCGATCAGGCGACAGAGAAGTCGACCTGTGACCAGAAATGTAACTCTCTGAACTCTAGGTAACAGATAGGTCGATTGATGGGTAATAGATTTTTGGCTTGGCTACATCCTGAATCGAGCGGTCGACCGGTGATCCTTGGTCAGTCGACTTATGGCACTATTTCAGAATTTTGTGGAATTCTAGATTTTATTCTAAACGTAGTCGTTACTAGCCGTTTTATGATTAAGATTTGAGAGATATTTTAGGGATTTGATGTTATTTGAGATATGCAACATATATTATGTCCCTATAGATATGATTCAATTATTTTTTATATTTTTCAATTTGGTACATGTAATTCTTTCTATCCTATTTAATTGTGATTGAGAAATATTTTGGAGACTTAATTGAGAAATTTAAAAGATATAATTAAGTGATTTGAACGAGGATGAAGTCTTAATGATATAAGGGGTCTATAAGAGTAATTAAATGTCATAACAAGTGGGAATTAGTCGTTGGAGAGTTTGTTTTATTCCCTTTTAAATAGACCTGCGTTTTTCACTTTAAAGAGAGACGAGGTATCAATCATTCTAAGCTATTAAGCTCTCGTGCTTTCTAAGAGTTATCATACTGAGAGTTTTGTGAGAATTATCTTGAAAATCACTCTTGGGATAGTGAAGAAAATTATTGTGGATCACCGATTTGAAATTGCATTGCTAATCATTATTTATTCGGTGGAATCCTAGTGAGATTATTTCAAATTACTTGTTACTTGATTCTATTATTTATTATTTGGATTTTGATCTTGGAAATTATTTTCTGAATTTTTTTATTGAAAAATATTTTTGAAACAATTTCTTGAGAAATCTGATTACATGCTACCCAATTTTTATTTAAAATAAGATTTTGAATATCTCACTTTTCTTTCACTAGTTTTGAGATATTAATTGAGTTCTAATTTATCTGATGTTGTAGAAGCTCCGAGTGAAAAAATCACTTATCAATTATTTGTAATTGGTAAGTTGAGTGTTGGATTAGATACTACTGGGAGTGTCTAATCAAGGATAACTGGTTTCAATCTCTTCCGGTAAAGAGATTGAGATTTTGATCTTTGTCTAAGGTATAAAAAGATTAGGTGTTAATTCTTGCTTGATTGAATTTGTGAGTGATTTTGTAAATGTTCCATTCTTACTTGGGAAAAAGATAATTGGAGTATTTTTGTGAGATTTTGATTCTTGAGCCTAAGGTATAAAAAGAATTAGGTCGTGATTCTCCCTGTAACAGAATTAGGTTATTCTTGAGTTTGTAAAAAATAGAGGTTATTCCTGAGCTTGGGAAAATGAATTTGTAAAAGTTGATTCTGAGCTTGGGAAAAGAATATTTGTGAGAGTTTGGTTCCTACCTTTAAAGGAATTTTAGTGATTAGTAGGTGCGAATCTCCGTGGGGCTCATAGGACTGGATTAGCCAAGAGCAGCTTAGTGAACCAAGATATAATGTGGTGTATTACCTTATTTATTTTACTTATATTGTTGTTTGGTGTAAATCTAGTTGATAACATATATCCGCTGTTATAAAGATAATAATAAATTTTAGGATAAAATTAATTGTTTAATTTTTAAAGTGTTATAAACTCTGATATTTTTAATACTACCAAATTCACTCCCTTCTTGGGTAACTCATTGGGCCAACAATTGGCATCAGAACTGGTTTAACTCAACACACTTAGCTAACAAAGATCACATGGCGTACATAATAGGCACACTAGCTGAGGGGCAGTCTATGCACCGACCATCTTTGTTTGCAAGTGAAAATTATTCGTTCTGGAAAGACAGAATGATAGTCTTTCTTCATACTACAAATTACGATGTATGGCTAACAATCGAGGATTGTCTGTTTGTTCTAATGGAAAACAGAGTCGAGAAGAAGAAGGAACAACTAACTACTTCTGATAAGCAAAAACTCTTTATAAACTCTCAAACTATTAACATTCTATTTTGCTTGTTAGATGCTAATGAATATTCTAAAGTTTTAGGCTGTAAATCTGTATAGGAGATGTGGGACAAGCTACAAGTTACCCACGAAAGGACAAGTCAAGTGAAGCAATTAAAAATCAATGCTCTTATGAGAAAATTTGAATTGTTCAGAATAGAAGAAACTGAATCGATTCATGAGATGTATACTCACTTCAACAACATTTGCAATAACTTGAATCAACTTGAAAAGCTATACTCCATGGAGGATAGAGTTTGAAAGGTCCTAAGATCTTTAACAAAAGTATGAGAGTCAAATGTGACGGCAATTGAGGAAGCTAAGGATTTTGGCAAATATGAAATTGATGATCTCATAGGCAACTTGATGACTCATAAAGCGGCAATTAAAGGATATGAGAATGACACCGGAAATAGCAAGAGAAAATCCTTGGTGCTAAAAGCTTAAAAAATTAAAGAAGAGGATGACAATGATTATGTAAGTCTTGACAGTGAGCAAGAGAAAAATGTGGCGCTTCTCACGAAAATTTTTAGAAAAATGACCAGGCGTACTTTTCGTGGAAGAAGGAATTTCAATATGAACAATGTGGAATGTTACAACTGTCATAAGACTGGCCACCTCCAAACTGAATGCCCTGAGCTGAAGAAAGACAAAGAAAAAGAGAAAAAAAAAGAAAAAAAGAAGAAGAAAGTGAAGAATAGTACAAAAAAGTCAACAAAAGTCACATGGGATGACTCGGAGTCAAGTAGCTTAGAAAAATCGAGCAGTAATGACTCATCTATGCTTGCTTTGATGGCCACTGAATTTGAGGTACCAAAATGTTCAAGTTCTTACCCTTTAGATTTTGATGAATTATTTGATATTTATCAAGAACTTTTGCATGATTATAAAATTCAATGTTAAAAAATTAATGCCCTTCAAAGTACAATTAACATATTAAACAAGCAAGTGATGGATTATGAATCTGAAAACGTTGAATTAAAATCCAAGATGTCGGATTTACATTCAATAGTTCTCAAATTCACCGGCGGTGAGAATAATTTGAAAATGCTATTGGGAAATTCACGCGGTATCTTTGATAAAGCCGGCATTGGATTTCAAAAAAATCTTAAGTGAAAACGTTTTCATAAATTCTTTTCTGAAATTCTTGTTCGATATTTTAAATGTAATATTGTGGGGCATACTATTTGTAAATGTTTTTCAAGAATATCTAATTGCAAGCAAATTTGGGTTCCCGAGGGAACTAAAATTGTCTCGTCTAACAAGATCGGATCCACTTAGATTGGGTACCACCTAGGAACTCTTTGAGGTGCTTCTTGCAGGTTATCAAATAAACATCTATTTGTAAGGACAAATTGTTCCTAGGAAGCCGTTGTTCTCAACACGTGATAAGGAATAAAGTAAAAAATTACGTCTTTAACACCTAAAGATGAAGTCATGTGATTTCTGGAGACATTCCATGAGTAAGAAATTAAACTTAAATGAGTTGGTAAAAAATTCTAAGACTTGTGTTGGTTTACATATTCTCTTGTTATCTTAGAATTATTGCGTGTTTATCAGAAAAACTTATATACTTATATGTGATATCTTTATGTTATATAAGATCTATTAGAAGTCATATTTAAAAGATAATATTGAAGATTTTGATAGTTTCAATTAGCTTGTTGGTATACTCATTAAATTTCTAGCGGAAAATTAAAGTTCATGTCATTTGCTTAGAGTTGTGATGTTTTGTGTTCCCCCCTCCCAATTTTTTTGAGATGATAAAGGGAGAGAATTAGTTGATGTTTTAATGAATATCTTAAGGGGCAGTTTTTTTTTATATAAATTGAAATTTGTTCTTTGTTGTAAATTTTATGATTATCTTCATTAATTTACTTTAATGAGTTAAAGAACCCGTCTTCGGATTTAGTGGGAGTGTGGTTACATTATTGTTTTGAAGAAAACATCAAAGTTAATTGTCATCATAAAAAATGGGGAGATTGTTGATATTAAGATTTTGATGAACAATTAAATGTTAATGTTTTTTGTGGAACTAACGGTTTGATTAAGTATTTCAGTTTATTAGTTCTAATGATGAATATATAATGACAAGTAGTGAATGAATGCGAAAAGATGATGACAAAAATCATGAATGATTAAGAGGTTGAAGAATTTGAAGAACCTAGGGAAAACAACTCAGGTTAAATTTCAACTCTTAATGTCTCAATTAGGATCACACACGACACAAAATGATTTTTATAAATATGTGTATTTTTTATAAGATCCTAATTAGTGAAATTATTTACTCCTATGTGTTATTGAAAAAGAAGTAGAGATAATTGATTAAAATGGAAGTTAAGAATATAGTGAAGCTAACCGAAAAAAGAAATTGGCTAAAGGGGAAAAACGTCAAAGAAAATGAATTAAAATCGAATTGGGAGAAGTGTTCCAGCATTAGTCAGTCGACAGATAAGTCGACCTGTGCTTAAATAGTGAACTCTCTGAATCGATCAGTCGATAGGGAGGTCGACCTGTGACTACAAATGTAACTCTCTAAATCTCTAGGTCGACAGATAGGTCGACCGATTGGCAATGGATTTTTCGCTTGGCTACATCCTGAATCGAGCGGTCGAATGGTGATCCTTGGTCAGTCGACTTATGACACTGTTTCAGGATTTTGTGGAATTCCGAATTTTATTCTAAAAGTAGCCGTTACTAGCCGTTTTATGGTTAAGATCTGAGAGATATTTTAAGAATTTGATATTATTTGAGATATGTAACATATATTATGATATCCTTATAGATATGGTTCAATTATTTTTTTTATATTTTTCAATTTGGTACATGTAATTCTTTCTATCTTATTTAATTGTGATTGAGAAATATTTGGGAGATTTAATTGAGAAGTTTAAAATATATAATTAAGTGATTTGAATCAAGATGAAATCTTAATGATATAAGGGATCTATAAGAGCAATTAAATGTCATAACAAGTGGGAACTAGCCGTTGGAGAATTTGTTTTATTCCCTTTTAAATAAACATGCGTTTTTAACTTCAAAGAGAGATGAGATATCAATCATTCTAAGCTATTCAGCTCTCGTGCTTTCTAAGATTTATCATACTGAGAGTTTTGTGAGAATTATTTTGAAAATTATTCTTGAGATATTGAAGAAAATTATTGTTGATTACCGATTTGAAGTTGAATTGCTAATCATTATTTATTCGGTGGAATCTTGGTGAGATCATTCCAAATTACTTGTTATTAATTGTTGCTTGATTCTATTATTTATTATTTGGATTTTGATATTTGAAATTGTTTTCCGGATTTTTTTTTTATTGAAAACTATTTTTGAAACAATTTCTTGAGAAATTTGATTACGTGCTACCCAATTTTTGTTTAAAATCAAATTTTGAATATTTCACTTTTCTATTACTAGTTTTGGGATATTAATTGAGTGAAAAAATCATTTATCAATTATTTGTAATTGGTGAGTTGAGTGTCGGATTAGATACTACTGGGAGTATCTAATCAAGGGTAGTTGGTTTCAATCTCTTCTGGTAAAAAGATTGAGATTTTGATCTTTGCCTAAGGTATAAAAAAAATTAGGTGTTAATTCTTCCTTGATTGAATTTGTGAGTGATTTTGTAAATGTTTCATCTTTACTTGAGAAAAAAAATAGTTGGAGTGTTTTTGTGAGATTTTGATTCTTGAGCCTAAGGTATAAAAAGAATTAGGTTGTGATTCTCTCTGTAATAGAATTAAGTTATTTTTTAGCCTATAAAAAATAGAGGTTATTCTTGAACCTGAGAAAAAGAATTTGTAAAAGTTGATTCTGAGCTTGTGAAAAGAATTTTTGTGAGAGTTTGGTTCCTACCTTTAAAGGAATCTTAGTTATTAGTGGGTGCGAATCTCCGTAAGACTCGGAGGACTGGATTAGCCAAAAGTAGCTTGGTGAATCAGGATATATCATGGTGTGTTGCCTTATTTAGTTTACTTATATTGTTATTTGGTGTGCACCTAATTGATAACATATATCCGCTACTATAAAGATAATAATTAATTTTAAGATAAAATTAATTATTTGATTTTTGAAGTGTTATAAACTCTGATATTTTTAATACTACCCAATTCACCCTCCTTCTTGGATAGCTTACTGGGCCAACAGCGCTGATACTAATGACAACCTTAAATTGTATAATTGTACAGGTTACGGTACCGTCATAACTCCCGATCGTGAGATGAAACGATTCTATGGCTAGTAAGGAAATATGTGTACAGTATTTTATTATATACAAAATAATCTAATTGATTAATTTAAATGCATTTATTTTATTGTGATAATAGTTGTGGAATTTTATTTCGGCTTAGTGTGCGATTATCTTTATTATATATTTTGAAAAGTAGTATTCGATAATTATACTTAATTCATAAATTATTTTTATATTATGAAGACAGTACACTGATAAAATATTTGGTTTCAGGTACCGCAGCTTGAGACGGGTCTACTATTGACACTAGGTAGAGTCAGAGGTTGATGTCGTTTTTTTAGGATTGACAGGTCTGGTGTGAACCGTGAAAAATTCAATTTTTTTTGTAGTTTTGTTGTAGATATTTGGGCCATGTGTATTTTTGAATTTTGAAATTGGTAAATAACTCTGTAAAAAAAAAAAAAATCATATCAGTATATGTTTATATATTTGTTTGTTGGTCGGGTAATATCAAGTCGACGTCACGTCTAGCCTCGTGAGTCGGGGCCCCAGGGTGGAGTGTGACATGGTTGGTCTATTGCATTTAATATATCTACCTTTATTTTGGGATGTGGTATCAGAGGTACCATCGGTGTTTCAAGAAAATGAAAGATCTCTAAATGTGTATCTAGTTATTGGATCTAATCTTCCATATGATTTTCAACCGTGACTTTGTATATTTGTGTATTATCGCATCAGTTCATCCACTCATCATCAATTTCATACCCTACCATGATTTTCTACCGAAGTCTAACCCTCAAGATTGGTCATGGGTAGATTCGGTAATGCTTTCAACTCCAAATTAGTAAATATATCATTGAGTTTTTCTAGCCAGGAGTTTGGATGTTGGACTTGGGATTGGAGATGTTAGGAATTGGATTGTTAGGTTTTAGCAAATGCAACACCTTCCCCTCAAAACCGGGCATATATCGTGAAGCCTAGAAGGATATAGTATTGGAGACTCATAATAATATTGGTAGAAGTTAAACCTTGGGGGTTCACTAGAGTAATGATGGTGGCCTAACCCATAAATGTTTGAACATTGATTATGTTCAGTTGGCGGGTAAGATAAAGCAAGAAAAAAGATGCTCGTAAGCACATGTGAGATATTTCGAATTGAAAAGACACTGGTGGTAGAATAAGTTGAACTTTGACATAAAGTACACACATAAATGTCAAGTTGTGGTCTTGAGATGATAAATTGGTTTAATCTCTCATTTAAAGTGTCTAACAAACCATATAGATCATCCATTGATCACCCTAAACCGATAACAAATATTTCATAATGTTTTTTGTGTTCCAAATTGGAATAAATAACTTGAAATTATCGCTTGAAAACTTGGACATAAAAGTTAAAACTTAGTTAAACTATCGAACCTACAAAAATAAAACTTAATAATAGAAAAGAAAAGAAATGAATATATACAAATGAATAAAGAAAAATAATAGCCGAAACTGACAATTAGAGATGCCGATCCCCAACAATGATACCAAAATTTGATCACTGAAAACTAATATCCGTAATTGGTTCGTGACCTGTGCTTGGGCAACCGAGGATTTAGCTTGGGACTACACCTAAATCAACTTTCCTCGGGACAACCAATGATGTCTCACGTTCAATCCCAAGCTCAAACCATGACCCATGCTTGGAAAACAGTTACTGAATCCTACTATATAAAGAAATGAAATCAGTTATTCAATGTAACAGATCATAACGCCTCAATCCCATGAAGACCGAGATCTTAGTGCATACTTGCTAAATAAGTCTTCTCATGCCTATAAATGCTAAGGAGGATGTCAGGCAAAAGATACGCACAATTTTCTAAGTCAATGTTTTGTTTGATTTCTATCAAAAATTTTATTGATTCTTACACTGAAGGTGTAACGCTGGCAAATCCATCCATATATGCATTGTTTTGCAGGAACTAAGGCTTAGGATAATCGAAACTGACTTAGAATTTTTTTTATATAATATTTTTTAAAGGTTGAAATAAATATATATGTTTAATTATTTGATTTTTATTTTGTTCATAATCAAATTAGATAGGATGGTAATGGAATTGTCATAAGTTGGAATTTCACCTGGATTTATTTTTGACCATTTCTCAACCAATAAACATTGACTTGTTGGTATGACACTAACATCAGAAAGCAGAAAGCAGAAGATATTGCAAGTAGCGTGGCAATCCAATCCTAATCCATCCGTTCGATTATGTCCAAGTTTCGACTCTCCGATGAACAACTCCTCCACGTCTCCGTTTTATTATTTAACCACCACCACCCGCCTTTCTCCGTCACGATCCCCACCACCTTCACTTGCTTCTACGCATTCATCAGACAAAAATGGGAAAGCACGCCGCCGCCACTGATCCGCCGGCTCCCGTTAGCAGCCAATCGTCGCCGGGGTTCAAGCTTGTCGGGTTCCGCAACTTCACCCGCTTCAATCCTCGCTCCGACCGATTTTCCGTGAAGCGCTTCCACCACGTGGAGTTCTGGTGCGGCGACGCCACTAACGTCGCCCGCCGCTTCTCCTGGGGCCTTGGTATGCCCATCGTTGCCAAGTCGGACCTGTCCACCGGCAATTACGTCCACGCCTCCTACCTCCTTCGCTCGTCACAGCTTCGCTTCCTATTCACCGCCCCCTATTCTCCCTCCATCGCCTCCTCCGCTCCCTCCGCCTCCATCCCCACATTCTCCCACTCCACTTTCCGTTCCTTCGCCGCCTCCCACGGCCTGGCGGTCCGTGCCATCGCCGTCGAAGTCGAAGACGCGGAGCTCGCTTTCTCCGCCAGCGTCTCTCACGGGGCAATCGCATCTTCCCCGCCAGTCCTCCTCGACGGCCGCGTCCTACTCGCCGAGATCCAGCTCTACGGCGACGTCGTCCTCCGCTACGTCAGCTATAAGAACATCAATTCACATTCCGATGACGCCCCCAGTTCTTGGTTCCTCCCGGGTTTCGAACCCATGGACAAAACATCATCATTTCCAGACCTAGATTTCGGGATCCGCAGGCTCGACCACGCCGTCGGAAACGTCCCACAACTTGCACCGGCGGTGGAATACGTCAAGGGCTTTACCGGGTTCCACGAATTCGCCGAATTCACGGCGGAAGACGTGGGAACGAGCGAGAGTGGGTTGAATTCGGTGGTGTTGGCCAACAACGAGGAGATGGTTCTTCTGCCGTTGAACGAACCGGTTTTCGGGACGAAGAGGAAGAGTCAGATACAGACATACTTGGAGCACAATGAAGGGGCCGGAGTGCAGCATCTGGCGCTTATGAGTGAGGACATTTTCTGGACCTTGAGGGAGATGAGGAAGAGAACCGCCGTGGGTGGGTTCGAGTTCATGCCGTCGCCTCCGCCGACGTACTACCGAAATTTGAAGAACAGGGTAGGAGGTGTATTGACTGATGAACAGATCAACAAGTGCGAGGAATTGGGCATTCTCGTGGACCGCGATGATCAGGGGACTCTGCTTCAGATCTTCACCAAGCCTGTGGGCGATAGGTATGTTTTCACGGCATTTTTTCACTTGTCTGAACAAAAATCTAATCCTCAATTGGAACTAAAATGCTTTCAATTTTCTGATGCAAAATGAAACCACCACATAGTTTTCACAAATTCATTGATCCAATCCAAAATCTAGCTGATGATGTGAGCTTTTTCACAACTTATAACTTTGACTAACAGGTTCCTCCACATTGCGCTGGTATAAACCTAACAATATTCCTCTCACATATCAGATTTTTGGTCAGTTAAGCCTTGACCAGTCTCTCCTTTTGTGGGGATTAAGCCCCACATGTTGTAACCCGGGGTGATTTTGAGACTCACTCGACCCCAAAAAGTAGTTATTTTCTTTCACACTTATAATCTGACCACCATCTCCTTTCACATCCGATCCGTTGTGGGATAAACTCAACATAATATACTTGCTATCAAAATGTGGAGAAATGTAGGTAGCATGTTTTGTTGTTTCTGTTCCTAAAAAACATAGAACAAAAACACAAAATTTGGAAACAGAAAGAATCTGTTTTCTGTTCTATTACATTACCATGAATGAAAATGGTTGGGTACGATTTTTGATTGAATTGTGGGTGGACAGGCCGACGATATTTATAGAAATAATACAGAGAGTTGGGTGCATGCTGAAGGATGAAGAAGGGAAGGAATTCCAGAAAGGCGGATGTGGAGGGTTCGGAAAGGGGAACTTCTCCGAGCTCTTCAAATCCATTGAAGAATATGAAAAGACCCTCGAAGCTAAACGAATCCATTCATGAAAAACTGATATCGAACAGCTCCTGTTGATTCTCTCAACCAATATTTATGTGTTGTTCTTCACTCCTTCAGGCTCTAGCCTTTTTTGCATGTATGATTATACTCTACTCTTCGTTCAAGCAATTTGCAAAATATATATATACATATATAATGCAATTTTGTGTTGCTTATGAAATGCATATGTTTTGTTTCAATCTCTCCCTATCTCTACCACTTTTATTACTTTTTGTGTGTCGCTTTTTGGGATGAAATTTCATGTGTTAGTGGGATTAAAGTACAAGAATCTATAAAGCATTTATAGAATATCAACAATCGAAGTTCAATTCAGCTAAGTGCAACTGGCTAATTGATTAGTTAGTTCGTTCGATTGTTAGCCACTTAATGGTAACTTGATGTTCAAGAATGATCAATCATTTCTTCAAACATCAAATATGATTACTCAATCTACTAGATTGAGTTCCTGCAAAATAATGCACTGCCTGTAAACTTACCGGCGTTGCACTTTCAATTTGAGAGTAAGTAGGGGTTTTCAGTAAAATTCAGTAGAATAATGGCTAGGAGTATTAGTGCATACATTTGTCTGACATCCTTTTTAGTATTTATAGGGTTTGGGAGACTTGTTTAGCATCTTTTCCATGAATTTCGGTCAATCTCCTTTAATGCCCACGAATTATGCATGATTGAGAAGTTACAGATCGTTACAACTAATATCTCGTTCCCTTTCCTTATGTACCAAAATTGGGTAACCGCTCCCGAGCAGGTTAGTAACTACTCCCAAGCTTAGCACATAGTCTCACTCACCTTTGGTTATCCTGAGGGAAATCCATTGTGATATTACTCAAGCTTAACGCTTGGGAAAATCCATGTTGTAGTCGATGTTGACATCGTCCTTGGTTTTGACCTTAGGATCCCGGGCAGAATCCTCGAGTCCCAATGTTGAGTTCGGGTTCACGTGCCTTGCACACGAAGCTTGAGGGGTGATTCTGCGGTCTACGTGTATTCCACTTGGATCTCTCTTTACACGTGATAGTTGTTGTATGTAAGTCTTATAGTCAATCTTGTAATCTTACATTTATAACTTCTATCTGTAAAACATTTCAATCTCAATTACTAATAGAAAATGTATTTGATATTATCCTTCAATTGTATCGATGTTGATGTGATGTAAACTTTAGATATTAAGTTAAATTATCTTATTTCTTTAATATGATTAAAAGATGGAGACCAAAGATGTTTAATAATTTATATCCTTAATTGTTCCTAGTTGGTATTGGATTGTTGAAAACTAATCTTGAACTCTTATGGCTAACTTGTTCTATTATTTTTTCTTTTGAAAGTGATGAGTTTCAAATCATTAGTATGATATATTAGAACAATCACAAGGAAACTTACTAGTGTAGTATGGGACCGGACGTGATCATCCTTGATATCGTACATGGTAGCTTTGCTCAATGTCAAATTAGGATATCTAAGATATGATTGTATTTGTGATCTTTTAATTTGAGCTATTACATGTTACATGCATGAGTTGTTATATTTTGATAATAATAAGTGTTATACTATAACCACAAGACTTAAAAGGTATTTATTAGGTATAGTGAAATATACATATGAATGTACGAGTATGCAAGATAAGACATATCACTCTCAACAAAGATAAATGAGTCATATGTGATTCGATTTAATATAATTTACCTAATTTTCTGGTCAAAATAGTGTGACCATTGCAATGGGTTTCCAATTGGTGTTATAAGGAATTTTATTATCAATTAATGTACATAAATTATTAGACTAGGGTTTGTTTACTTTATCCATACATTGTTGGTCCTTAAGGGAACACAAGATAGAGAGATCGTATAATACGAAATCATGGTTAAGGAGGTTCTCTTGGTGAAATTCTTACCAACTGCATATAGTTGTAATATGTGGATAGACGTGACTCACAATCAGAAGAAATGTCTATGAGAAAAAGTGTTTTCTATTGGAATGACAAAATTGAAAATTAATTTCACTATCTATATTTTGGTATGAATTTAATAGGTCAAACAAAATGAAAAATTAAAGTTAGAAAAGTCCTTAAAAAATGAATGGACAATAATGTTGAACTTTTGAAAGTTTGGGGGGTACAAAGTGTAAATATAGAACGAATAGGTTTGAGATTTTGAACTTTAGACAAATTATATATAAGGGAAATATCAATAATGCCTGCCCCCTTAGGAGAGTTTCGGCCATACCCCTCGTGTTTGATCAGTCTTCCTCCCTCTGTTTTCTGGCAAAAACTACCGTTGGTGCAACTGTCGGTAGGGATGGTTATGGGCCTGGGGGCCCGCTCAGTCCGAACGGTCCGACCCTATTTTTTAGAGTTTGGGCTTAGGATTTGAGCCCACGGACAGGGCCTGGGCCTAGGTATTAGGGCCCGATCAAAATTTGGGCCGGCCTTGGGCAAAGCTAAAAAATTTTAGGGTCGGCCTGGCCCGGCCCGAAGGATATTTAAAAAATATATATATACACACATACATTACAATACAACCCTAATATTTGGAATATTAGTTTCCTTTAGAAATTGTAATTTTAATATTTTTGTTGGTTTAGTTTGTTTGGAATATTGGTTTGCCTTTAGAAATTGTAATTTTAATATTTTTTGTTGATTTGGTGTTAAATTTTTTGTATTTATTTTTGAAATTTAAAAAAAAAAAAAAATAGGGCCGGAGGCCCGTGGGTCGGGCTTTGGGCTTAGATTTTTCTTATAAGGCCGAACTTGGGTATAGAATTAAGGCCCGATCACCGGGTCGGGCCGGGTTAGGGCCCAACCTTTTTTTGTAATACACTAGTCTAAGCCCGGACCGGCCCGCGACCATCCCTAACTGTCGGTAATGTCTCCGACAATTCTTTCTCTCTCCCTCCCCCCTCTCGGTAAAATAAAAATAACAGATTAAAAAAAAAAAAATACACTAAAACCCCCACCTCAACCCTCTCAAACCTGCAACTTTACGCCACCACCCCACCTCCTTCGCCCCTGTTGCAACCGCACTAACTTATGTTTCTCTCAACATTGTTTACAGTCTAAATCAATGTCAATTCAAATAAAAAGATCATACAACAATCTAAACAAGAACAAAAATATGAAGATGGAAAGCATAAACTCTTTGATTTCATCATGCAGCAAACTATACTTGGAAATTGCAAAAAAGAGAACAATTTCTACATAAGAAAACAAATAGATATATTCTCTCACACATTCAAGTATTTGAATCTAGATATCTAGTTAGTAGTTACTGTGCCAAAAAAAAAAAAATTAATTTCGACTGTAGAAGCAAGGCAAACAGTAGAATGACAGATGCAGGTATAAAGAACACAACACTGCCATCCTCTATAGGACAATGAACAATAAAAACAAAAAGTTTGACAAAAACTAATCTAATTTGACCAATGAATTCACTATCAAATTAACTTATTATTAGCCTATTTTTTTAATTAATCTATCATCCATTTAGACTAATGCTACAAGTAAAGAAAAACACACAAAAAAAATTATATTTTAATGATAAGATTTAATTAGTCAATAATTGATAAATAAGTCTTCATTTAGTAATTTTATGTCATGATTTATTGAGATTATTGGTCCATTTGTAGTTGTAATCCCTCGGGACATGATGGACGGCGGGGGATGACCGAAGGTTTCTATACGGGTGGAGGAAATGGGGTGGCACCAGAAGTTGTAGGGTGAGGGAGTTGGGGAGGAGTTGGTGTAATTTCATTATTTATTTTTTATTTTGAATGTATTATGTTGTTTTTTTGCCAGAGAGAGAAAATCGCTGGAGCCGTCACCAACATCCGTGCCGGCGGTGATTTTCATCTGAGAAGAAAGGAAGGAAGAGGGAAGAAAATGTAAAATAAAAAGTTCATGAGGGAATATGAGTAATTAATTTTAAAGGTAAAATAAAAAAAATATAAACCATATTGAAACCAATTTAATAGTTTAGGAATCAAACATATTAAGTGATGAACATCAGGGACCACTTAAACATCGATTCGGAATTTGAATGGAAAAAAAAACATTTTCCCTTCTAATTGTTAAAACAAGAATATTTAGCTAAGTCTGTCAGATACTAAAGAGAGAGATCTCTTATAATGAAGTATAATCGCTAGTGCAAAACGAATTTTCTTTTTATTATTTAATATTGTTTGCATTTAAACTATCCATCAAATAATTTTAATATTTCAATCTACTAATGAAGATGGATAGCTTTATAAATTATTAATGATGGTATATTTTAGTCCCCAACAAAATAATGAGCCTAAATATTTCAGAAATAAAATAGATTTCTCTTTTAAACTGGGTTTTATTTCAAATATTCCACATGCCTATTTTCATTTAAAATACCTATCAAGTCTCACTATCGATACATTCGCTCACAATGCGGACCCACCTATATCATGCGAAATTCAACTATTTCTGCTTATTAAGTCGCAAAAAATGATTTCGAAGAAATATTGAACAAGTAAATTACTGCAAGGTATGACTTTCCTCATTTTTATTTTTACATAAACTAAGGGGATACACCAAAATTAGTTAAAAAAAAAAATACCAAATCAAATAAACACTTTAATATTAGGTTTGATGAAAATCCTAATGTTCCAAATTTCCAATTAAGATTGCACCACCGGCTGTCACTTGATTCTAGTCACCGTCACTGATCGTTAAATCTCTGGTAACAAAAAAAAAAAAGCATATGTTTTGGTATATTTTTTTGATATATTTTTTTAAGTTATATTCATGTATTTTTTTAGTTATTTTTTTTTTTCAATTACAATCATACAATATTTTTGTTTGCATTCATGAATATATGCAACTTAAAAAATATTCTAAACATATAATTAAACATGCTAACTAAAATATATGTATATACACACACTAACGCTGCATTTGGTACGTTGAAATGGAACGAAAATGAATAGAATGACAATAAGATTGGAATTAGTATGGTAATGGAATGGAATGATTATTACTATTCCTATATTTGATGACGAAAGGAATTACATGTGGTATTGCAATGACATTAAAAGGTAAAATAGTAATTTTATTGAATTTTCAAACAGTATAATAGTTAATTTAATTCAATTTCATTTGAATTTAAATATTTATTTAGTATTTATTCTCGTTTTTTGACCAATTATTAATTAAAACCTAATCCTATATAATTGGGATTAACCAATACCAAGTTTATCTTGGTATTGGTTAATCCCATACTTTGTGGGATTAGGGATTCCTTAGTAATGGGAATACGATTAAATCCTATGTACCAAACATAGGAATAGAATGACCATTCCCATGGTCATTCCAATCCCATCTTAAATCCCGCATACGAAACGCCACCTAAATGTATAGTATAACTACAAATACATGAATGTACTATTACTAAACATACATGAATGTAACTAAAAAAATATTAAACATGCATGAATGTAATTAAAAAATATATATGAAACATTAATGAATGTAATTTGAAAAATACATGAATAAAACCAATATATATATATATATATATATATATATATATATATAACTAAAAAATTGCACGAATGTAAAATAAAATATATAAATAAAAAAATTGTTAAAGATACAGCCTAAACAAAATATTAAAAATATAACTAAACTATATTAAAAATATCACTAAAAAACATACTAAAAAAAATCCAATATCCCATGGCCACACTACAGGAGCGGAGATCCTGCATCGGCCATACAAGCTCTCATTGAGAACATTGGATCGGAGAGAAAGAAACACTAATCAAGGAACTAAAACACAAAGAAAACTATAATAATACATATATATATATATATATATATATAAACCATTTAATTGAGAAGATTCATTAATTATCGAAAGACTAAGTTGATAATTGGTACTGCGTATTATTATATGGTTGTGTCTGATTTCCAGACCATCTAAAAGTCATCACGTGACTTTTTAGGGGCAACAAATACAAAAAGAGAAAAATAAAAAATAAAAACATGAAATGATGTAACTTTTTGAAATATGAAATGGATTGAAAAGAAGGAAACTACACATCAGTCGAGATTGAGAGTCGTCCGAGCTTTATAATCAAATATAATTTTATATTTTCGCACCTTATTCTTTCGGCCCTTCCTACTTTACAAGCTAAGTTTGGATTATAACACATTATTCCCCAAAATTCAAATTTATGATTCAAATTTGGCTACCCTCAAAACTTTGCGGGGCCAAAACGTGTTATAATCAAAACTTAGAAGTGAAGTGAAAATAGTGCAAAATGTAATTTACTAAAAAATAAATTCAACACTCTTCGATTTCAAACATTAAGCACACAGAAAAAAGTATAACTTGACCCGCAAGTTAATTTCCTGCAATAATATAAAAAGGAAAACAACTGGAAAAAAAAAAAAAAAAAAAACCAAAACAAAGATGCGACTGCATTTCACTCACGATGATCTGCTTTCAGAAACTCAGAAAAAAGGGCGATTTTCTGCGGTACAAGAAAATGAATTGCTGTTCCAAACGTGAAAAGTACAAGGGGAACGAATCGGCCTGTTCTTGTTCGTGTTGCATGAATATAAGCACCAGAGAGGAGATGAAGGATCACATCCGAAAAGGGTACCTACCGCTTCTCCTAGTAGGGAAGGAGAAGGAAAAGGAAAACGAGGACGAAGGGAAGACAGCGGCGGAGGAAAAGAAAGTATGGATACCTGTAAAACTCATCGATCATCCAGAGATTGTAAAGCTATTGGAAGAGGCTGCTCTCGTGTTTGGAACCGACCAAAAGGGAACATTGAAGATTCCCTGCGATGTAGAGTTCTTTGAACCGTTGCTCGATAGGATATCCAAAGAGAAAAAACTACATAATAAATAATAAATAGCATAAAAAATGGAATTTTTTTTTGTAATTTACTTCGTAATGTATTGTGTAGAACGCGTTTTATCATATGCTAGTTTTACCAAATGTTTAGAGTCAGGCATCTTTTGCAGCAACATTGAACTTGGCTATGAAGAACCCGATTGTATCGAGCGGAGAAGACGGATCAAACCTTTGAACGAGGTCTTCCTCCCCAGGCCTCAGCCATTCCCCGAAAACCAATCATTTTAAAAAATCATCTCAGAATCACAAACAAATAATTGCTGATAGAAAAGAAAAACAATAAATTAAATATAATATATACATTTTGTTTATTTAAGAAATTATTCTAGCTGCTTATACAAGTTTTTCATTTCTAGAGATCATGTCTTCGATCCGCAAGTTGAATCTTATTTCACCCATGGCCTTTTGCCTCCTGATTGAAACCTTGAATCATTAGTCTGCTTGAAGACAGCTCATCAATGGGAACAACAAGTTTTAGAACTCGAACTGGCAACACATTGACCACAAAACCACAATCAAACAAAATCCAGTTGTTCCAGGGTATGGCACAAAAAAGAGGACGATTTTGACATACAGATCCAACAGCAAGTCTTCATCGCTAAAAGTAATTTTTTAGCCGTAGGCAACACAGATTTGAAGTGACAAAGCTTTGACATCGCCTTGTTCTCCTTGGATTGTAAAACAAAAAGCGTCATCGTGGGCTTCTCTAGGTCACGAAATCTTTTGGGCATGAATTCTCTGAGTCATTGGGACTCTTAGTATCAACTCTAACGATTGCACGCGCATTTGGGGAGCTGATTCCTTGATCATAACAACTTTCTTCTTTAGTTTTCCTTTCACTATCAACAGATATTCCTTTGTGGTTTTAGGTTTCACCGCCAATGGTCTTTGATGTCCTTGTGTGTTATATCTCTGACGCTTTTGTCGTGCCACTAGAGTCAACTCCTAGTTATCCACCAAAACTTCACCTCTGCTACCATCCTCCTCCCCATTTATCCGTGCGCCTTTAGCATCGTCAAGTAGTGAGGTCACTGGTGGTACTTCAATGGGTAGTTGGATCTCCACAGAATCAAAAGAGCCAAATTGCATCATCGCAACTTCTTGTCGTCACCCATCCGGTTGGGATAATGGTATTACTGTCATTTGTCCAATTCAAAGGAGAAATGTAGACCCCACACTGCATCGGCGAGATGGGGATCATTTTGGCAAATGCAGTCGAGTTCTTTATGTGGTAACACTAGGTTGAAGGCACTGAACTGCCATGGTGATATTTAGGCTCGTCAATGGAGCAGGTTTTGACCCGAACAGCGGAACCCAATCCAAATAGTCAAGTATGGTATTTATTCTTAATCTGACGACTTTTTTATGGCCCAAACTCGATGACCCAAATAATAAACAGATCAGATATGGACATTGTGTGGTCTAATCTGATTACGACCTGGTCCAATTCGTTTATACATAATATATTTTGAAAAAAATTATATTGTAATTTAATTTTGTTTTTGTTATTATTTTTTATGGTCTTCTACTTTTGTTGTTAAAAAAATGGATCGAATCGGGAATCAGATCAAATATCCAAAATTAAACGGCTTCAGATACAGATTGAACATTCTTTGATTTGTCAGGTTATCACATCGGATCAGATCATTATTTTTTTTTAAACAGGCAAGTTCGGATCGATTCGTATCCAATCCGACGATCCGTTTACAGCCCTAGTGATATTAGATGTTGCTTTTGCTGTGTTGAGTTGAACGATATTTATTACAAATTCAGTTCCATGATCTTTTCTTTCAAGGAGAAACACTTCTACACCTGATGACTAATCAACTGATGGTAGTTACAATAGTTTAGGTCATCAACTAGGCCAGCCCTATCAGATTGCTTTAAAGAATGCCTTCGAACATTTCAAGAACATATCTTCACATGGGTCGTCCTGACTGTCATTGATTATTTGGGTCCAAACTTAGCATTTGTGTTCCCTTTACAGGCTCCTGCCTTGTCATTTCCATTGTGAAGTCTTGGTTTGGACATTGGAGGGTCTTTACTTCCACTCGATATGAGCAATTCGTCAGATAAATTCTAGTTGGTTTGGACTTTGGAGGGTCTTTATTTCTGCCTTTGCCTTCAAACAACTAGAATTTTGAAAATACCCAATTCATCAGCATCCTCAATAAGTTAATACTTCAAGTATATGGGTTGGTATACTTGACGGATGGTTGAGAATGTCCTTCGATTTTGTTCTTGACGGTGCCAGGATAAATTCCTTCAATTGGTCCGCTGGAATCTATCCATTGGCAGAGTAATCATCTTTTTGGATGGCCTCTTGCCAACGTGGGCTTGTCAAACGCGTCCAGAGTTTGTTGAGGAGCCCCTGAAAACAGCTTATTAACTGAAACGTGACTTGACTCTCCCATTTTGTTAATCTTGTTTTACCAGTTGAGTCATTTGAGCATCTTTGACTTCCATGGCCTTTTCAAGACATTGCACCGTCTTGGTCACACACGCCATTTGTTTCTCAAGGGAAGTCGTATTGGTCATCATAACAGGCATAGCGCCAGGGAAGAGTGCAGAGCTTCTACCGATGGTATGCATGCTGATCTGGGAGTTCCTCGTGGAGATGTAGGTGTAGACCCACTGCTAGAACCAATATCCTCAATAGTTCCAATAACTTGCCTGCAAGGTCAAATCATGAGGACTGATTCCCACGTTCTTAGCAATCATGCCATGGGATTCTTCCAAACAGTTTGTGAAACCTTGTTGTTGACTTTAAGAAGTCCGTCCATCCATTGGTGCAAACAGATTGTAACACTTATACCCCTTTTGATTTGGTGGATAACCGATGAAAACACATTTTTCTGCTCTAGGATCAAGTTTAGACCAAAATTGGCTAGGAATATGAACATAGGAGGTGCAACCAAATACTTTATGAGGCAGGTCAACTAATATCCTAGAAGCTGAAAAATGTGTTTTGAAATTTTCAAATGGTATGGTGAAGTTTAGAATACATGTAGGCATGCGATTTATTAAATATGCAGATGTTAAAAGAGCATCGCTCTACAAATGTTTTGGAATATACATAGAAAACATGAGTGCACGTGCGACTTCAAGTAAGTGTTTATTTTTTTGTTCAGCGATGCCATTTTGTTGGGGCGTGTCACGACATGTGGATTGATGTAGAATACCATTTGTTTTCAAAAAACTACCTAAACATTCGTTGAAGTATTATGTTCCATTATCTGTGCAAAGAATGTTAGGTTTCATTTGAAATTGATTTTCGAGCATAATGTAAAAAATCTTTAAATAACGCTTCTACATCAGATTTTGCACGCATCAAATATATCCAACATAAACGTGTGTAATCATCAATAAATATCACAAACCATCTTTTTCCGGATAGTATTTTGATTTTTTAGGGATCCCATATATCGCTGTGAATTAAATTGAAAAGTTTAGATGCAGGATATGGTTTTGAAATATAAGAATACGCTGACTTTTTGCAAACAAACAACTTTCTCATACCACTGGGGCCGTGAGTTGTCTTATTCCTCAAAGAGTTATCCTCGAAGTAATAAAGACCATCCACCAGTCTAGCATTGCCAATCGTCTTCCTCGAGCTTTGGTCCTGAAAAAAAACATTGAGATTCAGAGAACATGGCGTGATAGTTAGAATCTCACAATAGTTTACTTACAAATAAGAGGTTACAAGGAAGTTTAGGAATGTGAAGGGGTGTTTTTAGATTAATACTATCTGAGATTTTTATTTGGCCTTTACCTGCAATAGGTGAGAAACTACCGTCTGCAATCATAATTCTTTCGTCACCAGAACACAGTGAATAGGTATTGAAAAGGTGATAAAAAATTGTCATGTGATTAGAAGCACCTGAATCAATAATCCAAAGCGCTGTGTTTAAGGAACAAGAAAAAACTCAAGAGTTGCTACCTGTTTGAGCTAAGGAAGCATTAAGAGTACCGAATGATGGATTGGCAGTCAACAACTTCAGACGTTGATCAATCTGCTCTTTATTGAATGGAGTGGTTGCAGCTTCATACGCGGAAGCATAGGATCGGTTAGATTTTTCCCCTGACTTGTTGTTCTTCAAATTTTCCTGTTTCCCATGGATTTTCCAGCATGTTTCTCATGTATGACGGGGCTTGTTGCAGTAATCGCACCATATACGGGAGTGTTCCTCTGTTCGGCATTGAAACCTACTGAAGTTAGCATTAGCAGCAGCCAAAGCAGTTTCGATGTTGAGTTGAGTTGGCTCACTGAGTTGGCTCACTGACTGGCTCACTGAGTTGCTCAGAGTTGGCTTGGTTCGTCGACTTCGAGCAAATCAGGCAGTAGTGGCGGTGGCTAGGGCCGCGAGTGTTCGTCGGTGGCTATAGGGAACCGACGAGTGTTGTCAACGACTGTAAGGGACCAACGTGAAGTCGTCGTTGGCTATTAGGGTTCCGGCGAGAGCTTTCGACAGCTTGTAGAGGACTGACAAGGCTTGGTCGTCGGTTGTAGGGGGCCGCAAGTATTCGTCGGTGGCTGTAGGGGACAGGCGAGTGCTGTCAACGGCCTGTGGAGGGCCGATGAGGCTTCGTTGTCCGTTGTAGGGGGCCGCAAGTGTTTGTTGGTTGTAAAGGGGGCTCTTCGTCGGCTGTAGGAGAGCCTTCGGTCGTCGCTTGGCTGTAAGAAGTGCCGGCGAGGCTTCGTCGGCTGTTTTAGGAGGCCGGCGAAGGTCGTCGACGATTGTAAAGGGCCGGCGGCGGCGGTCGTCGATGGCTTGTAAAGGGCTGACGATGGCTGTAAGTGAATAGTGGCTAGGGTTTTGTTTGAGCTCTAATGCCAACTTGAATACAATAATCAATCATATTATTTTGTTAATCATACAATATGAGACTACATATAGGAAAACTTAGGAACTAAAAAAGGTAACTAACTAATGACAATTAACTATTTTCCTAATTTATATATTTAACTTTCTCTATATACAAAATAATCAATCAAATAATCAATCAATTATTCCAACACCCTCTCAACTTGAAATATAGAGATTACTCCTTGTACTTTGGATTAGAGTACAATTTAACTCACGGTGACCGAAAAGTGCAAAATAAAGTATTTGTCCTATCTTCCAATTGAATTTAGAGTTAAATACAAAGTAGAATCACCAAAAAAACTCGCATTCAATTAACCAATCAAGAAAACAAAACTCCCATTTATTACAATCTTGGTTCTATGCTGCTCCAAGGAATTAAAACAACTAGTGAATAACAACTCCCATTGCAAAATATATATTATAAAGAGCATAAGCATTAAGAATGCATAAAAAAGTACTCACGGTTCTCCTTGTGAGTCGAATTAAAGTCCAGCCCTTGTATGGGAATGGATGGCTTCTTTTCCATATATGATGTTGGTGAATCTAAACTCTGAATGTTATCGCCCACAATGTCCTCGTTGGATTCATTACAAACAGATTTAAGCGCATCTAGCTTATATGTGGTTATAGAAGTCAAGCCCATTTCAGCAGCCAATTTCTGTATGTAGAGCACCTACAATTTATGCAGAAAAAATCAAAAATCAAAAATAGATAACAGAGACAGAAAGGAAAAATAAATATAGAAAACGATAAAGGTAGTAGATATATATGCTTCAAGAGAAAATTTAGAATTTAAATGTAGACACTCATCAATTATTTTTCATTGCTTGTGACTCAATTACCTCATTTGTAATCATATTTTTTTGCTGAATATAAGAAAAGACGAACAATGTGTATTCTATACAGAAATCAGGGCATAGGCTGATTGAGCTGCACTGATTTTATTTTATAGAGGCAAAGAACATAGACTGGAAAAACACAATTTACATAGGTCAGCCCAATGTTACTTGGGACACGGTTCGCTTAGGTTCCTGGTACAAGTTCGGGTTCGCGATAAGTCACTTTACATTGGTTGTGGTGGGGGGTAGGGTTTGATGGTTCACTTTTTTAGGCCACGGTTCGCTTTAGTTTGATCATTTGGTTCGATTAGCACTTTAGTTTGAAAATTTCACTTACCTGAAGAGAATGAAAATTTGAACTTTATTGGATAAATTTTTATTTTCAAAAAACGAATTCATTCTCAGGGGAGCTAGTAAAGTGATTATCTTACTTAAAATATCAAATGAGTTGTTATCATAAAAAAAAAAAAAAAAAAAAAAAAAGATTGTTAACCTAAGCGGTTTCAATCATAGGATCTCCGGAAAATGTAATTTGAAGATAAAACCACATTTGACGTTCTAAATGAACTAACCATGTTTTTTACTATAGATCATCCAAACATCACAGAAATATATCGTGGAGATGAATTCAATTCGAAATGTAATTAATGCAATTTTTCATTTCGATAACATTACGCAAGGATATTGAACTCGGAACTCTATAGGACGCACACATACACCGAGAGTGCATGAAATTGTGATACATTGATCTTGACATGTCCAATAGTTAGACATACAACAACGTGTATTACGTGTTTGCTCATTACATACAAAATTAGAAAAATCATTGTTTGATCATAACTATGTTAAATTGGAAAATTATGTTCTTAATATGATTATAAGGTGCATTGTGTATTTGAATCATCAAAATACCTTAAATATCATTCCTAAATGTTTTAGAAGTGTCTAGAATGATGAACGATCATGAATCGAGGCCAAAAAAGGACGAAAACGGCACATCCGCTAAAGTTGAAGCACAATTAGTCGACTACTAGTGCCAAATGTAGTCGACTACTTCCGGCAGAATGTTGTCTTTCTTCTGCTCTGTTTTCGACTTCACATTTTGACGATCTTTACTTGTTTAAGTGTTATATGAATGTTCCTATACTTGAATAAGGATGTTTAACATCATAAACATCAATCAATTTTATCAAACCATCCTTGGATTGAAGAATCTTGATCGAAACATTCAAGAACTTATTTTACAGATTTTTATCATGAACTAAAAATTGGTTTTATATATCAAATCATGTTCGGATTGCTCAATTCATGTTATGATATATTAGTATAATGTGTCCATATGATATATACATGATTGATATATTTAACAATATATACATGTTTAATTGACAATTTGGCAAAATGACTCAGAAAATTATGTTTTTTACAATGAGAATATGTTTAGTGTTGAACCTCTTGGAATCCTTTTAAATACACATGATTTGTATTCATGTATAAAATGCATTATACATCATGTATTTACATGCTCAAATTCGTGCACATGTATGTATACATGTATAATGGTTGTATTTCTCAAGACTTGAGGTGGGAATACCTTTAGTTAAAGAATGTTTTACCTTTATAGGTAGGGTTAACTATTAAATGCCCAACCAAGGCTTGTCTCCCATTTAAGACTTACCTATATGTTTTAATGTGAAGAAGAGTCCAATCAACCCATCATGCATTTATTGAGTAATGCATTCACCATACATTGTTCACCTCTTTATTCATGGAATCTTGGCAATTCGTCTACATTCAAATTTGAATACTTATTGATATTGATGAAATAATAACGTATTCACCACATCCATGAATTATGGGTTTTGTTGAGATTGTGAAGCATTTAATATATTGAAAAAAGTGGTTGGAAGTTCAACATTGTGCAGAGAATTAATTGAGATGAGCCTCATTTGTCTTGATACTTGAAAGAGCGTCAACCCAATGCTCATATGAACTCTACACTTCATTTGTGAATCCTCCCTACACATTTCTAGCAATATAAAATGAGAAAGTTGTTGGAAGCAAGAACAACTCTACAACCAAGAACATCTATTGCATATCTCACAAAAAGTGCTTCAAAGAGTTATACTATAAAGCTACCAAGCAAATTTCAGAACATCACCTTCATACTTTCTTGATTCATATTTCTCTTGAGTAATTGTTGTATTATAGCTTCACACACTTTGAGATTCTTGAGTTCTTTATCTTTAGAGTGTTACAGCTTCATTTTGTGAGAACGGTGAGATTATTGATTGTAAATCTTGAATAAAGGTTTTGCTCAATAGAAGAGATTTGTAAGTGGAACATATTCACTCTAAATTGAAAAATCTTGAGATATGAATTTCGCAAGCGATGATTGTAGAAGGTTAGATCTTCACCCGAAAGAGTATCAAAGATAGTGAACTGAATCTCCGAAGGAGCTCATGGGAGTAGACGTAGGCAAAGGATTGCCGAACTACTATAAATACCGATGTCATTCTCTGTAACTCTACGCTTTATTTTTCTATTTATATTTGTGTTTGTGATCATTTGTTCGATTAAATATCCCTTGTGCACTTAACACTATCGCATAAACACTAGTTTGATTTGAGTAGAATCATTTCCGAAAAATTTGTCAAACTCAATTCACCCCCCCTCCTAGGTAATTTCTTGGGCCACAATTGGCATAAGAGCTACACTTGCTTAATAGTCTTAAAATCCTAGCAAATTGATCATGGTAAATTTTGTTGCAACTATCCTTCCCGAAGGTTAATCCATGCATACACCTCTGTTGTTTAATGATAACAATTATATTTTTTAGAAGGCTAGAATGACGTCGTTTTTACAAGCTACAAATTATAAAGCTTGGAAGCTTATTAAAAATGATCCACATATCCTTATTAAAACTAATCTTGATGGATCAACCACTCTTAAGATAGAATCGGAATTTGATGATAGAGACACCAAGTTAATTTCTATAAATGCCCAAGCTATTAACCTTCTTTATTGTGTTTTAGATGTTCACGAATATAATAGAATTTTTGGATGTACTTCGACTAAGGAGATTTGTGATATTCTTATGATTACTCATGAGGGTACAAGCCAAGTCAAGGAATCCAAGATCAACGTACAGGTCTACCAATACGAACTCTTAAAAATGGAGGATAGAGAAAGATTGATCATGGAAATGTATACTTATTTTACAAATATTTGTAATAGCTTGAATGCACTCGAAAAGCCATACTCAATGCCCAATCGAGTACAAAAGATCCTTAAAGCTCTTCCCAAGGCGTGGTAACCGAAGGTAAAGGCCATCTCGGAATCCAAAGATCTAAACAAATACACCATTGATGAACTCATTGGTAACTTGACCACACATGAGCAATCACTTAAGAGTCTTGAAGAAGAAGGTAAAATGAACCGAAAGAACGGAATAGCCTTAAAAGCTATTCAAGATGATAATGATGAAAGCATCGGAAGCAATGACAAGAGCGAAATGGCTCTCTTGGCAAGGAGAATGAATAGGCTCAATCGGAGAATCTTCAAAAGAAAGAGATTCAACAAAACTGACACAAGCAAAGTTGAATGCTACAATTGTCACAAGCTTGGTCATTATAAAATCTATTGTCCTCAACTCAAGGAGGATCATAGAAAGCGAAATAAACATCATCGCAAAAGATGATGAGATAACTCTTATTTCAGAAATTTGTTCAATTGATGAATATGATGAGTTATTTGATGCTTATGAGGATTTCAAAAACGAACTTAAAAATTATATTTCAATATATTAAATGTTCCACAATCTCAACAAGACCCATAATTCATGGATGTGGTGAATACATTAATGTTTCATTAATATCAACAAGTATTCAAATTTAAATGTAGTCGAATTGTCAAGATTCAATGAATAAGGGTGTGAATAAGGTATGGTGGATGCACTACTCAATAAATGCATGATGAGTTGGTTGGACTCTTCCTCACATTAAAACATGTTCAACATAATGAGGGAGATGGTAGGTGAGTCTTAAATGGGAGACAAGCATTGGTTGGGCATTTAATGGCCAACCCTGCCTATAAAAGTAAAGCATTCTTCAATTAAAAGTGTTCCTACTACAAGTCTTGACAAATACAACAATTATACATGTATACATACATGTACACGAATTTGAGCATTTAAATACATGAGTACAAATCATTTGTGTATTTAGAAGGATTCCAAGAGGTTCAACACTTAAAACACATTCTCATTGTGAAGAACATAATTTTCTGAGTCATTTAGCCAAATTGCCAATTAAACATGTATATAATTATAGAAAGAAAGGAGGGAATAATTCTCTTATTCATTGATATAATTACAAGAGAGCAAACACCTTTAAATAGGAAAAAAACGACACGGTTGTTAACCCTAGAATCTCATACAATCAATGAATTTCCTAATTTATTCAAATCACTACTTTCCTAATTTATTCAAATATTTAATTAATCAAACCCTAACAAAAAATATCCCTAATTTACCAACACTCCTCCTCAAGTTAGTGCAAAGATATCCATCATGCCCAACTTGCTTACTTTAAGCTCGAAAGGTTGTTTCAATAGTCCTTTAGTCAAAACATCTACAACTTGTTGTGTCGTGGGTACCAATGGAGTACCAAATATTCCTTCTTTAAGCTTTTCTTTTATAAAGTGTCTATCAATCTCATCTTTCGTCCTGTTATGTAGAATCGGATTATGAGCAATGCCGATAGCCGCCTTGTTGTCACAATACAACTTCATAGAAAGACTCACTGGTCTTTTAAGCTCTTCCAGAATCCGTTTTAGCCAAAGAATCTCACACACTCCCTACGCCATTGATCTTAATTCTGCTTCAGCACTACTTCTAGCAACAACACTCTGCTTCTTGATCCTCCAAGTGACTAAATTGCCCCCATAGAAACGTGCAGTATCCCAATGTTAACCTTCTATCAGTGACCGAACCTACCCAATTAGCATCTGTATACACCTCAATCCCTCTCTTCTCATTTTTCTTGAAGAAGAGTCATTTTCCTGATGTGCTTTTCAAATAACGAAAAATTCGATACACAGCTTCCAGATGTTCTTCGTAAGAGGAATGCATAAATTGACTTACCATACTCACTGCAAAAGCAATGTCAGGAAGTGTATGTGACAAGTAGCTCAGTCTTCCAACCTGTCTTTCGTATCATCCCGTGTCTACTGGAACGCCATCTTTTACATCTCCAAGTTTAGCATTAGCTTCTATTGGAGTGTCAGAAAGTAAACAACCGCTCATTCCAGTTTCTTTCAAGAGATCTAGAATATACTTCCGCTGCGAAACTACAATGCCCTATTTTAACCTTGCCACTTCCATTTCAAGAAAATACTTAACTTGGCCCAAATCTTTAATCTCAAATTCCTTGGCTAGGCTATACTTCAATCTGCTCATTTCTTCTAAATCATCTTCAGTCAGAATTATATCATCCATATAGACAATCAAGACAGAGACCTTATCTTTGCTAGATTTCTTTGTAATGAGAGTATGATTAGATTGTCCTTGTGCATACCCTTGACTCTTAACAAACTTTGTAAATCTCTCAAACCAAGCTCTGAGAGACTGTTCAAGACCATATAGAGACTTCTTTAGTTAACATACCTTGGTTCCAAATTTCTATGTAAAGCCATGTGGAGGTTCCATATAAACTTCTTCCTCTAAGTCTCCATTCAGAAAAACATTCTTCACATCCAGATGATTCAGAGGCCAATCAAGATTAGCAGCAACAGACGAGTACCCGAACTATATTTAGCTTTGCCACTGAAGAAAAAGTCTCCGAGTAGTCCACTCCATATGTCTAAGTGCAGCCTTTAGCTACAAAACGGGCCTTCTATCTTTCCAAAGATCCATCTGAGTTGAACTTCATAGTAAATACCCATATGCAGCCCACAATTGCCTTCCCATTTGGCAAATCCACTTTCTTCCAAGTAGCATTCTTCTCCAGAGCTCTCGTCTTCTCAAAAATTGCTTCTTTCCACTCAGAAACATTTAGAGCCCCCAGACACTATTAGGAATGACCACACTAGACACTTGTGAAATAAATGCACAATATGAAGGTGAAATATTTTTGTAAGATATTGTTATTTAAGGCACGAGGCGCGCTGAGGCGCAATGACCCCCGAGGCAGCGAGGCGCGAGGTGGGGCCCGAGCTTCTTTGAAGCGAAGCGCACATTTTAAATATGTGTTTTTTTATTATCATAGAAGCGGAAAATATTCAAATTTCACCAAAATAAAATATATATTGCTTGTTTATAAAATTTAAAACCCTAATATAATTAAATTTTGTTAAATAAAACTAAACAATAGCAGAAAAAGAAACAAAAATACCTAGAAAACAGAGACCCTAAGTTGCTGAACAAGGGAGTTTTTAAATTGTAGAAGAAAAAGATTGAATGAGAAAAGTTCATTAAAATCTAAAATCCTAATAAAATTAAATTTAGTTAAATAAATAAACATTTAGTTAAACAATTTTTTTTTTGGTCAAAGTTAAACAAATAAATAAATAAAACAATAACAGAAAAGCAAAAGAAAAAAAAAATACTTACAGTGAGAGAGAAGTCGAAGTCGAAGTCGAAGGAGAAGGAGAAGGAGAAGGAGACAAACACGAACTGGAGGAGACGAAGCTGGGCGATGGATTCGAAGGAGAAGTTGAAAGAGATAACTAACTTGTACGAAGAAACTGGGCGAACAGAAGGAGCACCCTTGATTCGATGAAGGAGAGAAAAAGATTTGAAGAGGGATAATGCTATCGAAGGCCTGTACAAAGCTTTCTTCTTTGAAGGAGCCTCGTCTCACCACGGAGAGGCAATTTCTCAGCGCCTCGCCTCGAGGCACGCGCCTTTCACAACAATGTTGTAAGATACAAAATTTGACAAAATATGTTTGGTACAAGACCTAACACCATTCCTTAGAGTAATGGGAAGATCAAGCTGACTAGAAGAGTTTGACTCAGAATTACCTGGAGGAATCTTTGACGAGCCATCATAAATTTTATGATCCAACCTCTGATTAGATTCTTGGTAGTGTTGTGAGATAGTGCATTTTTTTTTGTGCTAGATACTCATTTCAATATACAAGACCTTTATACCATTTCGCACACATCTCTGTTATTTCAGTATTTTGATTCTAAGACGGCATTACCAAAGGTCGCTTATTGGTAGGTTCAATATTTTCAACATTTAATTGATTTGTTTCCCCAAACTTGGCGTTTTTCATATCATTCTCTTTCGGTAACTGATTGTGAGAAACATCATCATGAACAAACTCAAAAAATTGAACCATCTAAAAAACCATCTTCACTAGTGCTCTCCCCCTGAAGATGAGAATTGTTGTAGTAGGATTGTCCTTCAAAAAATGTGACATCCATTGATACGAAAAAAACAAAAATTGGAAATAGGATCAAAACATTTATAACCTCTCTGATTAGTGATATAGCCTACAAAAATACATTTATGTGCCTCTGGATCAAGCTTAGAACGTCTATGATCATGATTATGAACAAATGTCTCACTTCCAAATAATTTTAAGGGAATATCTGTTGTTAGCCGGGTGGTGGGAAAACATTCGATGAAAAGCTTTATTGGTGTTTTAAAGTCCAAAATTCTCGTAGGCGGCTATTAATCAAATAAGTGGCTATTAAAACAACTTTTCCCCAAAGATACGTAAGAACCTTAGTTTGAAAACTTATAGCTCTAGCAACTTCATGGAGATGTTTATTTTTCTTTCAGCCACCCCATTTTGTTGAGGTATATTATTACAAGAACTTTGGCGAAGAATCCTTTTTTCGGCAAAAACATTTCCTAACACTGTGTTCAAAAATTCCTTTCCATTATCACTTCGAAAATTTTTAATCTGAATTTGAAATTGTATTTGAACCATATTATAAAAGTTTTTAAACACAATCTCAACATCAGATTTTCCTTTTAAAAGGAACAGTCAAGTGACTCTAGTATAATCATCAATGAAAGTAATAAACCAGCGTTTTCCAAAAAAATTAGCACTTTAGAAAGACCCCAAACATCACTATAAATCATGGTAAATGGTTTTGATTTTTATATGGTTGAGATGGAAAAACAGCCCGATGATGTTTTGCTAATTCACAAGATTCACATCGAAAACCAGAAAGATTTTTATTCATGAATAACTTGGGAAACAAATGTTTTAAATATTGAAAGTTTTGATGTCCTAATCGATAATGCCATAACATAATTGATAAAGTAAAAATGTGATATAAAAAGAACAAGAAGGCTTATAGTATTGTGTTAGCCTCTCCCACTATTTATAATAAGAATTAGGAAACAATACAGTAAAACCTAAACCGTACAGGAAACCCTAATTAATACAGAAAAGACCTAACTACCCTTTAACACTCCCCCTCAAGCTGAATCATATATATTGTATGCTCCTAATTTATTACAAATGTACTTTATCCTTGAATCCCCCAACGGTTTAGTAAATATATCAGCTAACTGATCAACTGAGTTTACATGTTTAGTCTCAATCTGTTTCCGCAACAATTGTTCCCGAATAAAGTGACAATCAACTTCAATGTGCTTTGTTCTCTCATGGAAGACTGGGTTGGATGCAATGTGAAGTGTTGCTTAATTATCACATACCAGGTTCATTGGTAAAGTGTGTTCAAATCCAAATTCTTCCAACAAATGTTTCAACCACGTTAACTCACAAGTGGTATGCGCCATTGCCCTGTATTCCAATTCCGCACTCGACCGTGCCACTACCGTCTACTTTTTACTCTTCCAAAAGACAAGATTACCACCAAGATTACCACCAACAAACACACAATACCCAGTAGTAAATTTCCTATCTAAGGGTGATTCGGCCCAATCTGCATCTGTGTAGTCCTTTATTTGAGTATGACCGAAATTTTGATATAGTAAACCACAACCAAGAGCACCTTTCAAATATCGGAGAATACGAATCACTGTATCCCAGTAACAAACCATTGGACGATCCAAGAACTGACTGATAACACTAACAGCAAAGAAGATATCTGGTCTCGTAACTGTCAGGTAGTTCAACTTCCCAACTAACTGTCTTTATTGAGTTGAATCTGTCAGTGGTACACCCTGATCTGGCAATAATTTAGTGTTTGGATCCATAGGCGAGTCAATCGGTTTTGCTCCTAGCATTCCTATTTCACTCAATAGGTCAAGGACATATTTTCTCTGAGACAGATAAATGCCTTGAGTTGACCGAGAAACTTCAATCCCTAAGAAATACTTTAGGTGCCCCAAATCTTTGATTTGGAACTTACTATGCAAACACCTTTTCAGTTCTTGAATACCACTGTGGTCATCCCCAGTAATCACGATATCATCCACATACACAATCAACAATATTCTCCCGACTTTACTATGCTTGTAGAAGACAGAATGATCGACTCCACAACGCCGAAGACCAAATTCAGTGACCACTTCACTAAATCTTCCAAACCATGCTCTAAGAAACTACTTGAGGCCATAAATAGATTTCTTCAAATGACATACCAAATCAGACTTCCTCTTAACAACAAACCCAGGAGGTTGTGCCATATATACTTCCTCAGTTAGATTGTCATTTAAGAAAGCATTCTTGATATCGAGTTGATGTAATGGCCAATGAAAAGTGATAGCCAGAGGGATAAACAAACGAACAGAAGCGAGCTTGGCAACGGGAGAAAAAGTCTCAAAGTAGTCAAGACCGGAGACCTGAGTATAACCTTTAGCAACTAAGCGAGCCTTGAGGCAATCAATGGTGCCGTCCGAATGAACTTTGACAGTGTACACCCATTTACATCCAACTATAGTTTTGTCAGGCGGAAGAGAGACGAGATCTCAAGTGCCATTCTGATGTAAGGCAAACATTTCTTCTTCCATTGTTTTTGCCCAACCAGGGTGAGTAAAGGCCTCTAAAATAGACTTAGGAATAGAAATAGAGGACACAGAAGCAACAAAAGAGGAGTAGGAAAGAGATAGGTGCGCATATGAGACAAAGTTAAAAATAGGATGGTTAGTACAGGTGCGCTTACCCTTCCAAATTGCAATGGGCATGTCCAAGTCAGACATGGGTGGGTCGGCTGGAGAAGAATCTGAGGGCACAGAATCGATGGGCACAACAGCGGGGGCTTCCTTCTGGCAACGAGAGTATACCTACAAAGGGGCTAAAGAATGACTAGGGGGGATAGGATCTGGAAATAAGGAAGAAAGTATAGGGGTTGGTTCAATTGGCAAAAGAAATGTAACATCAAGATCATCTCGAGAGGATGGGGCAGAAAAGTAAGCGGTGGACTCAAAGAATGTAACATCTGCACACACAAATTAGCGACGTAATGATGGACTATAACATCGATAACCCTTCTGTTTGCGAGAATAGCCAAGGAAGACACATTTTAAAGCACGGGGATCTAACTTGTCCCTGCCGAGAGTCAACTGATGAACAAAACAGACACACCCAAATATTCGAGGAGATAAACTAAACAAGGGTGAACGGGGAAAAAGAATGGAATGGGGAACTTTGCCTTTTAGGGTAGAGGACGGCATTCGGTTGATTAGGAAGCAAACTGTAAGAACCGCATCGCCCCAGAAGTGTTTGGGAACGTTCATCTCAAAAAGAAGGGTATGGGCCACTTCTAGGAGATGTCGATTCTTACACTCAGCAACTCCATTTTGCTGTGATGTGTGAGGGCAAGAAGACTGATGCAAGATACCAGAGTGCGACATAAAAAAAGTAAATGGCTGAGAAAAGTATTCTCGAGCATTATCACTACGAAGAATTCGCACTGGTACACTAAACTGAGCTTTAATTTCAGTACAAAACGTACGAAAAATAGAGAACAATTCTGAACGATCTTTCATCAAATAAAGCCAAGTAACTCTGGAAAAGTCATCCACAAATGTGACAAAATAATGAAAACCAAATGTAGAAATAACACGAGAAGGACCCCAAACGTCTGAATGAACAAAACTAAAAGGACTCGATGCTCGAACATGAGCTGGGGAAGCAAATGAAATACGATGATGCTTACCCAATTAACAAGACTCACACTCTAATGAAGACAAATGACTTAAATTAGGAACAAGTAACTTGAGGTTGCCAAGACAGGGATGACCAAGACGACAATGGATCTGGTGAGCTGATGCAACAGCACGACAAGAAGTAGGTGGGTGAGCAGGACTCTCGTCATGATCAAGGAAATAAAGGCCATTTTCCACACGCCCTGTGCCAATCGTCTTCCGCGTCCTCAAATCCTGGAGAATGACAGAATCAGGAAAAAATGAGACAGAACAATTAAAATGTTTGATGAGCTTACTAACTGACATCAAATTAAAAAAAAAACGAAAGGATATACAAGACAGAGGAGAGAGATAAGGAGGGTGAGGGTTCCACTGTACCAATGCCACGGATAGAGACAGTGGAACCATTAGCAACTGTAACAGGAGACAACGAAGAAGATGACTGAATATGCGTAAATAAGGAAGATGTACCTGACATGTGATCAGTGGCAACAAAATCTATGACCCAGGGTGTGGGAGGGGATGGGCGAATGGAAAGACAAGCAAAAGAAGTACCTCGTTGAGCTAAAGAAGCAATGGGAAGAGATGCCTGCTGAGATGCCCTATACTGAAGGACTTGAGCATATTCCTCATCAGAGATGTCCTTGGCCGCCTGAGATTCTGGAATAGTAGGATTAGCTAGATCAAATGTCACTGTATTGGCGAATTTGGGTGGACGGCCAACTAAATCCCAACATGTTTCTCTAGTATGATTCTCCTTTCCACAATAGGAGCACTGACGAAAAGAGCCACGACCACGGCCACTACGTCCACCCCGAGGGCCACTACCACGACCACCACGAGAAAAACCACCACGACCACCACTGAATGCATCACCTCGATTTCGTGTAGGAATCTGTGTAACAAGCGCTGAATGCTCAGATGGTGTAGACGAACTTGAGCCAAAAATATTATCCTTGGTAGTGCTACGCGAGACGCGAGAATACATTTCAGTGATGGTGGGGAGAGTAGCACTGGAAAGAATCTGACATCAAACTGGTTTAAATTCTGGACGTAATCCAGCCAAGAGCTTCATGACAGTCATCTGCTCACGTTGATTTTGCATTTCTTTCAGATCGATAGCCATTGGTAGGATAGTATTCATCTCCTTATAGAAGCGATTGAATGTAGCGAAATAATCTGTAACGGATTGTATGCCTTGCTGAAGTTGGAAGTACTCTACCGATAAATCATACATCCTGGTGAGATTACTAAAATATAATACACGAAGATACTCTCATATATCTTTGCACGTATCTAGATGAGTACAAAGATCAGCAACTTGAGGCTCCATCGAATTCCACAACAATGTTACAATCTGCGCATCAGCCTGAATCCACTCGTCATACTTTTTATCATCTGTTGTCGGGGCGGATTCTGTGAGGTGACGGTGTTTCTCTTGTCCAGTTAGGGCTATTTTCACAGCCTTAGACCAATTTAAATAATTGGTTCCGTTCAACTTACGAGTTGTTAATAGTAGAGGTGTAGCCATCGACATTAGTACCCTCTAATACAACAACTAACAAACAACGTGCACAAGGGAAACAAACTAGAAATACAAATAACTGTAGGGCTTAAACGAAGAACATGAGAACCAGAAAAATACTTACGAACATTTGTAAGGCTGTCTTACGAACAATGACCAATAACCAGAAGCAGATCTGGTTCGCGATGAACAGTAACCAGAAGCAGATCTGGTTCGCGATGAACAATAATCAGAAGCGACAGTAGTTGATTCACGAAGAGGGACCGCTACTCAGTAACGATGTGGTCGCTGACTCACGTGCCTGGTCGCTGCACAATACCGACGATGGTCGCTGCCTGGTTCGCGATGAACAATAATCAGAAGCGACAGCAGTTGATTCACGAAGAGGGACCGCTACTCAGTAACGATGTGGTCGCTGACTCACGTGCCTGGTCGCTGCACAATACCGACGATGGTCGCTGCACAATAACAACGAATGAAATAGGGTTTTGGCCGGCAAATGGTTGTCTCAAACTCAATTGAAGGCCGGCGAAGGTTCGGCGAAGGTGGACAGCGAGTATGAGATCTAGTTCGCGATAAAGGTACAATGCGAGAATGGTTTGCGATGGTGATGGAGAGGCTCAGAATAGCCTGGGCGACGGCGGCGAGGCTCGGATCTGATTGTGGGGAACGGCGGCGGCGGCGAGAGTTTGTGGGCTGCTAGGGTTTCAGCAGTGTTTGTTTTTTTGTTTTTGTTTTTTTTCTTCTTTTTTTTCGTATGAACAGTAGACGGGGAAAGGAAAAAAAAATTGGTTTGAACAAATCTATGGAATCAATCTCTCATAACCTGCTCTGGATACCATGATAAAGTAAAAAGATGATATAAAACGAACGAGAAGGCTTACAGTATTGTGTTAGCCTCTCCCACTATTTATAATAAGAATTAGGAAACAATACGGTAAAACCAAAATCGTACGGGAAACCCTAATTAATATAGAAAAGACCTAACTACCCTTTAACGATAATCTTACTGTCACTAGAAACAAAAATAGAATTAAAACAAGTTTGCTAATCTTGCCTTCAAAAGGTTGATCTGTTGTTAAAGTGGTAGAAGCCACCATCTTGTTTAGCACCCCCAATCATCTTCCTTGAGGTCAAATCCTGAAATTCACGAAGAGAAGACCAAAAATTAACTTGAAAATTATAATCAAGAGTTAATTTGCAGATAGACATGAGATTATATGACAAATGAGGAGCGTGCAAAACATTTTCAAGAATTAGAGAAGGGGAAATGGTAACTGTTCCTTTTCCAACAACAGTAGCAAAAGAGCCATCAACAATTTTAACTTTTTGATTCCCTGCACAAGGTGTATATGAAGAAAAAAATTGCGAAGTGTCAGTCATATGATCGGTAGCACCTGAATCTAATATCCAGGAGCCATTAGACTTGGTACAAGTGATGACGGCAGTGAAAGAGTTACCTAATTGTGCTAGAGAACAAGATGGGTTAGAATTTCCAGAGGAGTGGGACTGAAACATTTTATATAGGTGCTCTATTTGTTCCTTTGTAAACGGAAGTGACTCTGAGGAAGATTGTTGCCTTGGATCTGTGCTGCTAGCTTGAAATGTGCGGACATCTCCCCTTGACTTGGTGTCACTACCTGGTGTTTTCTTCCAATTTGCAGGTTTCCCGTGCAGTTTCCAGCAACTTTCCCAGGTATGCCACGGCCTCCTAAAATGGTCACACCAAGGCCTCTGCTTTCCTCCTCGCCTATCTCCTTCAGAATCTGCACCTCGGGCCACGAGCAAATCTTTCACCATTTATTTTTGGTTCATCGATGTTCTTCAACATCACTTGTCGCCGTGCTTCTTCTCTACGTACTTCGAAAAAGACCTCCCTTATCGTCAGCAAGGGTTGCTTTCCTAAAATACGTTCTCGAACCTCATCGAGTTCTTTGTTCAAACCAGCCAAGAACACAAATACTCGGCCTCTCTCAATCTTCTTTTTTTACCGAGCACTATCATTTAAATTTTCCCATCGTTCATCTTCAAACATATCCAATTCTTGTCAAACTGTCATCATATCCTTATAGTAGGTTGTTACCTCACGATTGCCTTACTGCATCTTCCACATTCGAGTGTTTAATTCGAACAATTGTGAGTGATTGTCCAAATCTGAATAGGTTTCCCGAGCTGCTTCCTAGACATCGTGAGCCGTCGGCAGGTACAAGAAGGGCTTTCCAACAATTGGTTCCATGGAATTGATCAGCCAGGCAATCACCATTGAGTTTTTCAAACGGCACTGCCTGTATCTCAGATCATCGGTGGCTGGAGGTGTCACTTTGCCATCCAAGTACCCGAGTTTCCTTTTGTCGTCGATCACTAACTGCACGAACTGAGACCACTCATGATAATTCTTTCCATTCGATTTGTGAATGGTAATTTGAAGAGAATTTTCAGAAAAAAGAGGCAGCCAAAATTTGCGACTGCGAGTAGACAGCTGATAGCGGCTGCTGCGAAGCTCCCCTCGACAACATTGCCAAAAGTGGCGGCTGCGAACCCCCAGACGTCACCCCTCTGCTTGCATCTGACAATGCTAAGCCGGAGCCAACCATGGCGGCTTTGAAATTCATAATCGAACCCTAGGGCTCTGATGCCATATAGAAAGAAAGGAGGGAATAATTCTCTTATTTATTGATACAATTACAAGGGAGCAAACACTTTTAAATAGGAAAAAAAATGACACACGGTTGCTAACCCTAAAATCTCATACAATCAATGAATTTCCTAATTTATTCAAATCTCTAATCAATCAAACCCCAACCAAAAAAATCCCTAATTTACCGACAATAATATTAAACATATCAATCAATCATATATATATATCATGTAGACACATTATACTAACATATCATAATATGAATTGAGCAATCCGAACAAGATTTGATATGTAAAACCGATTTTTAGTTCATAACAAAAATCTGTAAAATGAGTTCATGAATATTTCAAAATGTTTTGATCAAGATTCTTCACAAAGATGGTTTGATCAAATTGATTGATACTTATGATGTTAAACATCCTTAATCAAGTATAGGAATATTCATATAAAACTTAGAGCAAGCAAAGATTGCCAAAATGTTAAGCCGAAAACAGAGCAGGATAGAGAAAACATTTTGCCCAAATACTCAACTACTTGTGCTGCAACTTCAACGGATATGCCGTTTTCGTCCGTTTATGGTTTTTGGCCTCGGTTCATGAATATTCATATAAAACTTAGAGCAAGCAAAGATTGCCAAAATGTTAAGCCGAAAACAGAGCAGGATAGAGAAAACATTCTGCCCAAATACTCAACTACTTGTGCTGCAACTTCAGCGGATATGCCGTTTTCGTCCGTTTATGGTTTTTGGCCTCGGTTCATGATCTTTCATCACTCTAAACACTTCTAAAACATATAGCAATGATATTCAAGGTGTTTTGATGATTCAAATACACAATGCACCTTATGATCATATTAAGAACATAATTTTCCAATTTCGCATAGTTATGATCAAACGGTGATTTTTCCAATTTTGCATGTAATGAACAAACATATAATACACATTGTGATATTTAGGCATATTGGGCATGTCAAGATCAATGTATCACAATTTCATACACTTTCGGTGTGTGTGTGCATCCTATAAAGTTCCGAGTTCAATATCCTTGAGTAATATTGTCGAAATGAAAAATTGCATTAATTAAATCATATCTTTCGACTTGAATTCATCTCCATGATATATTTCCGTGATGTTTGGATTATCTATACTCAAAAACATGGTTAGCTCTTTTAAAATGTCAACTGTGGTGTTATCGTCAAAATCACATTTTCCGAAGATAATGTAAATATACATAGATAGTAGAGAAATACATTGGCAAGTTATAAATTTATAATTAAGGGTCAATATGGAAAAAATATAGCTAATAGAGAAATATAGAAAAGTTTAATTAATTAAGGAGTTAATCATGTTGATTATAGGGGGCAATTAGCAAAAAAAATAATTATAGAGGGCCAAAAATTATAACTTAATCCTAAATCTGTAACGAGTAATCCCCAAAAAAAACTAATCTCGAATCCAATTAAAATCATTAAACTCCAGACCCAATTTATAAGATAACCCAACCAACCCTCAAACAAACCTTACGCAATGGCACCAGTGGACGTGAACTCAGCAGCAAGGGAGGGAGAGACCGAAAGTTGATTTAAACCTTCAGTCTTACCCTCGCTGTCCCTTCTCCAGCCTTCGGCGACCCTTGCTGCACCAAATACAACCTTCGCTGACCCTCCACAGCCTTCGGTTCGCCAGATTTAGCGATCCAGATTGCCGGAGAACCTTGATCTGGCACACGCAAACCAGATCACGGTTCCATAGGAATAGGTAACCATGGTACAGCCATAAAGGCCCACATCCACTAAACAAAAACAAAAGGGATCTTTTCTGTAATGCTCAACTCAATTGAATATGATAATAACCATTTTAAAGAACTCCGAAACTGAAATATTACAGTAACAACCAACAACAATATGATTTCCTTCATCTTTCAAATCTTAGGTTCTATACTTGTTACATCTATTTTTTTTTTTTATCAATTATATGATGAAATTCCCCCTTTTATAATATCATGTTAGCTGATGTGCACTTCATCAACACAGCACTGTCCATAACAAATGAAGTCAGAGTCAACATGATAGCTTGGATGTGAGGTGTGCATTAAATAATAAACGAGTCCATAACATTTTACAATCTTGTAACAAGATCCGAAGTTGCACCTTATTGTGAGATCTATCTACGGCAACAATCTCTCCTTTGTCCTTCATCAGGATTGCAATGGCAGTAGTTTTCCCCCCTGGAGCTGCACACATATCCAATATCCTCTCTCCTTGCTGAGGATCTAAGGAATAATACAAGTTGAAAAAATAGTAGAAAACACAGGAAAATTTGATTGCAAATTGAATATAAATTATTTAAATAAAGAAATATAAATGCACTCATGAGAAACTATAACAAACAGCAAAAGGTGACATAAAAAGAAATTCTTTCATGCTTCCCAATTTCGTAGTTATTGATCAGGCCACGTTTGGTAAGGAAAATTTTTCATTTTTGGTTAGTCTCCAATTTCTCAAGGACTAAATGTCTCAGATGAAATTATCAGGAATTTATGGGTAATTGACTCAGGAGCCACAGATCATATGACACATTCTTCACTAAATTTTAGGACCTACTTTCCATGTCCTAGCAATCGAAAGATAGCAGTTGCTGATGATTCTTTAACTACTGTAGCTGGTTTAGGAGATATTCACATTAGTCCTTCTCTTTGAAAAATGTTCTTCATGTCCTAAAGTTGTCCATCAACTTAATATCCATTCAAAAGCTCACACATGATATGAATTGTAATGTACTTTTCAATCCTTCTCAATGTGTTTTTCAGGACCAGGTTTCGGGGAAGAAGATTGGACTTGTTGAGGAGAGAAACGGACTCCACTACCTTGACAAACCAAGCAAGTCACATATTGTCGGAAATAATTTATCTCTGTCATTTCTATCATCATCCAATAAAGACACCATTTGGCTCTACCATTTTAGACTAGGACATCCATCCTTTGGAATCTTGAAAACTATGTTTCCTACTTTGTTTAGAGGTCTAGGTGCTGGACAATTTCATTGTGATATATGTGAGTTTGCGAAGCACAAATGCGTTCCTTTTCCAATCAACAATCATAAAAGCCCAATTCAGTTTTATTTGATTCACAGTGAGATATGGGGACCCTCTATGGTTCCAAATGTTTCTTGTTCTTGTTGGTTTGTCTCTTTCATTGACAAATGTACTAGGGTTTCTTGGATCTTTCTTCTTAAACATTAATCAGATGTAAGCAGTGTACTCCCAAACTTCCACAACATGATTCAAAACTAATTTGGGGTAAAAATCAAAAGATTCCGATCAGACAATACAAGGGATTATTTTAATCAAGTTCTATCTGCAAATTTTCAAAAAGGGCGAATCATCCATGAATCCTCTTGCGTTGATATTCCACAACAAAACGGAGTGGCGGAGAGGAAAAATGGTCATTTGCTAGCCACAACTCGAGCCTTTCTCTTTCACCATAATGTTCCAAAACACTAATGGGGGGAAGCCGTACTCACAGCTGCTCATATGATTAATCGTCTACCTTCTTGGGTTCTAGGGTTTTAAATCACCAATGGAAAAAAAGTTCCAATTCTATCCTGACCTTCGTACAACAAATAACCTCACTCCAAGAATCTTCGGTTGCACTGCCTTTGTCCATGTTCATAGTAGACACGGAGAAAAATTAGATCCACGGGCTCTTAAGTCTGTGTTTGTGGGTTATTCGTCCACCCAGAAATGATACAAATGCTACCATCCACCTACACACAAATTCTTTATTTCCATAGATGTCACTTTTGAGGAAACAAAACCGTACTTTAACCAGCATTATCTTCAGGGGAAGACTTCATTTAGTGAAGATAAGGATATGGATATGTTTCTGTTCGATCTACCTACTCGTGAGTCAGTTGTGTCCACTGGATCAGCCCCACAATCTGATCTAATTCCAGCCGAACCTGTTCCAGCAGCCCTATCTGATTTGATTACAGCCAAACCTGTTCCAGCAGCCCCATCTGATCTGATTACAGCCGAACCATTTGTTGGAATATTCAATATTGGTAGTATTTGTATATAGGGAAAGTCAAATATGTAGATTAGAAAAGTATTGTCGTAGTTAATTTCCTTATTTAGGCGTAATTACTCCTATATGTAGCCTAATTGTACAATTAGAAAAATATACAATTGATTAATTCATTTCAATTAGGCATTAGAGCTAAAACAAAAAAAACCCTAACCTCTGCAGCCGCCGCCGGCCCTTTACAAGCTTTCGACGTTCGCCGCCGGCCATTGTAGTCGTCGACGACGTTCGCCGGCATTCAACAACAGCCGACAAAGGTTCGCCAGCGTCCCTTACAGCCAGGCGACGAACGAAAGCTCCCCTACAGCCGACGACAAGCCCTCATTACAACTGACGAAGCCTCGCCGGTCCTTTACAGCCGCCGACGAATACTCTCCGGCCTTCTACAACCGACAACGAAGCCTCGTCAGTCCTCTATTCGCCGCCGACAGCCTCGTCGGAGCCCTAGCAGCCGACGAACGAGCCCTCGCGAGATCTGTACGAAACAGATCTTGCGATTACAACTCGATTGCACTTCGTGAGGTTCAATTACAACCACCGACGAACACTCGCAGCCCTAGCCACCGCCACCGCTGCCAGATCTGCTTGAAATCAACGAAACCGAGTCAACTCAGTGAGTCAACTCAAACGATTATCAGTGAGTCAACTCAACATCTAGCAGCTTGGTTTCGCGAGATTTACTCGTTGAAGGCCAACCCGACGATTCTTAATTTCTGATGATATTTCCCCTTGCCTTCACCATGTCCGACGTTACCTCGGAAGCCATCCCAAAGTCCAGCCAACTTACCGAACCAAAGCATCTCCCTTCCGAATCCCACTCCATCTAAATCACCTCTGTTCGTCTGAATGGAACCAATTTCTTGCGTTGGTCTCAATCGGTGCGAATGTATATCCGTGGACGAGGACGGATGGGATATCTAACCGGTGATGCAAAGGAGCCCTCCATCAAAGATCCATCGCATATGACTTGGGATGCTGAAAACTCCATGGTGATGACGTGGCTCGTAAACTCTATGGATGAGGAAATCAGCTCCAACTACATGTGCTACCCTACGGCGAAAGAACTTTGGGACAATGTAAATTAAATGTATTCTGATCTGGAAAACCAATCTCAAAAGTATGAGTTGACTCTAAAACTCCGTGATATCCGTCAAGGCGAAGACAGTATCACCAAGTATTTCAATTCATTGAAGAGAATATGGCAAGATCAAGATACGTTCAACGATCATAAATGGCATTCGACCGAGGATTATAGCCACTATAAGAAGTTGGTGGATGATGATCGTGTTTTTAAGTTCCCAGCAGGTCTGAAACCGGAACTTGACGAAGTTAGGGGACGAATCATTGGTCGTCAGCCTCTTCCCTCAATTAATGAGGTTTTCTCGGAGGTCTAAAGAGAGGAGACCCGTCGGAACGTTATGCTTAACAAGCCACAAATTATCAGCCCTACAGTTGCTCCAATTGACCAGTTTGCTTTGGTTGCTGCTAATGCTCACTCCAGCAGGTTTCTACGCCGAGCAGAGGAACGTCCTCGTATATGGTGCGACTACTGCAACAAGCCCCGTCATACACGGGAAACATGCTGGAAAATCCATGGGAAACCAGCAAATTTGAAAAGCAACAAAACGGGAGAAAAATCTAACCGATCCTATCCTTCCGCGCATGAAGCTGCCACCACTCCATTAAACAAAGAACAGATTGATCAACTTCTGAAACTGTTGACTGTCAATCCATCATTTGGTACTCCTAATGCTTCCTTAGCTCAAACAGGTAGTAAATTTAGAGTCTTTTCTTGTTCCTTAAACTCAGCACCTTGGATTATTGATTCAGGTGCTTCTGATCATATGACAAGTTTTTATCACCTTTTCAATACCTATTCACCGTGTTCTGATAATGAAAGAATTAGAATTGCAGACGGTAGTTTCTCACCCATTGCAGGAAAAGGCCAAATGACAATTTCAGATAGTGTTAATCTAAAAACGGTCCTCCACGTTCCTAAACTTACTTGTAACCTCTTATCTGTAAGTAAACTATTACGAGATTCGAATTGTCATGCCATTTTCTCTGAATCTCAATGTTTCTTTCAGGACCAGAGCTCGGGGAAGATGATTGGCAGTGCTAGATTGGTGGATGGCCTGTATTACTTCGATGATAACTCCTTGAAGAATAAAACAACTCATGGCACCAGTGGTATAAGTTCAACGTCTGTCCGTGATAAAATCATGCTTTGGCACCTTAGATTAGGACATCCAAGTTTTCAATATCTTAAACATTTGTTTTCGACGTTATTTAAGAATGTGGATTGTTCTTCTTTTCATTGTGAAAGTTGTTTGTTTGCAAAAAGTCAGCGTACTTCTTATATTTCAAAACCATATCGTGCATCTAAACTATTTTATTTAATTTACAGCGATGTATGGGGTCCCTCAAAAATCACAACACTATCCGGAAAAAGATGGTTTGTGACATTTATTGATGATCACACACGTTAATGTTGGACATATTTGATGCATGCAAAATCTGATGTAACAGTTTTATTTAAAGATTTTTGCATTATGCTAGAAAACCAATTTCAAATGAAACCTAGCATTCTTCGCACAGATAATGGAACAGAATATTTCAATAAATGTTTAGGCAGTTTTTTGAAAACAAATGGTATTCTATATCAATCCACGTGTCGTGACACGCCCCAACAAAATGGCAACGCTGAACGAAAAAATAAACACTTACTCGAAGTCGCACGTGCACCTCATGTTTTCTATGCATATTCCAAAATATTTGTGGGGTGATGCTCTTTTAACAGCCGCATATTTAATAAATCGCATGCCCACACGTATTCTAAATTACACCACACCATTTGATAATTTCAAAACACACTTTCCAGTTTCTAGGATATCAACTGACCTGCCTCTTAAAATATTTGGCTACACCTCTTATGTTCATATTCCTAACCAATTTCGGTCTAAACTTGATCCTAGAACAGAAAAATGTGTTTTCATCGGTTATGCACCAAATCAAAAAGGATATAAGTGTTACAATCCACAAACCAAGAAAATTCATGTTAGTATGGACGTCACGTTTTTAGAAAATGTTTCTTTCTTTGACAAAAATCCCTTTCAGGGGGAGAATGTAATGGAAGGAAATTTTTGGGTCACTGATGATCCTCTCCCTACCACAGTCTTAGAAATTTTTCCTCCAAATCAGTCAAAAACAAGTGATGACAATATTGAAAAACAAAAAAGGATCCCTACTAGTACACAAGTGCCGAGCATAATTCCTTCACAAACAGATGAAGAAATACCACAATCATGTACTGAGTTGCGGGTTTATACTCGGAGAGGTACAAAAAAGAATACAGATCAGCCTACTGTTCTAGCACAAGGTCAATCCGACTCCCCAAGCAATGATCCAGGTAATCCTATATCTTTACCACCTCCTAATGAATCTTCTCATTCCAGTATTCCTCCAGATCTTAATATCCCTATAGCCATCAAGAAAGGAGTTAGAACCTGCACCAATCACCCCATATCTAGATATGTATCCTACACAAAACTTTCCGAACCTTATAGAGTCTTTACTTCTAAAGTTACTAATCTGTTTATTCCAAGAAACATTGAGGAAGCACTAGGTGATACAGGTTGGAAGTTAGCAGTTCTGGAAGAGATGAATGCTCTTAAAAGGAGTGGTACGTGGGAAATAGTTGATTCGCCAAAGGATACAAAGATAGTCGGATGCAAGTGGGTATTCACAGTTAAGTGTAAGGCAGATGGAAGCATAGAACGGTATAAAGTAAGGCTCGTGGCTAAAGGGTTCACGCAGACATATGGAATAGACTACTAAGAAACATTTGCTCCAATTGTTAAGATAAACTCGATTCGGGTTCTATTGTCCTTAGCTGTGAATCTTGATTGGCCACTACACCAATTAAACGTGAAAAATGCCTTTCTAAATGGAGACTTGGAGGAAGAAGTGTTCATGAGTTTACCACCGGGCTTTGAAAGAAAGATAGGACAAGGAAAGGTGTGCAAGTTAAAGAAGTCATTATACGGCCTAAAACAGTTTCCAAGAGCGTGGTTTGAACGCTTTGGAACCACTGTAAAAGGTCAGGGTTATCAACAAAGTCAAGCAGATCATACTATATTTTATAGACACTCAATTGATGGTAAGATTACTATTTTAATTGTCTATGTAGATGATATCATCTTAACAGGAAGTGATAGTGACGAGTTGAGAAGACTTAAAGGAAAACTTGCTGATAATTTTGAAATCAAAGACTTAAGTCCATTAAAATATTTTTTTGGAATGGAATTTGCTAGATCAAAGGGAGGCATGTTTGTGAGTCAAAGAAAGTATGTACTCGACCTACTGAATGAAACAGGGTTACTCGGGTGCAAAGCTGTAGAAACTCCAAGTGAACCGAATGAGAAACTACAACCGGCCAAACCTGAAGCTATGATAAATCAAGAACAATATCAAAAACTAGTGGGGCGGTTAATCTACTTATCACATACCCGTCCCAATATAGTCTTTGCCGTAAGCATGGTCAGCCAATGTATGCACTCACCAGGACAAGAACACTTCGATGTTGCCTATAGAATACTTAGGTACTTAAAGGGTACTCCTGGAAAGGGAATTTTGTACAAGAAACGTGGCCACCACCTTGTAGAGGTTTATACCGATGCAGACTGGGCTGGGAGCATCACGGACAGGAGATCAACCTCCGGTTACTGTACTTTTGTTGGTGGGAACCTCGTCACATGGCGGAACAAGAAACAGAATGTCGTAGCTAGAAGTAGCACAGAAGCGGAGTACAGATCAGTGGCTCACGGCATCTGTGAAGTGTTATGGATTAACAGATTACTCGGAGAGTTGAAGATATCTAATTCAGTACCTATGAAGGTCTACTGTGATAACAAATCAGCCATTGCGATTGCTCACAATCCGGTGTTGCACGATCGGACAAAACATGTGGAAGTGTACAAGCATTTCATCAAGAAAAAGATCGAGAGTGGACAAATATGTATGCCATATGTACCAACTACTGAACAGATCGCAAACATTCTAACAAAAGGATTACCAAAGAAGAGATTCGACTATCTAGTATGCAAACTGACAATGGAAGATATCTTCATACCAGCTTGAGGGAGAGTGTTGAAATATTCAATATTGGTAGTATTTGTACATAGGGAAAGTCAAATATGTAGATTAGGAAAGTATTATCTGTCGTAGTTAATTTCCTTATTTAGTCGTAATTACTCCTATATGTAGCCTAATTGTACAATTAGAAAAACATACAATTGATTAATTCATTTCAATTCCATTCCAGTCGGTATCAACACCCACACCCATCCACACTAGACCCATGACAGAGCATAATGAACGTCACGACTCTATGCAATTTGTGTAGGTTTATTAAAGGAGATGAGACTCGAATTCTAATCCCATGCAAGTTCAAGCTCCAACTCCTAATCCTGAGAATGAGGTAAATACAATTCCTGACCAATCTCAATTAACACCAGACCATGATCTCCCAATTGCTATTAGGAAAGGCACAAGAGAATGCACAAAACACCCATTGTATCCTTTGGCAAAAATCGTCTCGTTTGAGAAATTCTCACCCTCACAAAGAACTTTTCTAGTCAGTCTAAACTCTATTCATATTCCTGATACTTTATCTAAGGCATTATCTAATGAGAACTGGAGAAATGCCATGAGTAAAGAAATGCAGGCACTAGAGAAGAACCAGAAGTGGGAAATAGTTTACCTACCGCTTGGAAAGAAGGTTGTGGGTTGCAAGTGGGTGTTTACCGTAAAATACAAGTCAGATGGTTCTCTTGAAAGATACAAAGCCAAACTCGTGGCGAAAGGATACACGCATACCTATGGTATGGACTATCAAGAGACATTTGCTCCAGTAGCTAAGATGAACACGGTGAGAGTTTTGTTGTCACTGGCTGCTAATTTCAAGTGGTATTTGGAGCAATTTAATGTAAAAAATGCCTTTCTTCACAGCGAATTAGAAGAGGAGATATATATGGACATTCCTCCAGGATATACGCAACAACTGAGAGGCAACAAAGTCTGCAAGCTACGGAAGGCACTCTACGGCCTAAAACAATCTCTACGATCTTGGTTCGAAAGATTTACCAAAGTGATGCTAGCCACCAGTTACAAGCAAAGTCAGGGAGATTATACACTCTTCATAAAACACTCGGATGCAGGGGGAGTAATAGCCCTTTTGGTGTACGTCGATGATATAATAGTCACAGGAAACGATGAGAAGGAGAAGGAAGCACTACGAAGATGTCTTGTCAGTGAATTCGAGATAAAAGAACTTGGGAGGTTGAAATACTTTCTAGGAATCGAAGTAGCTCATTCTGGAGAAGGAATTTTTATCTCACAACAGAAATATGTGATTGATCTCCTTAAGGAAACAGGAAAGTCGGCATGTAAACCAACTTCCACACCGATTGAACAAAATCATAAACTTGGAGAAGCAAAAGGTGATCCAACCGTGGACAAGGAGAGGTACCAGAGACTGGTTGGGAAGCTCATATACCTTGCCCACACACGGCCAAACATTGCGTATGCCGTAAGTGTTGTCAGTCAATTATGCACAACCAGAGAGAAGTTCATCTACCAGCTGTCCACTACATACTACATTACTTAAAGGCTAATCCAGGACAAGGGATTCTATTTAGAAGAAACACAAGGTCAGTCCTTGAGGCGTATACAGATGCTGACTATGCAGGTTCATCGGTTGATAGGAGGTCCACAACATGCTATTGCACTTTCCTAGGAGGCAATCTTGTAACATGGAGGAGTAAGAAGCAGAATGTAATGGCAAGATCAAGTGCTGAAACAAAGTTTAAGGCAATGGCACAAGGAGTTTGTGAATTACTGTGGCTTAAAATAATTTTGGAAGACTTAAAGATTAAGTGGGATGGACCTATGAGGCTATTTTGTGACAATAAGTCGGCTATCAACATCACTCATAATCCCGTTCGGCACAACCGAACAAAGCATATTGAGGTAGATAAACATTTCATAAAAGAGAAGCTGGACAACGGATTAATTTGCACACCTTACGTCCCAACAAACAATCAACTTGCTGATGTACTTACAAAAGAACTGAATAGTGAAGCATTCCAACGACTTATATGCAAGCTAAGAATGAAGGATACATATTCATCAGCTTGAGGGGGAGTGTTAGAAAATAACTTAATATTCTATAATAGGAATGCTTCAATTGTGGGAATTAGAGTAAAAGGCAGAATCCCACTAAATAACTTTGTTTCCATATTCTAGGAGTTAGTTTCCTTATTTATTTCATCTTTCAATTACCTCCTTGTAATTAGCTAGGATTATCTTGTATATATAGGCGTACAAGGCCTCATATTCAATATATCAAATATTCATTCTTTTTGAGACTTACCACTACTCACCACAAATAAAGAGGGAAACAGGTCAACCAAGCTGGAATCCTTACGCCATTTATCAAGTCAAAGCTGAACCCTCCCCAATTTCAAAAACGGTAAAATTCCAAAATGAACTTAAAATTTCTTCTATACTTTTCTACAGTTTAAAGTTTAAACCCCAACTCCATAAGAACAACTGACAGCTCTTGAAGACGAACTGCCCACTTGCCGAATCTAGAGAGCACCACTCTCCTCACAAGAAAACCTCCAAAGCCACTTACCTATAAGAGCTTTACTATGAGTTCCTAACGCCAATACATGGAGCACACAATGACTCCTCAATAAGATAGTTCCCAAGTATTTTTACCAGTTGAAGAAAAGTAAATACTGTATGATTCAGAACCTTGAGTTCTCCAAAAACGAGATCAAAATAAGCAGCAGAACTTCAATAGAATATAACGAAAATAAGTAATATTCAGTATAAATTTGATAACCTAAGAGGGAAAGGAAAATACCTAATGCATGGGCAGTGATTATGCTTGGCAGGTTTTGGAGAAAAATGTTCCCCTCAAGCAAATCTGGAATGCCAAAGATTTGAGCACTTCAATTTCTGAACAGCATAGTTTCAGCAGAAGCATGATAAACATCTTTAAAAAAATGAAAATTAAAAAAAATCCCTTTTTTGATATGCCACATCTCAACTCCTGATATATTACGAAGTAACAAATAGAAAATGCCAAGTATGGGCTCCTAAAAACAACACTATTAAAGAAGCTCACTGCACCGAGAGGGGGGATATCATATATTCAAGCAGTGTTTAGAGGGGGGTTTTCGGCTGGATTTTGTTCAGTTCCACTATGATTAGGAGCATAGATTTTTCAAGCGAAGGCACAAGTGCATTTTCCATATGTAAATAATGAGGGAGAGAGGGCAGATCTCTTCAAGAATTTATATTTTAAGAGAAAATTGTCAAACCTCTGTAGCACAATTTGTTTATGAATAAGGAACATTATCATGGCATTTGATATCCAGCTTGTTCCAACACGTGTTATGAAAATCTTAGTTGTACATGAATGACAATAGAAATGCAGTAAGAAGCAAGGATGACCATGCTGAAGCAATGAAACATAGATTGCAATCCAACTAAATAATGTAACAGTCAGATATTAGATTTAATCGAAAAAACGATGATGTTATATAACTTAATAATAACAAATACATAATATAATACACAGCACTCCTGCAAATTCACTTTGCGTCTAGCTTACTAAATGATTAACAAAAACAAGAAAAACCAAATTTTCATGAAATACACCTATTTTCCATCAAATGTCTGTGCAATATCTGGAGAGGCAAGTGAAAAAATATGATACCATTGAAAGAAGGAAGATTAAACACTCGACTACTCATGTCCACCGCAACTCCTTGCGACACACAAAAGATCCTTGATCTTGACATCATTGCAGCTCCTTGACCAATATAGAGCCCTTTTCTTTCGTCAAAATGAGGATCTACTTGAAAGAAACAAGAAAAAATATTATAAGATAAACGTAAGAAAAGAACAACTCCTTCCATAAAAACTGGAGCAACATAAAGGATGCCAACAGATGAGTAATTAGAAAAATGAATGAGAGCAGCTCTTATTGTTCAATTTTAGGTAGAAATACATTATATGTTATAAATAATTACATAATTTAAATGTTAGGAGGGCCTTGAGTACAAAAGTAAGGTTGCTCCATTGTCACCTAGAGGTCCCAGGTTCAAATCTTGAAAACACTATCTTGCTATGCAAGGTAAGGCTGCATACATTTGACCCTCTCAAAACACCACAATGGCGAGATCCTTAGTGCACTGAGCTGCCGTTGTTATAATTTAAATTAAATGTTAGGGTCATAGTCTTAGGTCTGAGATAACAATTGTAAGTATTTATCAATACTCTTAATGCATGAATAACAACATAACTCAACAAACTATCAACGCTTGCATGCTTAGTTTACCATCTTTTATATAACAAGGGTTGCATACATTATTAAACTAATATGAACATGTGCGGTGGAAGGCTAAGGTTGACAATTTAATCAATCTCCTCCTTTCCTTCGTCTCTATGCCTTTCATTCCTACTCCTAAACCATAATTCTTCATTTTTTCACTTGGCATCCAGATTGTCAAATCCTGTCTTAAACAATGATGATCGATATGAGTAACTCAAATCTGCTGAAGCCATCATCACATCATGCTAACATCAGCATGATATATTGGCACCCCAATGTTCATCAACATGATATCATATTCGTCTTAGCCTCCAAATATTTTTTATTATTATTCTAATTTTTTTTCCTTATGTCTGTTCTCTATTTTCAATTTATTTTTGAAATTTTAGTACTTTTTCTATTGATCTGTTGTTTGTGGCTTTTCGGGAAAAAGTGAAATAAAATATATTCTCTGGTATTAGAGTTATTAAGTTTATCTTGTATTATGGGTAGAATAGACTTTTCCTTGTTTTCTAGGTCTTTCTATTATAAGCATATATAAGTTATCTTTCTTAGATATTTTGTTGTACTCTTTATTCATTATTCACTATAACAAACTCTACCCTCCTTTTCTCTTTGGATTCTATGTTATTCTGATATGAACCAAATCGGTATCTATAAATTTTATTGAACAATCAATCAATTACAAAGATAAATCAAGCATTCGAGAGGCTTGGGAACTCTCCAACCAAGTAATTCGAGAGACTTGGGACTCTCCAAATGAGCTATGCTCAGTACCAAATAATTATCAATTTCTCCATCCCCTCATTCAACCTTAGCTACCCCCTTTTATGCTCACCACGTCACTATTCACTCCCTAACAGAATAATAGCACAAACCGTAACAGAAAGATGCCTACTAACAACTATTAATAGGAGTGCTATTATTCTGTTAGGGAGTGAATGGTGACTTGGTGAGCATAAAAGGGGGTAGCTAAGGTTGAATGAGGGGATGGAGAAATTGATAATTATTTGGTACTGAGCATAGCTCATTTGGAGAGTCCCAAGTCTCTCGAATTACTTGGTTGGAGAGTTCCCAAGCCTCTCGAATGCTTGGTTTATCTTTGTATTTGATTGATTGTTCAATAAAATTCATAGATACCGATTTGGTTCATATCAAATTGGTATCAGAGCATGTTCCTGGAAAGAATTTCGCGATCCACCAATGCAGACGATACTACAGAATATCCATGAGGAAAATTAAAAATATGTTCTCCTAATGGGGAAGTGCAAGCTAGAATGCTTGTACTGCAAAGAAAAGAAACACTTTGACATACATAAACTTTACATGGAAACTTTAGTAATATATATTGTTCATATGTGGGCAGTTCAATAGTATGGTTACCTGTGCACCTCGAAGAACAGCTTCCGCACATTTCCGACTCACAACGACCTCTTTTGGAGGCCTGTCATTTTCATAATCATAATGAACGGCATGTGGTCCCGATCCTCTAACAAATAAAATATAGGACATCGAGAAATGGGATTCTTTTGTATGGTGGCTTTCAGAAAGTCAGAAAATAGTTTTGAGGAAGAAGTACTACAGGCATACAAACACTGAATACTATTAGATTCTTCAAGTGTACTTTTCCGCATCTGGTCCTTGTTAAAATTAGTGGCTGCATCACTTGTGCAGATATTTATGTTGTTGATTGCCCTAGGAAGATTTGTTTCCTGTAGAATTGCCAAAAGCTTCTCAATAACAGCATCACTTGTCGACTTGACTGTATTTACACGAATGCAAGAGTAACAAGATGAACGCCTAATACATAAGAGTACAGAAGTGTGAATAAAGATAAAACGGCATTATAGAAAGGAAAAGGTGTCATGATATCTTCACCAGACATGTTCAACACATAAGTAGAAAAGACTGACGAAAATACAGACATTACAAGTACGAAGTGTTTAGAATGCATGTCAACGAGGATTTCATAGACATTGAGCTTTTATATTTTTAAGCATGCAGTTACTATCCAGCATTTTCTAAAAGACAGAGCCCGCACCTACCCCGGGCTTCGTCCAAGGTGAGGCATTCCAAAAACATCTCACATCTCATGAGAAAAGTACCATCAAGCATACATTTTTTTCCATCTTGGATTGTTGAAGCTTTTATGGTTCGGTTTTTACACTTTTTTCCTATAGCCTTGTGTTTTTAAAAGAACTTTATTTAAATTGTCATTAATACGTGTTAAAGTAAAAAGGTGATATGAAAAGAACGAGAAGGCTTAATCCATTGTGGTAACCTATCCCTCTATTTATATAGAAAACAAAGAAATAATACAGCAAACCCTAAATCGTACACGAAACCCTAAATAATACAGGAAAGACAGAAATACCCTTTTAACACTCCTCTCAAGTTGGAGCATATATATTGTATACTCCTAACTTGTTACAAATATACTTTATCCTTGAGCCCCCAACGGTTTAGTGAACAAATCATCTAACTGATCAACTGACTTTACATGTTTAGTCTCAATCTGCTTTTGCAATACTTTTTCTCGAATGAAGTGACAATCAACTTCAATATGTTTTGTCCTCTCATGAGGATTGGATGCAATGTGAAGTGTCGCCTGATTATCACATACTAGATTTATCGGTGAAGAGTATTCGAATCCGAGTTCTTCCAACAAATGTTTCAACCACGTTAGCTCACAAGTAATGTGGGTCATCGTCCTGTATTCCGATTCTGCACTTGACCGCACCACAACTGTCTGCTTTTTACTCTTCCAAGAAACGAGATTACCTCTAACAAACATACAATACCCAGTAGTGGACTTCCTATCCGAGAGAGATTCGGCCCAATCTGTATCTGTATATCTCTTAATTTGAGTGTGACCGAAGTTCTGGTACAATAAATCACATCCTAGAGAACCTTTCAGATATCGAAGAATACGAATTACTGCATCCCAGTGATACGTCGTGGGACGATCCAAGAATTGACTGATAACAGTTACAACAAAGGAAATATCTAGTCTAGTAACTGTCAAGTAATTCAACTTCCCAACTAACCGTCTGTATTGTGTTGAATCTATCAATGGTACAACTTGATCTGCTAATAGTTTGCTGTTTGGATCCATAGGTGAGTCAATCGGTTTAGCTCCTAACATTCCTGTTTCACTTAACAGATTAAAAACATATTTCCTCTGACACAGGTAAATACCTTGACTTGATCGAGCAACTTCAATCCCTAAGAAATACTTCAATTGACTCAAATCTTTAGTTTGAAACTTGTTATGCAAAAACAGTTTGAGTTTCTGAACACCTTGGTGGTCGTCCCCAGTAATCACGATATTATCCACATACACAATCAACAATATTCTCCCGACTTTACTGTGCCTGTAAAATACAGAATGATCGACTCCACAACGCTGAAGACTAAATTCAGTGACCACTTCGCTAAATCTCCCAAATCATGCTCGAGGAGACTGCTTGAGGTCATAAATGGATTTCTTCAAGTGACATACCAAGCCAGACTCCCCCTGAGCAATAAATCCAGGAGGTTGCTCCATGAACACTTCCTCAGTCAAATCATCATTTAAGAATGCATTCTTGATATCAAGTTGATGCAACGGCCAACGAAAAGTGGCAGCCAAAGAGATGAACAAGCGAACAGAAGGGAGTTTGGCAACGGGAGAAAAGGTCTCAGAATAATCAAGACCATATACCTGAGTGTAACTTGCTCTGATACCATGTTAAAGAAAAAAGGGTGATATGAAAAGAAAGAGAATCCTTACTCCATTGCGGTAGCCTATCCCTCTATTTATATAGAAAACAAAGAAATAATATAGCAAACCTTAAACCGTACACGAAACCCTAAATAATACAAGAAAGACAGAAATATCCTTTTAACAATACGTTTCACATATTTCTACGATTTCACATTTTTTGCCGGAATATTAACTTCAACAATATCACTTTATTCATTTCAGTTAACCAAATACTGAACTAGTTTAGTGTTATTTAGGTTTTGGAGCAGCAAATACTGAGCATAAAACTCAAAACATAAGCAATGAAAAAATTCAGAAAATGAAAGAGGAAACAGAAAGTTTATCAACAAAGCGATAATCTAAATTTGACAAGCATGCATCAATTCAAATAATTTTCACATCAATCAAGCAGAAAATAAGCACTGAAATTCACAGGATAAAAAATACAGAATAGTGCTGAATAGCGAGAATAGGAAAGAAATGGGAAAGCATGCTGCAGCACTCACGTGAGGGATTCGGAGATGCAGGAGAAATGATCAGCACCGTATGCTTTGATAAAATACTCTTCCACCTGAGGGTTCCAACGCAATGTCGGGTTGTAGCAGTAACGATGCGATGGATCCATCTACAGCAGATGTTTCAATACTGATTCAGAAACTATTTCAGATAATAAGCGTATAATTAGGTTCAGAGAAAAGGGTACCAGTGTAATGGTTGGGTTGGAGAGAGTGACGAAGGTTTTGCGGAGGGTTTTGAGCAAATCCCTCGCTTTCTTCGTTCAAAGAGGTAAGAGCCGCGGCAGTGCGGTTCGACTTTGAAAGATGCATTTGAAAATGAAAATTCTTTTTGGAATCTTTGGGTTTGGGCTGTCCATGGGCCAGGCCGAATCGGGCGGGGTCCTATTTAATAAATTGCAATAATTTGCAGAGCTCAAGCTCGGTTCGCTCATCGGGCCCTATTTATCTGCTCAAACTGGTCAAACCCGCTCATTAGAGAATGCATAAAATCCAAGTTCGATCCCGTATTTTTATTTTTTGAAGAAATTATAAATTTTTAACATAAATTATAAATATTTTCTAAATAAAATATAATCTATACAACTATGTTAAGGAGGGGTGGGGACTTAAATTTTAGACCTCCAACTTTGAACACTCTCTAAAATGCAGTTTAGTCCCTGTTTTGGAGTTCTTTACATTAATAATATAATCTAAAAAAAATCGTATTTGTCTAATGGGGTAATTTTCAACTTATTTATTGTAGGATAAATCGGTCGCACCCCACCCATTTTCTCAAAAATCAGCCAAAAAATGAGTTCCAATGGAACAAATTTTTGTCCAAATGAGCATTGGTTGCATTGGAGCTGATGCTCTCCTAAATTTTCAAAAAAAAATCATTTTGTGGCCTGCCACAGCAAGCAAGGGAGCATCGGCTCCCTATGTGCCGATGTTCCCTTTTTTTCCAATTAGGGTTAATTACATAAATATCCCTTGGTGTTTGTATAATTAATTTTTTTGAATATGTTTTTAAGTTAAATAAAAAAAAATTACATTATCTGCTAATTAGTAGAGGAAATTAAAGTTTAATCATAAAAATTATGTTCTAATTATACAATTTTGAATTTTGAATAATTAATTAATATTTTAAGATTAAATTAAAAAATTAAAATTATATTTTTGAAATGTGACTAATTCATTATTAGTTATGGCCTGCCACAGCAGGCAATGGAGTATTGGTTGCATTGGAGTTGATACACTCCTAAATTTTCAAAAAAAAAAATCCGTCGTGGCCTACTGTAGTTGCCAAGGAAGCATCGGCTCCCTATGAGTCCATACTCCCTTTTCTTTTTTCTTTTTTAATTAGAGTTAATTAAATAAATATCACTTGGTGTTTGTGTAATTAATTTTTTTTATATGTTTTTAAGTTAAAAAAAATCGTGCATTATCTGTTAATTAGTAGAGGAAATTAAAGTTTAATCATAAAAATTATATTCTAATTTTTTATTTTAATTATACAAATTTGAAAATTGAATAAATTTGAATAATTAATTAATATTTTAAAATTAAATTAAAAAAATTAAATTATATATTTTTGAGATGTGACTAATTCATTATTACTTGTATCCTTTAAATCGTAATTAAATTGTTTATTATTATAATTTTAAGTATTTATTGTAAAAAAAAAATATCTATGATTACATACCAAATTCAAAAAAAAAAATACGTATACCTAAACCACATTTTTACTGTACGTATAATTTTCTTAAGTATTGTGAAAAAATAATGGATTGTGAAATAATTTTAAAAAATACTTAATATTTTTTTAAGTATTGTAAAAAAAATTAAAATTATATATGTGTAACATAAAAATATTTGAGTATATTAATTCAATATGCTACTTATTATTACAAAAGGCATAGCTCCGGCGAATTTCTTGTAGAACCCTATTGATTTTCACTCCGAAATTATAATACTGACAGACTCACTTGCAGTACATTATTTTGTAGGAATTCTGTATCAGAGAGGATCAAATTCTTAATCTCATGACCTATATCTAATAATCCAGTTCTTTTAATATTCTACATATATCCCTTGACTTTTCAAATTGTCACGGGAATCCTTGTCAGAGCATTTTTTTTAATAAAATTATCATTTTACCCTAAATAATTCAGACAAAAGAATAATAAAATAATCTAAGGAAGTGAATGACCTAATTACCCTTAGTGCCTTTTCTTCACCTTTTCTTTTTATTTTTTTCTTCCCATTGTTTCCTCTTAATCTCCGCCTACGACGACACCATTGCCCGAACAGAACCCAACCCAGATGGGAATCGCCATGAACAAGACCCAGAGCTCAGAACAGGGAAAGATTTACTGCTGAAAGGCTTCGGCGGCGAGAAGGGCGTCGAATCAGAGATCATGCGTCTCCACAACCTCTGTGGACCGCCGCAATTCCTCTTCACAATCAAAGAGGAAACGAAGGAGGATCTGGAATCCGACGGCGACCAGAGCAGAAAAGGGTCGAGAACGAGAAGCTTAAGCGACCTGATTCTCGTTCCCGACAAACCCTTTCTCACTCCTCTCTCTTCGCCGCCATTAAATCCGGCTATTCAAGCTCAACCACTGGATTCTTACAACAATCCACTGTTTGAATCAATGTCTGAGGCGGAGGTTAACAGGCTGAGAGCTTCACCACCTCCAAAATTCAAGTTCTTGAGAGATGCAGAGGAGAAGATGATGAGAAGATTAATGGCGGAAGCTGAGAGAAAGACGTTAATAAGCTTTGGCTCTGTTCATTCAACTCCTTCACAGGTGCATTTTGAAAACCCTAAGTGTTGATAATGATCGTTTTTCTTCTGTGCCCAAATTCGAAAACCCTAAGTGGTGGAAATGGTAGATCTGAGAGGGAAAAAGGTTTTTCTTTGGCGAAGCGATGTTATTCGGTTCGTCGGTGTTGGTCGGCACTGTTGGTGTTCGGTTCGTTGGTGGAAATGACAGTGTTGTTTGTTTTGGTGGTGGTGTTCACTTCGGTGGTGTTGTTTGGCGGTGTTGTTCGTTTTGGTGGTGTTGTTCGTTGCGGTGGTGGTGGGGTTCCTTTGTTGATGTCTCTGGCAGTGGTGGTGGTGTTCCTTTGGTGTTCGGCGGTAGTGGTGTTTGATTGGGCTGTGGTGTTTGGCGGCGGTGTTGTTCGATTCAACAGTTGTGTCCTGCAGTGGTGGATTTGGGGAGGATGTGGTGGTCGCGTGGGGATTTGGGGCTGGAATGGATGAAACGAAGATGATGGGGACAATTTCGTGGTCTAATTATAATATGTATTTTGAAAGTTTTACAAAATTTTATTTTAAACTATTATATTTAATTGGAGGATAATACAACCATTTTACTTGGTTAACTTGATCAACAAATTAGAATTTTGACTTTCATATGGTAAAATCAGAATTTGAGATGAACATGTGTCTTAGTGTCACCAAATAGTTATCAGAATTTGAGATGAACATGTGTCTTAGTGTCACCAAATAGTTCAAGAGGTCTTTCGAAGATTGTTTAAAGTTGAAGGAATTTTCGTAATTTAAGTGAATATTCGAGGATTGTAAATAGTATTAACTCATGATTCATTAGTATATCTATCTATCTATAGGGAATAAAATAATAAAAAAACCCAATAACAAATAAGACCGTGATATGCAAAAGCTCGATCCGCTTTATTACCATTATCAAACACATGCGGATACGTTTTACAATTTGAGGTGTGAGGACATTTTTTCAAAAAACATTTAAGAGTGGCACCGGATCAATTTGCCGGGAGATTATTCCACACTCGAAACTTAACCATCGATCCACCAACAGACATGCACAACTGGAAAATGACAGACAACAACGATCGATACAGAGAAGATATCACAGAGTTCATTTAGCTTACGTAGGACTCCGATCAAAACTCCTCAACCGATAGTTGCATACACGAGGTGGAGAGGAATCTCCGACGTCTTAAACCCATTGAAATTAGTCCCCGCCGACGTCATGTACGCACCCATGTTATAGAACACGATCAAATCGTGGAGTTCAAGCTCCGGCAACTCTGTCTCCGCCACCACAATGTCCGTCGAGTCGCAAGTTGGCCCGAAAATGATGGACGGTGAAACCAAAGACTCCTTCTCCTTGGCCGTCGACGGGTCGCGAATCAAATGCTTGAACATCATGGAAGCACGGTTGTACACCGGCAGATTAAACGACCCGTAAATCCCGTCGTTGATCCAGTACTGCCACCGTTCTCCCCTGGCCCATTTTTCGAACACATTAGTCACCAGAGTGAACGTCGTCTCTGTGAAGAACCGGCCTGGTTTGGCCATCAGGGTTAAGTGGGTTTCCGGAAAAACCTCCTGGATAGATTCGTTGTTTTTCCGATCTCTTTGAACAGAGTGTTGTCCTGAAACCCACCGCCGATGTTCAAGATGTACATGGGAGGCATGCCGAGGCTCTCGACAACGTCGAAAACCCGCTTAATGGTTGCTATCGCGTCCCGGTAAATCTCGGCATAGGCAGCTTGGCTCCTCACGTGGAACAAAACTTCGGTGACTCTCAGCCCGGAGTCACGGGCCTGACGGAGAAGCGGCTCGAACTCCTCCGGCCACGCCTCGAACTTGGTCCCCAGCTGCCGCCACGAGGTGTGGTCGTTTTCAATCTTGATGCGGAGGAGGAGGTCGCACTCGGGGTGCCATTGCTTCATCTTGCCAACCTCTCCGATCGAGTTGTAGGTGGTGAGATCGACTCCGACTCGGGCCACATACTCGATTTGGGACTCAGACTTGCATGGGTTCGCGTAGAGAATGCGGTCCGGGCTGACGCAGAGAGATAACATGGTCTCGATCTCGGGCTTGCTGGCGCAGTCGAAGTTGGCGCCCATGGCGTCGAGTACCGCCAGCAGGGCGGGCTGGGAGTTGCACTTAACGGCGTAATAGGGTTTGATGGCGGGGATGGATTCGTTCCAGAGGTTCATGTGGCGCTCGATGGCGGCGAGGTCAAGGAGGTAGAAGGGTTGACATGCCTCTTGTTTTTTTTGCAATGGAACGGATGAGATCGTGAAAGCTGTCGGCCGGTACGGTGTGGACCACCTGACCATTGGGTTTGGCGGCGGCCAATAGGGATTCGGGGACAGCAAACAAAGAACCCATGTTGATTTAAAGGACTATCAACAATTAGAGAAAGAGAGTGAGTTGGGTTGATATTTGAAAACAGAATGTGTGTCCCTTTTATAGACGCACGGAGGGTTGTTCCCACTTTTAGACGAAATGAAATAAAACACTTGAGGAGCAGCTATTTGAATTTTGCACCATTTGCACTTAGTTACTTTCGGTATTTCTTTCCCATGGAAATGTCTCTCTCACTGCTCGTGCCACCAATTACATTTTAAAATTTGAGAAAATAAAAACATACCACATTAAATGGATCAATTCTTGCGGCAGTTGGTCCGATCAGCAACATGTGGAGATTTTTTACTGGGTTGGCGGTCTCGAGGGTGGTGTCCATTCTTTTCTGAGTGGTCTACGGTCAACAATCAACGTTCAACGGTCAAAATCTTCAAATCCGAACTGTTATCTGCACAAAGACCAGCTGGGGAGTGCCTAGTGAAATCACTCCGGCGTGAAAATAAGAGTTTGAAGAAAAAAAAAAAGCAATTATATGCTTCAAATGGGTAGTCGAGCATTAACTGGGGTATTGCATATCAAGCTATTTATAGGCGATGAGAACAATTAGCGCCATGAAATTAGAGCCCTGAGCACAATTCCTTATCATAACTCGGCATGTGGCCAATGAGGAGACGTGTGAGGAGATTAGGTCATTGGGCCTTATCATTTGGCCCACCAAGAAGATCCCTGGGCTGACTCAAATGAACAGGAGATCGAGCCCAACTCATAGGGATGACAGAACCTTTACTAGTAGTATAGGAGAATGTTGTCCTAAGATCGTTGGTCGAAAGCTAGCCTAGAAGCCCTGGTGGAGAACCCTTCTGCGTCGGTCGTTGAGCGATGCTCACTAAGATGGGATCGGCCACACCATGATTGGTCATACGAGATCGACATCATGAGGTCGGCACTATGGCCTTGGTGGTCGGCAAGGGAGAAAGTTGATGGGTCAATGGGCCCCTGTTCGCCGATATGTGATCATAGGAAACGTCGTGTCTTAGGTTACTCTGACCGTAAGCCGATAAACGGAGTGAGCGACATAGATGGGCGTCATGGGGCCATTCACCGGATGAGGTGGCCCTCGATAGGGGGTTGCTCTGCCACGTGTTATTCTCTTAGTGGAGGTCGGTGGATGGTAAAATTTTCCCACATCAAATTCCAATTTCAAATCTAAATTAAGGAAGTGACAATAATGCCCTCTGAAAATCTAAAGCTATCTCCTTAAATATCTGAAATATAATATTGACAAATTCCATTTTCCATATTCAGTGAATTCTGATCAATGTTGAACAATTCAATGTCATTGTTGTCAAATTAAAACCAAATCACTTTTATATTCTTAAAAGTGCGATAAGTTATATATATATATATATTGTTTGCTTAATTTGATTACAAATTTATAATCATGAGGTCAGTGGGTTTAAAATAACATTCATTTGTATATATTTGTTATATAATTTAATATTTTTTGAATTTAAAATGCTGATGAATTCCATGTTAACAACATACGTCATTGTTCAATCTAATTTTTTGGATATTTTCTTTCACTCAATTACAACCAACATTTTTCACAATAACAACACAATAGATTTATCTATATTTTTTTTTTGTTAAAGTAGCATGTTGAATTCGATACAAATGTGCAAATTATGAAGATTCAGAAGTATTATGTTGAAACCCAAGAGATGTTAATCTAGCTGATAAGAGGAGCTAGGTATCCCATTTCCTTGTCAATCTTAATCGAATTTAATCCTGGAGAGCACTCCTTGAAAGTACTCCAAGAATTAAATCTTAAATTTAATCCTGAATGCACCAAGACAATGTGAAGAATTGTGCCCTTAAGATCACCCGGAAGGGTGATTAGTCGAGGTGTGCGTAAGTTAGTTTGGACACAATTTACTATATAACAAAAAAAGAAGTATTACGTTGAAATATGATAGAAAAATATGGTCATTGGATATCATTTTACTTGATTTAATTATATATTTATGATCGTGGGATCATTGCCTTCAAAACAATATTCATTTGTATATATTTTGTTGTATCATTTAATATTTGTTTAATTCAACATTGATGAAGCCAAAATCTGGTTCGTCGGAAAATGAAACTTTGGAATTAGGATTGTATTGGACTTTCTAACTTTGGTTCCTATAAAATAATGCACCGCGGATGGATCTACCGGCGTTACACATTTGGTGTGAGAATCAATAATATTTTTTCCAAAGAAATTTGGCAGTATGTTGGGTAGGAAGAAAGTGTGTGTACATGACTAGACCTCCTTGCTGTAGTATTTGTAGGAGATTAAAGACTTGTTTGGAAAGTGTTCTCTGAATCCCGACCCATTCCCATTAATGTTGTGGATTTGGTGGAATATGGAGTAATGTGCCGTTATTTTTGGAACAGTAACGACTCTTTCCTAAATATGAGGATACTGTTATGAGTGGCCCTGAGCAGGGACGGCATTGGCACATCTTGGGGTTAATGAACCTGCTTTGGGTGAGGTGGTTGAGGCCTTCAGCCTACTTTCCCTTGTTAGGGAAGTATTTGGAGTTTGTCTGTTCGGGAGCAATTATGCTCAAGGTAATAGTCTGTTCGGGGGTAATATTTTTCATCTTCGTAGTTCCACATGCATGACACACGTCTGGTAGCAAGGGACACATGACGAATATTCGGCTTAGTTAGGATTCCTCCTCAACAAATACGATGATGGATTTTGTGTTAAGTTCAACAACATGCGTCACCATTCAATCTAAATTTTTAGGTATTTTTTTTTTTCATTTGATTACATTTAACATTTTTTACAATAACAACAAAATAGATTTAAAATTTTGTTAAAATACTATATTAAATTCAACAAGAATGTGAAAATTATAAAAATTCAGAAATACAATGTTGACTTCAACATGAACGTGAAAATTAATGAAAAAAATAGTAAATATGATATCGTTTTTAAGATCTTATTCAAACGAATCTGAATATATAATCATCTACAAATTCAGGAACTTAATAACTGTTATAAAGGTAAATTTGACCGAATCTTCACAAAAGATTGAAAGGTAACCCAAAAAATATTAGTTTATTTGGTAATTTTGACTCCCTAATGGAAGCCTCGAGTTATCACCCGTTAATTTTTTTTTTTCATAAATGTCTTATTAAATCTATTTCCAATTAATATTATAGAGTTAACATAAAAACCATTGTCATTCGGTCTAATATTAGTCTTATACCAAAATTATCTCTTGTACTTTCAATAAGACCTAAAATATTTTAATCATGCTTTGTTAATAAAAATGCCATTATAATATAACAATTTTAATTTTAATTTTTTCATTATCTATGATGTGGGTGAAAATCAACCGACTTCCAAGTGGCTCCACCTAAGCCTACCACGTAGGTTAACAAAGGACACGTCATCAAACGGCCTGATCAACCTGGTATCTCATTAGCTTGGCACCTCATCAGGTCGGTCATCTCTCAAGACAGGCGCCACCAATTGGGAATTCTCTACAATTACGAAGGATCTAATCGGCGTGGTTCAAGCTAGTATTGTCACCTCGGTGTCCGCACTGATGTCCGGGCTGATTAATCCGCTATCTTAACAGCGATGCCCATGGACTTCTCCAACAACATTCAAATGCCTAGGCCCATAGCTCTAATCCCTTTACGCGCCATTTTTCTCCTCCACGCGCCGTGTTAAGGTAAATAACCGAGCTTAAGGTCTTAATCACTGAAACACTAATCAGATTCTCGCCTATAAAAGGAAAGTATGAATAGTATTTTGAGAGGTTGAAAAAGGTAATCGCTTTTAGAATATTCAAAGCATCATTAAGTTTTTCCCTCGAGCTCTTACTCTCACGCCGAAGGGGACACGTCGGGAACAACCCTGGCAGGTCATGTACTCAGGTACCAATCTGAGGATCAGGCCGGATAACGCCAACCCAGCTCGGTCAAGTGCAGACTTAAGGATAAAGAAACTTAAAGGATCCAGTGATAGGTGTGAAAAACCTATCTATTTCCAATCTGAATTTATTAGTTTTCGAATACGTTTATAGTTATTTTTATTATGTTTTAATTAGTTTTTATATTTTTATATAAATCAGATGTGAGGGGCAAAAAGATAGGAAACTGGAGCGAAAATGATGAGATCAAACCAAAGCGATTCAAAGTTACGGTGGATAAATAAGCTCGGAGGCTAAAAGATGAAACAGGCCCACCACTTAGGCGTCCAGACCACCGCCTAAGCGATGAAGATACTGAGAAGAACAAAATATTACTGACGGACGACCGCCTAGGCGAAAATTCCATCGCCTAGGCGTAAATCCAACAGAAGACGAAGATGGGCTACTGACAGTAGCTCGCCTAGGCGAAGTTTCTTTTGTCTAGGCGAAAATCCAACAGAATGTTCTCCCAGTCCACCGCCTACTTCACCGCCTAGGCGATCAGACCGAACCGACCTAACTCCGCCTAGGCGAAAAATCCACCGCCTAGGATGATTTGCCCTGCACAGTCTTGAGATATGTTTAGATATTTTTGAGATATTTTGGCTATAAATACCCCATCTCCTCCCCCTTGGCCGATCTCTCTCTTGCCCCCATGGCTTTTTGAGCCACTTAGGCTATATCTAAGGGTATAGTTAGGGATTTTAGTGGTGGAGCTCACATCCCGAAGTAGAGAAGACAACGAATCGATCGTTGAGCGTTCTTAGCGGTTTATCTTCGGACGAGGCTAAGTTCTTCGATTGTTTTTCCTTATTTATTTATCTTAGGAGTATGTGAGCATGTTTAGCTCGTTATTTTATTGTATATGCGGCTGTGGCCACGAGTTAAATATGGATTGTAGTAGGGATTAACACTATATTTATAAATACGTTGTTTGGATGATTTTGGTGTTTCGTTTGTGATTGTTCTTCGTAGTTTGATTGTATTTATCGTATTGTTTGTTTATTATGCTTGGATTGATAAATGGAGAATACGAGATTTTGACAAACCCCAGATTCGGATTAAGGTAAACAAACGCTAAGATTCTATAACCTGGTCGGGGTTTGAATCGTGGACAATCGATGACATGGAGCAAGACACACGTGAACTAGGGTCGTTAAGACATTGAGGGAGACTTCTTCATTGGATCGAAGTTGCGTTATATCCCTCGTCTTACACTCGGGAGAGGTGGGGATGGAGTTTTAGAATGGAGATTGTCGGGGTAAATACAACGTGATGATCCAATAACCCGGGTGAGAGTTGGATTGTGTGCAATCAATGACGCTGGGCGAGACTCACATAACCTAGGGTCATTAAGACGTTGAGGGGGACTTTTTCGTTGACTCAAAATCATGTATTCCCCCGTCTTACACTCCGAAGAGGTGGTGGTGGAGTTTACGTACGAGGTTGTCAACTAGGTCGAACACCGTAAACGTGAGTAAATCGAGATCGAACACGTATTTGTAAATACGTTAATCCCTAGGCAATTCTTGACCTTAAAACATATTAGCATATTAGTGTAGTTAATTTAGATTATATTAGTATTAGTTCAATTAATTAAATACATTTGTTTTTCGCCTAAATAAAGTTAGGTCACGACAAACGTGGTATTCGATAGTAACGACACCAATCCCTGTGGATACGATAACCCGATCTTAACGATCACACTATACTAAAACTTAGACCTCGTATACTTGTGAGTGTAAATAGCGGCGTAGGGATTAACGTGTTTACAAATACATGTTTGATCTCGATTTACTCACGTTTACGGTGTTCGACCTATTTGACAAGCTCGGTACGTAAACTCCACTGCCACCTCTCCCGAGTGTAAGATGGGGGAATACATGACTTCGAGTCAACGAAGAAGTCCCCCTCAACGTCTTAACGACCCTAGGTCACGTGAGTCTCGCCTAGTATCATTGATTGCACACAATCCAACTCGCTCCCGGGTTATTGGATCGTCGCGTTGTATTTACCCTATCGACAATCTCTGTTCTAAAACTCCCTCGCCACCTCTCCCGAGTGTAAGACGAGGGATATAACGCAACTTCGAGCCAATGAAGAAGTCCCCCTCAACGTCTTAATGACCCTAGGTAGCGTGTATCTTGCCCTATGTCATCGATTGTCCACGATTCAAACCCGACCGGGTTATAGAATCGTGGCGTTTGTTTACCTTAATCCGAATTCGGGGTTTGTCAAAACCCCGTATTCTCCATTTATCAATCCAAGCATAATAAATAAACAATACGATAAATACAATCAAACTACGAAGAACAATCACAAACGAAATACCAAAATCATCTAAACAACGTATTTATAAATATAGTGTTAATCCCTACTACAATCCATATTTAACTCGAGGCCATAGTCGCATATAAAATGAAATAATGAGCTAAATATGCTCACATGCTCCTAAGATAAAGAAATAAGGAAAAACGATCGAAGAACTTAGTCTCGTCCGAAGATAAACCGCTAAGAACGCTCTACGATCGATTCACCGTCTTCTCCACTTCGGGATGTAAGCTCCACCACTAAAATCCCTAACTATACCCTTAGATATAGCCTAAGGGGCTCAAAAAGCCATGAGGCCAAGAGAGAGACCGGCCAAGGGGTAGGAGATGGGGTATTTATAACCAAAATATCTCAAAAATATCTAAAAATATCTTAAGACTATGCAGGGCAAATTCGCCTAGGCGGTGGATTCTTCGCCTAGGCGGAGTTAGGTCGGTTCGGTCTAATTGCCTAGGCGGTGAAGTAGGCGGTGGACTGGGAGAATATTCTGTTGGATTTTCGCTTAGGCGAAGGAAATTTCGCCTAAGCAAGCGACTGTCATTAGCCTATCTTCGTCTTCTGCTGGATTTTCGCCTGGGCGATGGAATATTTGCCTAGGCGGTCGTCCGTTAGTAGTATTTTGCTTTTCTCAGCATCTTCACCGCTTAGGCAGTGGTCTGGATGCCTAAGCGGTGGTCTTGTTTCATCTTTTAGCCTCCGAGCTTGTTTATCTGCCGTAACTTCGAACCGCTTTGGTTCGATCTCATCATTTTCACTCCAATTTCCTATCTTTTTGCCTCTCACACCTGATTTATACAAAAAGATAAAAACTAATTAAAATATAATAAAAATAACTATAAACGTATTCAAAAACTAACAAATTCAGATTGGAAATAGATAGGTTTTTCAAACCTATTATCCAACTTCATCAAATACAATTTCCAGATCACCAATAACTCTCTACGTGGACGTTGACCAGACCATACTGTTGGTTAATCCATTTTCCAACACCAATAGTTTGGCGCCGTGTCACAACCCGTCCCGGATACTCATCATCCCGGGGCTGGCGTGACTACGACATGACATCACCAATCCCCAAATAACCCAATTTAATAAAATAAAATACACCTACTGTATGATACATACATCTATTATGGGGGCGCACCCGGCCCAAAGTTTTCCTAATTAAAAGTGTTCATCCATGAACCTTTTTAGGTTCGCCTTTGACAGCTTCTCTCAATCGTCCACCTGACTCTATCACATAGCTCTACCTAGTGCCAGTAGGGGACCGACTCCTAGTTGTTGTATTTGCGAGTGTACTGTCTTTTTAGTAAAATATTTTTTCTAAAATATCAATATGTTCTAAATATTTTCACAATTTAGTATGGATCAAGCACGAGTATATAGACAATGAAAATAAAGCGCTATAGGTAAGTTCCATCCAAAAATCATTTAGTACAAGAATCATGCCATTCACCATATAAATAATAAATCACTCAGTAGAAGCAAATTATCACATCTCCAAACATCTTCTCAAACACACATCTCCCCCCCCCCCCCACACTGGCCAGCCCTAGTGATCGTTTTAACCTCACGATCGGGAGTTGCAACGGTACCGTAACATTCATAGGAATGCCTTCCTATGAAATATCCACACCCCTTACGAGGAGAAATGTAATCCACACCCCTTACGGGGAGAAATATAACCCACACCCCTTACGGGGAGAACAACCATGGCATCGTCAAAATCAAATACAGCCTTATCGAAATACAACTCAATAAATATCATCTACTCAACATTGTCAAATCACCACACCTACCACTTTCCTTCAAAACCCGCTTTTAAATTCAAAAATCATATTTCGCACTTTCTTTTAAAGAAAATGTCCGATTTTATCAAAACCATTTTTCCATCCTTTATTTTTAGAAAACCACGCATTTTTCGAAAAATAGATATTTCTTATGCTCTTTTCAAAAACACCGTCTAATTTCACCAAATCTAGCGGAAATTCATTTTCAACTTCTTTTTGAAATCTATCGAGGTTCGGTTGCCAATTCATTCAAATCCTGCTTGATCCATATCTTTTATAAATTCATACAGTTTAGGTAAGCATAAATTCCATCTCATATATATAGAAAATAGTTTGGTAAGAAGACAGTACACTCACCTCGATATCCGTTTTGCAAAACTGACACTAACCGGACTCTATCTGGACGCCAGTGCCTGCGGACCTAATAATGGCAGAATCTAAATTAATATCTTATCTAAAACATCCTAATCATGCAATGCAGACCCTATATACCAAATACGTTACTAATTTTATGTACCACGTACTTAAAATTAATTAATCGTCACGAAATTATTATGATTTAGGATTTGCAATACTAACTAAAATTTAATTTAACGAGAATTAATAATTGATTGAAGTTTCACCTGTTTCCGAAACATTTGGCAACCACAAGATGGGTTTTGGATTTTCTTGGGGTGGTTTCCGCAATTTCCCCTCTTTTTTTTTTTTTTTTTCTTCTTTGCGTCTACTGTTTCTGTTCTTCTTCCTTCTTCCGACAGTGTCTGCCGCCGACCACTTCGTCGCTCCTCCTTCACCGACCGCCGACGACCACCTCCCGTCCACCCACGCCCTCACACACACTCACCGGCCAAATCGACGGTCACCCACACCTACCCACGTCATGTGAACAGTATACACACACACACACGGTTGGATCAACAGGACACACACACACATACACGGCCGGATGAACAGGATACCCACACACATACACGGCCGGATGGACAACGACGATTACACACACACGCGCACACCAGCTGAACGACGAACACATACCCAACGACCGGTCGACGACGATCACCTACCACCGGAACAATCGACCACTCCACCGCCGACGATACCCACATACACCGTTTCGCTGTCAACAACCGCCCACCCACAACCGTCGAATGAATAAATAAAAACATACCCACACCCAGACTGGACTGAATGGACGAATCATGTCATGCCCGACCGTACAACCGATGTCACCGCCGACGAACAACGACGCCTTCTCTCTCTCTCCCATTTTCTTTTATTTTTCTCGAATTTCCCTCTGTTTTCTTTCTTCTTGATCCTTCTTACATGAGTGAATTGCTTATATATGCATGAATTAGGTGGTTGCGTTTGATCCTAGCGTGCCACGTTAAGCCTTCGTCTGGTTCTCTGCATCTCGAGCTCCCACCGGCGGTCATTGTGTGTATATATATATATATATATATAATCTTCTATTTACATTAACCATCCCCTAGTTCCTTTAAGTTCTTTATTTAAATCCCCATCCAAGTTTTTGATTTTTCATAAAATCATAAATTCACCCCTTTATTTTAGTTAAGTTTATGAATTGAAACAAAATTTTATTTTAATGTTTTTGAAAGTTTACCATTTGGTCCCCTAAACTTTTTAAATTACATCTTTGTTCTCAAAATCCTTCTTGCTATTTTCGAAATATTATAAAAATGCAACCAAAACTATTTGTTTTCAGGAAATCGGGGTCTTACACGCTGTCTGTAGAAAGATTACAAAAAACTTTCCCAAGATCGTTGACTCCCAGTTTGGCTAAGGCTTTATGATCACGAGGTCTGCTCAGATCATTCAACCAAGAGATCGAAATACTGTGGTAAATAGCAACCCAAACCAAGACATGTCGAGGATTCCCAGACTGGATGCAAGGGCCTTAGCCCACATCCCGGTTGAAGAGGAGAACATACCTCTTGTGGGCTAGATAGGTCCATCAGGTCCACCCCCAGGGGTCGTGGTAGGCTAGACCTCTAGGGTCATTGAGGCATCAAGAATTGACAGTTTGGAACGCCAGTTAGGTGAGTTCCAAAATTATTTTCAAGTATTTCTTTCCCGTCTGTCTTCGGCCTGTGCAAGAGAGACCGGTTCTCCAGATTGCAGAGGGAAAAGAGAAACCTCAAGAGTTCGGGGATCACGTTATTCATTCTCATGGACATGTGCCTTGGGCTCGACCTCAACCTTGTAATCGAGTAGTGAGGGAGAGGGATCTGGCCCCCTTGCTGCCTCGAGGACATCATCTCAACCCTCTCAGAAGCACTAGGTTGGGAACGAACGAGAATCCCCACAAGTTAGAGCATTTAGCCATGTTACTCGATCTGGGCATAGGGTCCGTCAGGATTGTGAGGTCGATTTTCATTCCCCACCAACCCAGAGGCGTGGGGCTTGGGCAGCTTTGCCAGCCAGGCCATGATACAGCCTAGATGAGAAACAGTAATGGAGTGTCGTCTTGCCGAGATAGAAACAATACTCCATCAAATACAAGGCTTTGGGAGAACATCCGGGCTTCCTTCCGGGGTGAGGTCCCCATTTATTAATGACATTGTTGATGAAATGGTTCCTTACAGGTTCCCCAATCCCCCGATAGCCCTATATAATGGGACCACCGACCTTGTGGATCATCTCTTAATTTTTTTATCCTATATAGACTTGCACACAGCTTTCGTTGCGGTGAGATGCAAGTTATTTCCTCTTACTCTGATCGATACAACCCATACTTGGTTCCAATACCTGGCCCCAGCCTCAATATCAACCTTTACTCAGCTCGAGCAGCTCTTCCTAGCCCGGTTCAGCCGTTCTTGGCATAGTCTAAAGACAATAACCCACATCCTCGCCTTCCAGCAAGAGGTCATGGAGAATTTGGGTGACTACGTGGACGGACTCTAAACGGAGACTCTTGGCTGTGAAGATATTTTAGATGTCGTAGCCTTGAACGTCTTCATTGACGGGCTAAGGCACGAAAGGTTGTCTTATGACCTGTGCTCGCGGCCCGCACCAAACCTACGTGTTGGCATAGACCGTGGCATCAATTTTTATGAAACCGATGTAAGAGACATAGTGAAGAGAGACCGAGAAAGGATTCAGAAGAAAAAGGGTCGGGCTGAAGAAGGACCGGGCCGATATTAGGGCTCGCGAAGGCTTCAAGCTAAAGGGCTGTTGGGACCACTGCTTGGGGACTGGAGACCTCTCCCACCCCTTGGACATTGATAACATGGGTTCACCCCCTAATGGCTTCAGTCGCAACTATTTTTGCTGAGAATTCCAATAAGGGAATCTTCCCACCTGCACCTCCCCTGAGGGGAAAACCAATGGGTAGGTCAATTAACAAATATTGCGAATTTCACAGAGACTGTGATCATTCCACCGATGAGTGCTTCCAACTCAAGGAGGAGATAGAGACGCTCATTAAAATGGGGTACCTTGAAAATTTTGTTTGTAGGATGAATAAAGATCCACAGTTCGGGGAAAATGACTGCCGAGAAGAGAACATAGGTTAACAAAGAAGGAGAAACCATAGCCGATCTCCACCTTGGGATAATTATCTCGGTGATGAGGATGACTAGCGAGTGGATGGTGAAATCAACATCATACATGGCGGGCTTTGCTTCAGAGGGGAAACGTTTTCTTCCCGAAAGAGGTACGAGCATAAGGCAAACAAAAAGGCCGATCAAGACGTGTACGGGGTGAGCACAGTTGATGCCACCATGAACAACGTTATCTCCTTCAGTGAGGCTGACCTCAAAGGGGTACATACCCCCCATGACAATGCATTGGTGATCTCAGCCCTAATCAAAATTTACACTTTGCCCTCACATTATATGCGGTAATAAAGATTCTATAATAGGGATTGGAAGTTTTCATATTCAACAAATTATTTTATTAAAATAAAAATAACTATTGTTGTACATATTTTTTTTACAATCTAATTATATATTTAGATTCGTCTAAACAAGATCGTCAAAACGATATCAAATTCATTATTTTCTTTTCATTAATTTCAATTTTCACATTCATGTTATATGGTATTTCCAGAATTTTTAGTTTTTATGAACTATAAGATGTTACATGTAACATTTACATGAAATACGATTCAATACAAACAATGTTACGTTCCACACATATAAAACAAGAGGTTATTATCAGATGTGATGCAGACATTATAGTGTCATTTCAGTTGAATTGGATGTCACATTGAACATGCAAATATAAAAAGAAAATACAGTAATATGACGTAACATTGATGTTACATGAATATTACATGTAACATGGTGTAGTTACCAACCTTTTGATTTTGGTTTTGGTTTGGTTTAGTTTTAATGTTACATGTAACATTGATGTTGCATGTAATAAGGTGTAATTACTAACTTTTTGGGTGGGTTTTGGTTTTGGGTTGGTTTTAGTGTTACATGTAACATTGATGTTACATGTAACATGGTGTAGTACTAAATGTTATATATAACATTCACACTCATTACGATAAACTAATTCCAAAAAATGTGATTGATATCTCATTTTAAAAAGAATTAATCGAACAGAATTGTTATGTAAAAATTTTATTGTTTCACGTTCAGATTGAGATTAAAATAAGCATTTTGTTTTACCTAGAATTGGTATTTTGTTATCTAATTTAGTTCCGCATAAGGGGGAAGTGATTGCAAGATATTTATGAAGCGGTGCATTAAATATGGGCATTTTAGTCACGGAAATGCTATGAAGACTGCTCGATTAAAAAAAAAAAAAGTAACGGATTTTTTTGGTAGTTTCAGCCACTTTTTGGGGCTCCTTGGTAAGCGCCCCATATTTGTAATTATTCCTAATCGATATTGAATTATAGAAAACTGGTCTTCAATAAGCTAGGCTAACTCATTCTGTTGTTTTTTCTTTTTGAGAGTGGTAACTCTTAAAGTATTAGTATAAAATACTAGAAAAACCACAAGGGGACTTACTAGTATAGTAAGATATCGAATGTCAAGTATCATCTTTGATATCGTACATGGTAACTTTGCTTAATCTAAAATTAGAATATCTGAGATATGATTGTATTTATGATCTTTTAACTTAAGATATTGTTAATTACATGTATGAGTTCTTATACTTCGATAATAATAAGTGTTGTACTCTAACCACTAGACTTTAAAGATATTCATTAATTATAATGGGACATACATATGAATGTATGAGTATGCAAGATAAGATTTATCACTCTCAACAAAGAGAGATGAGTCCTATATGATTCAATTTAATATAATTCACCCGAACATCTGGTCAGAACAGTGTGACGATTAGGATGAGATTTCAATTGATGTTATAAGAAATTATATTATCAATCAATGCATATGATTAGGCTAGAGAATTTTGACTTTATACATACGATGCTCTTTCGGGAACACAGATTAGAGAGATTCTATAATACGAAAATCATGCCTAAAGAGGTTCTCTTAGTGAAATTCTTACCAGTTGACTATAATTGTGATATATGGGTAGACATGACTCACAATCGGAGGAAATATCTTTGGATAAAAGTGTTTTATATTAGAAGGGTAAAATAAAAATTGTTCTAATTTTAATTGGTTAATTAATTAGTAGAATAATTAATTAATTATTTTTACCATTCATATTTTAGTATGAACATAATAAGTCAAATAAAATGGAAAATCGAACTTAGAAATTTTTTTAAAAAAAGAATGAATAATAATATTGAACTTTTGAAAGTTTGAAGGCCAAAGTGTAAATTTAGAAAGAAGGGGTCCGGGATTTTGAACCCTGAAAAAAATTATATATAAGGGAAATACTAGTAATGGCCGACCCCTTAAGAGAGTTTCGGCCACACCCCTTCTGTCTGATCAGTCTTCATCCCTTTATTCGCTAATGAAAACCACGGTCGTCGCAGTTATCCGTGATGGCTTCGGCGACTCTCTCGCTCTCTCTCATAAAAGAAAAATAACAGATTAAAAAAAATGAAATTACAACCCATGACCCTGCAACTTTTGGCCACCACCCCACCTTCTCCGCTCTGCTTAAACCGCCGACCATCCCCCCGACAACTTCTATTTCTCTCAACACCGGTTACAGTCTAAATCAAATAAAAAGATCATACAAGAACCTAAACAAGAATAAAAAATGTGAAGATGGAAAGCATAAACTCTTTGATTTCATCATGCAGGAAATCATAATTGGAAATTGCAGAAAAGAGAACAGTTTCTAAATATAAAAGAAAAAAACGAATAGATATATTCTTACATACATTCAGGTATTGAATCTAGATACCTAATTAGTAGTTGATGTGCCCAAAAAATATTAATTTCGAGACTGTAGAACCAAGACAAACAGTAGAATGACATATGCAGGTATGAAATTTAAGATCACTACCATAAATCTATATAAAAGTGAACAATAACAACAAAAAGTTTGACAAAAATTAATCTAATTTGAACCAATGATTTCCCTATCAAATTAACTAATATTAGTGTATCTTTTCATGAATCTATCATCCATTTAGACTAATGCCACTGGTAAAGAAAAACACACACACAAAAAATTTATATTTTAATGATAAAATTTAGTTAGTCAATAGTTGATAAATAGGTCTTACTTCATTTAGTAATTGTATATCATGATTTATTGAGATGATTGGTCTATTTGTAGTTGTAATCCCTTGGGATAGGGATGGATGGTGGTGGATGGCTGGAGGTTGCAGTGGAGGTGGAGGTGGGGTGGCATCGGAAGTTACAAGGTGAGGGGATTGGAGAGTTGTTAGTGCAATTTTATTTTCATTCATTTTATGTTAAATGTATTATGTTGTTTTTTTCTTTTTCGTTTTTTTGCCAGAGGAAGAGAAAATCACCGAAGCCATTAACGACGGCCGTGCCGACGGTGGTTTTCATCAAAGAAGAAAGGGAGGAAGAAGAGGGAAGAAAATATAAAATAAAAAGTTTATAGAGAAATTTGTGTAATAATTTTAAGGGTAAAATAAAAAAAATTGAATTATATTGAAACTAATTTAATAGTTTAGGAATCAAATATATTGAATATCCACTTCAAAAACTTGGGATGAAAACATTTTCCCTTCTACTTAAAACAAGAATATTTAGCCAAACGTGCCACATGAGTTATATCTCTTATAATTGTAATATTTCAATCTAATAAAGAAGAGTGATAGCTTTATGAATTATTAATGAGTGTATATTTAGCCCCCAACAAAATGATGAGGCCTAAATATTTCACAAACAAAATAGATTTCTCTTTTAAACTAGGTTTTATTTCAAAATATTTACATGCCTATTTTCATTGAATATCCCTCTCAAGTCTCAATATTGATATATTTGCTCACAATGCCGACCCTTCTATATCCTGTTAAATTCAACTATTTTTGCTTATTATAGGTTTTCAAATTACAAAAAATGATTTGGAAGAAATATTGAACAAGTACTACAAGGTATGACTTTTCTTTATTTTTATTTTTACATCAACTAATATCATACACCAAAACTTTTTTTTTTTTTTTAAATTACTAAATTAAATAAGCACTTTAATTTGATCACATCTACTATGTTTGATAAAAATTCTAATATTCCAATTAGGATTGCGTTGCGGGCCATTACTTGACTCAAGTCATCGTCACCCATTGTCAAACTTCAGGTAGTCAAAAAAAAAATAATGATTTTTAAAAGTATATTCTCAATTATATTTTTTGATATATATTTTTTTAATATAATTGTTAGTTATATTCATGTATTTTTTCAGTTATATTTTTTCAATTACAATCATATAATTTTTTTGTTAGCATTCATGAATATATATAACTAAAAAAAATATTCTAAACATATAATTAAACACGCATGACTATAATTAATATATATATACACACACTAAATGTATAACTAAAAAATACATGTATAATATAAATAAGAATACATGTATGTACTATTCTAGACATGTAATTAAACAAGCATGTAATTAAAAAAAAAAAGAATTAAACATACATGTAATTAGAAAAATATTTCATGAATGTACGTATTATGAATGAATGTAATTCAAATGAATATAATTTAAAAAATACATGAATATAATTAAAAATATATATATAAATGTAATTTAAAAATTACATGAATGTGAAAAAAATAACTAAAAAATATATTAAAAATACAACCAAACAATATATTGAAAATATAACAAAAATGTATTAAAAATATCACTAAAACCATATAAAAAAATAAATACATGTAACTAAAAAAAATTCAATATCCCGTGGCCTAACTACGGGGATTGACAAGCGGAGATCCTACATCAGCAATATTAACTCCCATTTGAGAACATTGGATTGGGAATAAAGCAACAATAATCAAGGAACTGAAATACGAAGTAAAATATAATAAAAAAAAAAATTATACTCAATTTAAAATTAAAATAAAATAAATAAAAAATTAAAGAGACGTTGACTAGCCACTCCCTTTTTGAGGGTTAAACTATCAATTGAACCCACTTATTTTTTTATGCACCAATCAATATTTCTATAAAATCCCGGACTAATTTACCCCTCATTAATAAGCGGTTACCATTCTTTATACTAAATGCATTTCTAAAAACGTGGAACAAAATATGATTACAACTTACTAATGAAACTGCACACGAAACCTAAATTTCCTCCAATTGTGATTGTTATTCAACAATTTTTTTACATCGTAATGATTTATAAATCATAATTTTCAAAATAAAATATTTATTTATTTATTTATTGAGTTTTAAATTAGTATGCATGTGAATGTTATATATAACATTAATTGTGATATAAATGTTATTTATAATATCGCTACAATCTGTCTGTCTATGTGAGTGTTGAATATAACATCCAATGTAATAGAAATAACATCAATTAATGTTGATAATAACACAAATTATAATCATGTTAAATGTAATATGACTTATTAATAAATGCAATTTAGATGTTGAATGTAACACTCAATTGTGTTTTGATAATGTATAAAATCATGTTAATTGTAGCACAAATATAAAAAATTGAAAATTCTAGAAGTATCATGTTGAATCTAATATGAATGTGAAAATTGAAAATTAAAGAAGTAACATATTGAATGTAACTCGAATATGAAATTAATAAAAAAAAAAAAATATGATATCATTTTCAAGATTTTATTTGAATGAATACGAATATATTATTAAATCGTAAAAAAAAATATGGACAACAATGGTTATTTTGCTTTTAATAAATGATTATGTTTAAAACCGTTAAATATGAAAGATTTCAATTGTCAGAAAATGATTTTATGTGAACCCATTAAATATTAAAAATTTCAATTGTCATTTATGCGAAAATGGTTAAATATAGAAAATTTCAATCCCACAAATCACGTTAATCATGCCAATTTCCGTATTTTTTAAAATTAGGACTAAACTGATCATACAATTTGTAAAACAAGAGTGTTTGGCTTATTTTAAACAAATTAGCATCACTTGGTTGGTAGTTTGATGCATAATTTAGGCCTAATGGATAATTGTTCCAAAATTAAACCATATAATCCAGCAGATTCATCAATTATCCATAAACTAATTTCGTAACTGAAAATGCGTATTGTAATATGGTTGCGTCTTATTGCGGTCCAGACCATCTAGAAGTCATGTCGTGACTTTTTGGGGGGAAATAAGTAAATAAAAAGAATATGACAAAAACCACGAAATGATCTAACTCTTTGAAATGCAAAATGGATTAAACGAAAAGAAACTACACAGTACACACAACAGTGAAGAGACTCAGCTATGATACCCCCCACTCCACCCCCTCTGCGTTCGAGTTTTATAATCAAATCCAATTTTCTTCGTAAATTATATTGGCACACCTTATTCTTCGGGCCCTTCCCACTTTACAAACGAAGTTTGGATTATAACACATTAGACCCCAAAATTCAAATTTTATGATTGAAATTTGGCCACCCTCAGAACTTTGAGGGGCCAAAACGTGTTATAATCAAAACTTAGACATAAAGTGAAAATAGAACGCAAAAATACACGGTGCAAAATGTAATTTACTAAAAAATAAATTCAACACTTCGATTTCAAACGTTAAGTAAACAGTAGTAGTATAACTTGACCCGCAGTTAATTTCCCGCAACAATATAAAAAGGAAACACAAAACAAAACAAAGACTCAACTGCATTTCATTCACGATGATCTGCTTTCAGAAACGCAGAAAAAATGGCGACTTTCTGCGGTACAAGAAAATGAATTGCTGTTGCAAACATGAAAAGAACAGGTGGGAGGAATCGGCCTCTTCTTGTTCGTGTTGCACGAATGTAAGCAGCAGAGAGGAGATGAAGGATCACATCCGAAAAGGGTACCTACCGCTTCTCCTAGTGGGGAAGGAAAAGAAAAAAGAAAACGAGGAAGAAGGGAAGAAAGCGGCTGAGGAAAAGAAAGTATGGATACCTGTAAAACACATCAATCATCCAGAGATCGTAAAGCTATTGGAAGAGGCTGCTCTCATGTTTGGAACCGACCAAAAGGGAACATTGAAGATTCCCTGTGATGTAGAGTTCTTTGAACCGTTGCTCGATAGGATATCCAAAGAGAAAAAACCAACCTTATTTCAGTACTAGTTTTCTTTCCATGGGGAAAAGAAAAGTTTAGGAGGGAAAACACACATTGTACAGTTGCTCAATGAAAAAAAGATACCTGTAAATTTATATTTGAATGAAGAAATAGCAAATGGAATAACAAAAAATTACATAATAAATATTAAATTAAATAGCATAAAAAGTGGATTTTTTTTGGTAATTTACTTCGTGATGTATTGTGTAGAACGTGTTTTATCATATGCTAGTTTTACCAAATGTTTAGAGAGTCAGGCATCTTTTGCGGCGACATTGAACTTGGCTATGAAGAACCCAATTGTATCGAGCGGAGAAGACGGATCAAACCTTTGAACGAGGTCTTCCTCCCCAGGCCTCAGCCATTCCCTAAAAATCGATCATTTTAAAAAATCATCTCAGAATCACAAAGCAATAATTGCTGATAGAAAAAGAAAAACAAGAAATTAAACATAATATATACATTTTCTTTATTTAAGAAATTATTCTAGCTGCTAAGTTTTTCATGTCTAAAGATCATGTCTTCGATCTGCAAGTTGAGTCTTATTTCACCGATGAACTTTTGTCTCCTGATTGAAACCTTGAATCATTAGTCTGCTTGAAGACAACTCATCAATGGGAACAAGTTGTTTTAGAACTCGAACTGGCAACACATTGACCGCAATACCACAATCAAACAAAATCCAGTTGTTCCAGGGTATGGCACAAAATGAGGACAATTTTGACATACAGATCCAACAGCAAGTCTTCAACGCAAAAAGTAATTTTTTAGCTGTAGGCAACACAGATTTGAATTGACAAAGCTTTGACATCGCCTTGTTCTCCTTGGATTGTAAAACAATAAGCCTCATCGTGGGCTTCTCTAGGTCACGAAATCTTTTGGGCATGAATTCTCTGTCAATGGGACTCTTAGTATCAACTCTGACAATTGCACGCGCATTTGCGGAGCTGATTCCTTGATCATAACAACTTTCTTCTTCAGTTTTCCTTTCACTATCAACGGATTTTCCTTTGTGGTTTTAGGTTTCACCGCCAATGGTCTTTGATGTCCTCGTGTTATATCTCTGACGCTGTCGTCGAGCCACTAGAGTCAACTCCTAGTTATCCACCGAAACTTCACCTCTGCTACCATCCTCCTCCCCATTTACCCGTGTGCCTTTAGCATCGTCAAGTGGTGAGGTCATTGGTTGTACTTCAATGGGGCAGTTGGATCTCCACAGAATCAAAAGAGCCAAACTGCATCATCGCAACTGCGTGTCATCACCCATCCGGTTGGGATAATGGTATCACTGTCATTTGTCCAATTCAAAGGAGAAATGTAGACCCCACACTGCATCGGCGAGACGGGGATCATTTTGCAAAATGCAGTCGAGTTCTTTAGTGTAACACTAGGTTGAAGGCACTTGTCAATGGAGCAGGTTTTGACCTGAATGGCCAAACCCGAACCAAATAGTCAAGTATGGTATTTATTCTTAACCTGACAACTTTTTATGGCCCAAACTCGATTACCTGAATAATACACGGATCACATATGGACATTGTGTGGTCTAACCTGATTACGACCTGGTCCGATTCGTCTATATATAATATATTTTGAAAAAAATTATATTATATTGTATTTTTTTTTTTGGTTATTATTTTTAATGGTCTTCTTTTGTTGTTAAAAAAAGCGATCAGATCGGGAATCAGATCAAATATTCAAAATTAAACGGATTCAGATACAGATTGAACATTCTTTGATCCGTCGGGTTATCACATTGGATCAGATCATTATTTTTTATAAACAGGCAAGTTCGGATTGATCCGTATCCAATCCGACAATCCGTTTACAGCCCTAGTGATATTAGATGTTGCTTTCGCTGTGTTGAGTTGAATGATATTTATTACAAATTCAGTTCCATGATCTTTTCTTTCAAGGAGAAACACTTCTACACCTGATGACGAATCAACTGATGGTAGTTACAATAGTTTAGGCCATCAACTAGGCCAGCCCTATCAGATTGCTTTAAAGAATGTCTTCAAACATTTCAAGGACATATCTTCACATGGGTCCTCCTGACTGTCACGGATTATTTGGGTCCAAACTTAGCATTTGTGTTCCCTTTACAGGCTTCTGCCTTGTCATTTCCATTGCGAAGTCTTGGTTTGGACTTTGGAGGGTCTTTACTTCCACTTGATACAAGCAATTCGTCAGATAAATTCTAGTTGGTTTGGACTTTGGAGGGTCTTCACTTCTGCCTTTTCCTTCAAACAACTAGAATTTTGAAAATACGCAATCCGTCAGCATCCTCAATAAGTTAATACTTCAAGTATACGGCTTGGTATACTTGACGGATGGCTGAGAATGTCCTTCGATTTTGTTCTTGACGGTGCCAGGATAAATTCCTTCAATTGGTCCGCTGGATTCTATCCATTGGCAGAGTCATCATCTTTTTGGATGGCCTCTTGCCAACGTGGTCTTGTCAAATGCGTCCAGAGTTTGTTGAGGAGCCCCTGGAAACAGCTTAGTAACCGAAACGTGACTTGCTCTCCCATTTTGTTAATCTTGTTTTACCAGTTGAGTCATTTGAGCATCTTTGACTTCCATGGCCTTTTCAAGACATTGCACCGTCTTGGTCACACACGCCATTTGTTTCTCAAGGGAAGTCGTATTGGTCATCATAACAGGCGTAGCGCCAGAGAAGAGTGCAGAGCTTCTACCGATGGCATGCATCCTGATCTGGGAGTTCCTCGTGGAGATGTAGGTGTTGACCCGCCGCTAGAACCAATATCCTCAATAGTTACAATAACTTGCCCAGCAAGGTCAAATCATGAGGACCGATACGTCCGTCCATCCATTGGTATGATTTGGCATACACTTGAGACAAGGTTTTGGTCTTGCTCCTTATCAAGGGTTTGTCACTGTGAGTGTCGTCGCTTACGTCAAAGATTGGAGCAATGTTGATAGTCACAAACTTTGAATTTTACTTGATTGGGGCTATAATAACACAAAGTGAATTACAGTGTGGCTACAAGTAAAGGAGATATGAGATGAGAAGTAAAGAGGTCCCCCTGGGCAAAGCCACAATATTTATAAAGATTTCTCACTTGAAAACTCGAGACAAGAAAAAACATGTCAAATATCAAATTTTATTGACATTTCATGGTATAATCTCTAATATAATGTCCAATGAATAGAAAAATCCTTCGATTCTTATGTCCAAATGGTCGAGTTCCCAGGGCTTGTGTAGCTGATTTCTGAGGTGAATCACTAATTTTCTTAGGTGAATCACTATTTTTTGTTTCTGATATAGGAGGAGAAGATTAATCGAATGGAACTTTGGTGATAACCGATGGCTTCAACACCTCGATCCCATGTTAGTAGAAATGATATTTCCAATTTGGTCGGAGAAGATCGACGAGCTTTAAATTTGATATGATTAATTTTTTATATAGATCTTTAGGCTTAACACGTTGAGGTTTACAAGTTTTATTGTTGATTTGGATTTCAAAAATTACTTAACAGCTTGATGTGACTGCTGAAGGGAACTTTGCGTAGTCAATCAGCCAGAGATTCATTACCTTTTCTGAGACTTGTGTCCCGTCTTTGGGTGAGAGCCTCCATTATTTATAGAAGTGGCCAGGGAACTCTAAGTAAATATTCTTAACTACGCTTGTTATGAAAATTTATTAATTAAGGCATGGGTCGCCTTTTAATAGAGAGAATTTATTTACCTTTTGCCCAAGTGGGACCGCATGACAAATGGCGGCCATTTTCTTGTCCCATGTGTCAATTATTTAATTGAAATGTATCCTACGTTTACAGTCGCCGACTTTGACCACGTAACATTTCTTCTAATTAACGGCAATTTATTTCCAATCGGTGAGACTTACAGTTGAAATTTGGTCGCGATTTTCTAGTTGGGTGTGCAACCAGATACTGTGGGCGATGCCCGACTTCACCCCAGGCGAAGTTTGACAGGGTATACATGCTGTGTTTTCATTACCAGAAAGATCAGAGAGGAGACAACTACATTTTGCACCTGTTTAGTGTGTTCGTCTTTGTCTTTATCGCTTCATGTGCGCTAGAACTCAAAGATTGGAGGTGCAACCAAAGTTTGAGGTCACAAAGGTCATGGTAGCGTTCTGATGCGGAAGCAACGGCTGATGGCGGCGAAAATAGGAGAAGCACGGAAATATAAGAACTAGGTTAAGTCATGTTTTTTTTTTTTAAGTTTCATTTAGAAATAGAGGGGTTGTCTCTAATTAATACTTTTTTCAATTAAAAAAGGAAAAGTTTTGGAGTCTTTGACCATAATTAAATGAAGATTATTACTTATTAGAGAATAAATAACAAAATAAAGAATAACATTTAATAACATCCGTAAATAGGTTGGTCTCATATAGAAAAAGAATTTTAATTAGATTACTATGTATAACTCATAATTTTTGTCATTTTATGATTTTATCTATATTTATTTTTCATATACAATGTTCTAAAAACCAGACTGGACCGGCTGGTTCGAGCAGTTGAACTGTCGACCAATCCAGTTTCTAATCCGATTAAACATAAAATCCATTTGGGGTAGAAAACCGCATGAACCGGCCGGTTCAACTGTGAAACCGGTGAACCGGAGCAATTTGCTTCCCAACCCGCCGGTTTTTGCCTCTCTCATTTTTAAGTAGAAAAAGCCCAAAAAAAAAAACCTCCAGGCTCAAAACCTAATTTCTGCCCCCTTCTGCGGTTCATTCTCAATCTCAAAATTATTCTTGTTCATCGATCGAGGTTTCCGACGAAACTAGTATGATCCAGGCTTCCCACGTAACCCCTCGCAGCCTAACCACCGTCATTCCAATTCCCAGTCTAGTCATTGCACTTCTCTCCTCTCCTCTTCATCTGGTATGTATATCATGATTTCTAGCAGATCTGCCCCACCATCCCTGCATTAGGTTTATGGGGAGCTATAACGGAGGTCAATATCTTCTGTGTCCCTTTCTAGCTCAAAATTTATGGTCTCCTCCAACCGGCTAACGGAGAGTAATGCCAAAAAGATAGGGGGTTTAGCGGGGAACTTCCTCTGTGTCTATCCTAATAATCATAACAACTAAGGGCCAGCTTATCTCTATTTTGTTTCAGTTTTTAATTTCAATCTAATTTTTGTTTAATAATGTGTTTAGTTTAATTATTATTGCTTGTTATTGATTTAATCTTTTTAATATAATTATTGTTTAATAATATGTTCATATAGATTGTTTAGTTTTTGTTTATGTTTATTATTTTTTTGAAATATATATATTTTCTCATTTTTAGTGTTTTTTTAATGTATTTTTATTTAAAAAAATATTATATTTTTTTAATGACGTAATTCTGACATCAAGGTTCAACTATGGTCCACCTATCGGTGAATCAATAACCCATGATCTGGTGTCTTTTCTGGTTTGACGTCCGGTCCGGTTTTCAAAACATTGTTCATATATATCCCTTTTAATTATTTTTTGGTTTTTAAATTATATATAAATGTTGGAATATTCGATATTATAATTATTTGTATATAGGAAAAGTCAAATATGTAGATTAGGAAAGTTATTATTATTCATTAGTTAATTTCCTTATTTTATTCCTAATTACTCCTATATGTAGTCTCATTGTACAATTAGAAAAATAATACAATTGATTGTTCAATTCAATTTGGCATCAAAATTAAAACAAAAACCCTAGCCAGCCCTTCCCTTACAACCGACGAAGCCGTCGGCCTCCTACAACCACAACGAAGCCTCGCCGGCCTCCTTTACAACCGCCGACGACATTCGCCGGTCCATTACAGCCGACGATGACTTTCGCCGAGCCGTTACAGCTGACAACGACGCTTCGCCGGCCCCTTACAACCGACGATGAAGCTTCACTAGCTCTCCCTACACCCGACGAACCTTCGCTACTCGATGATGAAGCTTCAACGGCTCTCTTTATCGCCAAAGACAATCGACGGCCCCTTTACAGCTGAGACGAAATCACCAAAACTTACAGCTGACCTTATAGTCGCAACGAACCTTTGTTGGCCCTTACAACTGACGAAATCGATTAGTCTTCCATAGCCGACAACGAAATCGATCAACACCCGACGATTCTCAGCCTCCAACGACCTTCACCATGTCTGACGTTACCTCAGAATCCACCCTAAGATCCAGCTAAGTCACCGAACCAAAGAAACTCCCTTCCGAATCCCACTCCATTCAGATCACCTCTGTTCGATTGAATGGAACCAATTTCTTGCGTTGGTCTCAATCAGTGCAACTATGTATCCGTGGAAGAGGACAGATGGGATATCTAACCGATGATGCAAAAGAGCCCGCCATCACAGATTCGCTGCATATAACTTGGGATGCTGAAAATTCTATGGTTATGACGTGGCTCGTGAACTCTATGAATGAAGAAATCAACTCCAACTACATGTGCTACCCTACGGCGAAGGAATTTTGGGACAATGTCAATCAGATGTATTCTGACCTGGGAAACCAATCTCAAAAGTATTCCATGATGTTCGTCAAGGCGAAGACGGTATCACCAAGTATTTCAATTCATTGAAGAGAATATAGCAAGATTAGGATATGTTCAATGATCATGAATGGCATTCGACCGAGTATTATAACCACTATAAGAAGTTGGTGGATGATGATCGTGTTTTTAAGTTTCTTGCAAGACTGAAATCAGAACTTGACAAAGTTAGAGGACGAATCATTGGTCGTCAGCCTCTTCCCTCAATCGGTGAGGTTTTCTCGAAGGTCCGAAGGGAGGAGACCCGTCGGAACATTATGCTCAACAATCTGCAGATTACTAGTCCTGCAGCTGCTCCAATTGACCAGTCTGCTTTGGCTGCTACTAATGCTAACTCCAGTAGGTTTCAACGCCGAGTAGAGGAACGCCCTCATATATGGTGCGACTACTGCAACAAGCCCCGTCATACACAGAAAATAAGCTGAAAAATCCATGGGAAACTAGCCAATTTGAAGAGCAATAAGTTGGGAGAAAAATCTAACCGATCCTATCCTTCCGCGCATGAAGTTGCACCACTCCATTCAACAAAAAGCAGATTGATCAACTTTTGAAACTGCTAACTACCAATCTATCAATCGGTACTCCCAATGCTTCCTTAGCTCAAACATGTAGTAACTCTAGAGCCTTTTCTTATTCCT